>JARUHQ010000035.1:600000-919762 GCA_029955515.1 Chrysomela aeneicollis
ATATAGTAGATATAGGAGAATGAAAATGATGTACTGTATTAGAAACAGGAATATGAAATGTGCTACAGAACCTAGATGAAACACGCGGTACACTGAATAGCATATGAGACAATAGGGGTGAACAATCTATTTGTCCATGTATGATTTTATATGCAAAACACATATCTCGGCTTTCCCTTAATTTCTTTAGAGATATCATATGAAACTCGTCCAACAATGAATCATAGCTATAACCTCTCTCGGGGTAAACACCATGTTTTTTGAAATATGCATATTTCAAGAATTTTTTCTGAACATTTTCTAAATTAGATATATGGTTCATGCGAGACGGATTCCAAACGACACTGCAGTACTCTAATTTGCTTCTGATCAGTGTGAAATAAATGGTTTTCAAGGATTCAAAGGTTCTAAATTCCTTGCAGTTGCGTATCAAAAAGCCCAAACTTTTCATTGAAGTAGATATCACATTCTGAAAATGATTGGAAAACGTGAGTTTTTGATCAAACAGCACCCCTAGATCCTTTGATTCCGTGATCCTCATTAAACTTTCACCATCTAGTACATAGTTGAATGTTACTGGTAGGATTTTACGAGTGAATGTCATTATTTTACATTTATTTGTATTCAAGTACAATTTATTACGAGCACACCAATCAGTCAAAGAATTTAAGTCCTCCTGCAATGTGTAACAGTCAGCTTCACTACGTATTTCACGATATATCTTCATGTCATCTGCAAATAGTAGTTTGTGAGAAGTGATGCCATCGGCTATGTCATTTATAAATAGTATGAATAATAATGGCCCAAGATTTGACCCTTGCGGGACACCTGAACTCGCTACAAAGCAGGAGGATTTTATACCATCACATTCAACATAACTACATCGGTCAGATAAATATGATTTCAGGAGCAACAGAATATCGGATGATATGCCAAAGTTTAACAATTTCATTAGCAGTTGTTGATGTGATACTCGATCAAATGCCTTACTGAAATCCGTGTAGATAACATCAACTTGATTTTTATTATCAAGTACATCAGAAACAAATTGGGTGAAAAAACAAAGATTAGTTGCAGTGCTACGTGCCTTGATAAATCCATGTTGAAAAATGGACAGTGAAGAACGAACATGGTTATAAATCATATCTGATAGTATAATTTCCAGTATTTTAGAAAAAACTGATATTAATGTTATTGGCATATAATTTTCAACACTTGTTACTTTTCCAGACTTGAATACAGGGCATACTTTTGACAATTTCCAAATTTTTGGGAAATGTCGATGTTTTATGATGGAGTTATATATAATCTCTAGCGGCACCGAAAGGCTATCTATTAATGATTTAGCAGTTTTGGCTGGAATTCCATCAGGGCCACATGACAACTTATTCTTCAGTTTTTTAGTAGCTTCAATAATTTGCTGAGTTGTAATTGTTGTTAAATTCAAGTAAGGATGGTTTATGTGATTTGGCAGGCACGTATCACTGTTGACATCATCGTCATCCCGACTATATACACTACTGAAGTGTGTTGCAAATGCATTTACGATAGAATGTGCCGACGAATGTGTCTGATTATTATAAGTCATTTTACCCGGAATGCGAGTCTTATTTTTTTTCGAATTTATATAATTCCAAAAGTCGCGCGGATTATTCTTCAGCTTCTCTTCAGATTTGATGATATATAACCTATAATCAGTTGCTATTTTTGATTTGATGGATTTCCTCAAGTTTTTCATGCGCTCTAAGTAAAACAAATATTTAGTTTTTTTATGCATTTTCAAATAGTGATTTTTTTATTTTATCTGTCTAATTAATTCATTGCTATACCAACTTGGGTACGAATTTGATCTAGATTCTGCAAGCGGTACACATTCAGGAATCATTTTTTGAATAATATCATTGAAAGTTTCACACATAGAGTCAACATCATTTCGATTGGATAAGAGTTGAGTCCAATTAATTCCACACAGTAACCGAGAAAACTTTTGTACATCGACTCTTTTCATGTCATACCTTTTAACAGTAGTTGGAAATTTTTTGTAGCTTATAGAGTCGTTTGACAGTTGTACCAGAAGTCCTGGGTGATGAGGATCAATGGGTACTAGTGGATCCTCATTATTTTGCACAACACATCTATATTCGGTTGAAGATATCACTAAATCTAGTAGCCTGTCATTGATATTTTTGATCGAATTCCACTGAACTAAGTCACCGAAGTTCAAAAAATCAAAAAATCGCCTGATTAGATTCGTTTGGTTACCGATGTCGTAGAATTCTTGTAGCTCAGAGAGATTAAAATCTCCAATAATGATGAATTTGTTCTCTTCAAAACTGTTTTCCATAAATCCAAAGAATTCATCGTATTCTTCAAGTGTTGTTTTTGGAGGAATATAAACTGCAGCAATATATAAGGGTTTCATATTTTCTGTTGATACTTTGATACAGAGAAAATCTATTGTATCAATAGGACAAAATATAAGTTCACATATTTCTGATTTGAATAATATACTGTTCACTGCTACTAATACACCTCCCCCTCGAGTTCTACGGTCTTTTCTATAAACTACGAAATTATCTGGAAATAATTCTCCGTTGCTCACTCCATCATGTAACCAGCTCTCTGTAACTACTATTATATTTTGGTCACATCCCAGAACGTTCCCGTAAAATAAGTGCGTTTTAGAATTCAGACCTCTACAATTTTGGTAAGAAATTGAGATGCAATTTTCTTGGGAGGACCTACTGGATGAGTGATTTAGTTTTTTTTTGTAATAAATGGAAATCCATTTCTGTATTTTATAATCAGTTCGCTTTCACCGGACTCTTGACGCTCTTTCAGTTCCTGGCGCAGTCTAATAAAAAGCTCTCTTTGCATCACTGTCTGATCGGGTTTGATGTACACATTTTTGAACCGGTCAACAGCTTGTATTTTCTTATTATTTCTGATGAGTTGCGAGTGTTTCGAATTATAACGATTCATTAAGGATATACATTTTATAAATACGAGGCACAATATACAAATATAGACTATAGGATGAACTAACCAGCTTGGTGAAACACTTTGGAACTGAAGAATATAGTCTGAATAGAGTCAATCGAAGTCATTGAAGGGAGGATCATTCGAGAAGAGGAAATTGGGAAACCAATAGGAACGTAAGTTTTGTTTAGACTTCAAGTTAGCTCGTGTATAATTTATGGGCATAAAATCTGCAGCCGTGAAAATTAATAAGTATCTCAGTAACCTTCAACCAACTTATATTGATATTAACTTAATCGAAGAGTAATGGAAAAAGCGCAAAAATATAAGATTTATATCTGGAATGATTTATATTAAATGCTCTTAACATGACCATACTTTTAGCATAATTTACTTATGGCAAAATCGACATGAACCAATAATTAGAGTAATTAGAGGGGATGGGAGGTTCCTACAATTTTCTCGTGAAAAGTCTCTATAAATTCTCCAAATCTAGAATCAGAGGGCAGAGCAGATTCCAGATTCAACAGTTAAGCTCCACAGCATTCTTAATACACACCTAGAAGGCCAATAGGATAGGGATGCGCGAGAACCAATTGACCCGACGTGCACTTTTGAGTTTGCTCATTGTGGTAACATTGTTGTCATGTTTAAAGTAACACTTTTGTCCACAAATGAAATTAGGAGAGTATAGATGAGATTCAAGAAAAATAACATTCGATCATTCATTCTGCAACACCTCTCTATTCAAGGAAAAATTAGGTTCACTATTTATCAGATTTTTCTTCATGTTCACGGAACGATAACATAATGTAGGATAGCCAGCAGTTTTCGTTGCAACGATTTTATTCTGATTTTGTGTTTGCTTTGCTTGTTTTCATTGCTTCTGTTCAGCAATTTTGTCTTATATTTGAGATTAGTTTTCAGTTTGAGTACTTGATTTTAATTTTGAATCGATTTGTCTTGTGTTATTTGATAGTATCGCTAGGTAATAGTTAAATAGTGAGCTTTGTTCAACTTGTGTAAACTAGTGCCTTTTTCAAAATACTATTTGGATCTCAGACCAATAAGAGATTTGGATCAATTGAAAAAACAATGAAGTGTATGGTGCTGTTTTGTAAAAACGCTGGGCATATTCCAGGAATCACATATTTTTCGTAAGTACAAAACATATTCATCACCACATTCATATCAAGTGAATGGTAATTATTTTTTCAAAGGCTCACTTCTAAAAGGCATGATGCTTGGATGACAGCTCTAGGAAGGAATCCTAATCTTTGAACATCTCAGTGAAAGTAATAGAATATGTAGTATATGTATTCGTTCACATGTGCCAATTCAAAGGAAGACAGTGAGGTGAGATTCATAATTTAGTTGATGCAGGTGTTTTATGTCCCCTGCAATTGTGAGTTATGATAAGCATGTATTATTTCAAGTCATAAGATGACCATTTGTCATCAATGCATCACATTCTCATTTGAGAGACAATCCATGTCCTTGAGATTGAACTGCTCCAATTCATGCATTAATTTTTCACAAAAACCACATCCACTTCTCCTTAGATTATACTACATATCTGAATACTTATAGGGAATCTACAACTTCTGCACTCGATTTGCCTTCTACTTTAAAAGAGCCAATGCCACAAGAGGTTGTGCAAAACAGGGAGGAAAATAACTCCAGTGATAATCAAGAAGATTTGATTCATGATAATGTTGATTCTTTGGAGATCTCAATTATTGAAATAACACAGAAAGGAGGGGGAGTTGAACAAAAAGTTGAAAAAATGAACTTGGTATTGATAAATATTTAATCAGATTATACTTATTCTGATTTTATTATTTATGTTTATGTACCTATCATATTTCTTTTTATTAATGATTTATAATTTTAAAATACATTATATAACTCCAGTTCATCTACCACTGTTTCTTCAGAATATTCACTTAGCTATGTGGCACCATCACCAATCATATCTCGCTTGAAGAGGAAGTCTGTAAATAAATCTTCCTCTTCCGACAGTGAAGGGAATAAAGGAGTAGTGAAAAAGGCCAGAAGAGATGTGAGACTCTTTTATAATTATAGGTGAGTGCCCTGTATTTTATTAAGTACATTCCATTATAACTTTATGGTGTAAAATGCAAATTATGAATATAGTTTCTTGGGATTTCAGAACTTGAGTTATTCTTGTTAGTAATAAGTTATCATTATAATAATGAATATTTGTTGATTAGCTGATTATCAAATCATACAATATAATTAGTGAACAGTTGAACAGTATCTCATATAATTTATGATTCAAACATCTCAAATAGTCACCTATCTAACATAAACATTAGTTTCAAAATATTAATTTAATTTATTTTCAGTACTTCCCCAAGAAGGATTCTCAAGAACATGAAAGAATCAGAGACTCACAAGAAGATGACAACTAACAAATTTTAGGTTTACAACTGGCAGCTGAAAAAGAAGAATTTTCTTTTTGATGAGGCACTGGCAGTACTGGAGAAATCATATTCAGGAGCTCCTCTCACTTTGATGAGGAGAGCAATTTTAAACATTGACAAACCTAGAAGGGGCAAAAACAAGGAAGGGACCCAATACCAGAAGAAATTAGAAGTTTTGCTTTGACACTGCAATTCTATTTTTCTAAATCATACAATGGGGAAGACCACTAATTTTTTTTTACAGCGGAATCGTGTTCTGTATGTCCAAAAACTACCATATATATGTTTTTTTATTTTTTATTCGTTATATATTATGAATAAAATGATCAAATATACGGTTTTGATTTGAAACATAAAATTTTATGCGCCATGTTCAATAGTTGCTCTCATTGGTTTGACGTTCATAACCCATCGACCTTGAGATGACCAATCATAGATAACTGTTTCATGATGTAAATCCGTGGCACTGTCGTTCCGTTCCGTGTCTGTAAGTCTACAGAAGTTGAGGTTTAGTTTAACTTAACCTATCGTCATTGTTGTTCTATTGTTTTGCAGAGTTTTATTATTTCTCTCGAGCAATACTTTCGATTCCGGTTTGAGTAACCCTTAGAAAATGTCTTTTAAAAAGTGCTTCGTGTCAACGTGTCCAAATACCAGCGAAAACTCTGAAAATAAACTATTTATTTCACTCCCAAGCAACAAAGACATTCGGGCAAGATGGTTTTCTGCTATCAATAGACCTTTCACAACTACCAAGGATATTTATTGCTGTGAAGATCATTTTGATGTAAGTGTTGAAGTTAATTAGTTGAAAAGGTAACCATTACTGTATATTTCGTTTCAGTTGGAATTAGATATGGAAAACTGGATGCATTTCAAGTTGATAGGATCTCGGGTCCACATGAAAAAAGATGTTGTTCCTCACAAATTCATTAATCAAAGGAAACCTGAGGAACAAACTCCATCACAACTGACATCTTCATCAAGAAAGAGGAGGTTGGAAACTCTACAGCTCATGAGGGATGGAGTGAAAAGAAGAGTATGCTTTGATGATCCATCTACCTCTCGTGAAATACCATCAACAAGTCACAACAGTCCTACTAATAAGGAAGCAGATCTTGCATACACTGTTGATTCTCCTTCTGGTACATTCATATCGAAATCAAGCCAGGGGTTGAAAGACCTAACCACAACAGAAGATGGAGTTAGTGGATACATGCCTTCTGATTCTCATTATTACAATCTGAATATGGTGAAAGCAAAATGTCAATATGTTGATAAAAGAACACAGGTTAGAATCAAGCCACAAAGAAGAAGTATTGGAACTATAACATCAAAAGTGTGTATGCGTTCATGTGGAACTTCGACTATATTGGATGAACCAAAAGGAACTGTTAATACAAGTGAATCCAGTTTGTCCAGTACCACCACTAATACCTCCAATTTCATACCATCATCCTCAAGTATCGAAAATACCTCAGGTGGCACTGATTGTGATCAACATTTCACAGTTCATGTTGATCATATAGGATCTTTGAAGAAGATGAGCAGATTTTATTTAGGATTACCCCCAGAAACCTATTTCTTGATTGAAACTATTACCAAATATGTCAACATTTCCTCTCGTGATATTTTGATCTGTTTGAAAAAAATAAGACTAAATGATGCTAATGTCAGGATTGCAGATGATTTCTCTATCTCTAAATCATATGTGTCCAAGATATTTAATAAAACTGTTCCAATATTAGCAAGTATATTTAAACATTTCATAATTTGGCAATCAGCATTTGAAATTCAGGCACATTTACCAATACCATTCAGGTACAGATACAGAAAGGTGCAGTCAATAATAGATTGTTTGGAAATAGAGGTTGACATATCATCAGATGCAGTGAAACAGGCACAAACATGGTCACAATATAAACATTGTAATACTGTTAAATATCTGATTTCAGCAACACCACATGGTTTGATAAATTATATATCCCCTGGTTTTGGTGGTAGAGCAACAGATAGAATAATTGTAGAGAAATCAGGATTCTTGGAGGTTTTGCCTAAACATGCTCATGTGATGGCTGACAGAGGATTCAAACAAATTGCCAGTATTTTAGCTAGAAAAGATTGTCATTTGATAAGACCACCAAGTGTGATTACAGTTGAGAAACCTTCTAAGGAGGAAGTGAAGGAAACTAAGAGGATTGCTGCCTTGCGTATCCACATTGAGAGGGTTATACGCCGTCTGAGAGAATTTAGGATGTAAAAGCTTCACTCTTGTGTGAATCATAAAATTTTGCATTTACTTGATCACATTATTATCATAGCTTGTGGAATTATTAATGTACAAAATCCAATAATTCAGTAGTTATTTATTTATAATTAATTCTCTGGACTATTATTGGAAATGTTTCTAATAATAAAGATATTTTCAAAAATGATTATTTGTGCATTCTTCTTGACAGATTTCCTAGGTTGATTATTATTTCAACTTTCAATCAAATAGTATGAATTATTTTCAACACTGTTGAGCCATAATTTAGAACTTATAAATTATTTTCAAGAAAACCAGAAATGATCTTATCAGTTTATTAAAGATAAAAAAATTAATAATCATACAAATAAAATTCACAGGTCATAATAGCATTAGTAATTGATATGAAAAATTATGGAACAATACATAATTTATAAATAAATGAAAACTAAAATGGCAGTCTAAAGTTTACTTAAATGGGTGAAAATAACTGTTCTCCAAAAATATTCAGCTTCTTCAAGAATGGGTAGTAAAAAATCTGGGTCATAGCTCACTTCCAAAAGCTGAAATTTCTCAGTTGTTTCAAATTTTGGATCAGCTACACAGAAATACCCTTTGGCTTTGCCAGTCATCAACATCTGCAGTTGGATTTGTGCATATGGTTTTTTGCATATTCTACCATTACTATCAATATAATTTGATACAGTTTTGTCTTTCATTGGGCACTTGACTTCAATCACATGGCTATCAGTTAAACCATCAGGAGAAGCTCCAAAAATTGGATACTGGCTACTATTGATGTATATACCACAAGTTTGTACAACAACTTTCTTAAGTTTGGCAAATTTGTTCAATACATCTTTTTCCAACCTTTTACCTCTAGAAATAGCTTCTGTTTCTATCAACTTTCCTCCTCCTGAAATTTCTTCAACTAAACTTTCATCAAATGTTTTGCATCTTGAGGCTTCATATAGTTTAGAAGCAGTGATTCTTCCATACCGTACTTCATACCATTTGGAAGATTTGTGCAGATTCATTGTTATGGATTGCACCTTCACACAATCATCAAGTGAAATATTATATTTTACAAAACTTATGAATCCTTTTGCACTCAGAACTTCAGTTTCTGCTTTATATTTCTGTTGTGTATTAGAGATAATCGGCGACACCACTGTACTGAACATAGAACACATGTGACATGTGTCAGTTAAAAGTGCAATCAAGTATCTATGATTCTAAGTTATAAGATAGATGACATGGTGGAGGTTAGGTAGTTAAATAAGGAGGTTAGGTATTAAGCATGCTGAGAGAAATTTAAAATAAATGGATCTAGACTCCCGATTGACTTTTATTACGAAAGGGTAATAAAAACATAAAATTGGCGACGAGGATGGGATACTGAACAACGGAGTGATGGCTGAAATAGGGAAAATAAAAGAATTTGATCCATCCAAGGAGTCATTTAGTACCTACCAAAAAAGGTTAAAGTTGTATTTTTCTGTGAATTCCACTAAGGAGGAAAAGAAGAAAGACATATTTTTATTATTAATGGGTTCAAAAGTATACGATACATTGACGAATTTAGCTATGCCAAAGCAACCTGAAGAACTAACGTTCAATGACATTGAGATATTGCTGACAAATTATTTCCAACCAGCGAAGCTTGAGATAGTGGAACGGTTCCAGTTTTCAAAAAGGGATCAAAAAGATACTGAAAATGTCAATGAATATGCAGTCGAATTGCGAAAAATGGCAATTTCATGCAAATTTGGTAACTTCCTGAATGAAGCACTTCGTGACAGATTTGTTTCTGGATTGAGTAATGATAGGATCCAAAGGGAGATATTACTGAAGAATAGAACGTTTGAAGAAGCAGTGAAATTGGCTGTTAGTCTAGAGTTGGTTGAAAGAGAATCTAGAGGAATGCAGGGTCGAGAAGTAAATTATTCTAGAAGAGAAAATAAAGCAGCTACAAAAGAAACGAAAGTAGAAAAACAAGAAGAAAAGAAGAAGTGTCAATGCTGTGGGAAGTTTCATTTTGGAAAATGCAAATATATGGACTACTCATGCAAGAAATGTGGAAAAAAAGGACACTTGCTTCGAATGTGTAAGAAGAAAGCAGTACAATTTGTAGAAGCAGAAAACAGTGACAATGAAAGCAGTGCAGGTAGTATAGATGTAAATCAGGAACAATTGTTTTTCACACCAAACACAACTGTAAGTAACAATCCATTTGTTATATCTCTATGCATTGGAAGGAAAATGGTGAAAATGGAAGTAGATACTGGGGCATCTGTGTCTCTGATAAGCAAGGTTCATCATGAGGGTTACTTTTCTGATTTTGAACTATATCAAACTGACACAAAGCTCTATACTTTCTCAGGTATAAAATTGCAGGTTTTAGGCAAAATATATGTACCAGTTCATTTCAAAAATGTAAAGAAAGAGTTAGGATTGTTAGTTGTTGACAGTAGGAGCATAAAAAGTCCCATGTTGATGGGTCGTAATTGGCTTAAGGATTTAAATATAAAATTTGAAATTTTAAATAATATTACTGTTAACAAGAATGATATACTGCCGTCCTAAGCAAAACCCCCGTAACTAACAAATTCACTGAAATTGAGATTTTTGGCGCATTGGCTACTAGGTAACTAATACTACATTTTCACCAAGCGAAAACCCCGTATGTCAATTCAAAATAAAAAATTCAAGTTATTTTATATACCCGTATCTAGCAAAATAATGCACTCCTACTAAGTAAAAACCCCATAACTGCACCTTACTAAACAAGAACACCGCATTTGTATATGCGGCTCTTGTAGATACGTGGTTTTTGCCTAGCAACACTCAGATACCGTGATTTTATTTAAAACTAGTCGCCGTCAGATTCGCGCGTATTCTCTCCAGTCAGTTAAGTAGTGCAGGAAGATTTATGATGATGTGGTGCGAGTATTTTGTAAATGCAAGTTTTCAGAATAATAAGTACATTTTGATGTATTCCTACTAAATTGACAATTATCCTACCTACGGTAAGAATTTCATAAAATATTTTGAAGGTAACAACGTTAGGAAACGCAATTTTGTGTGAACTTTGTGATGTTGCGGGAACTCTCTAGAGCTCGTCCCTAAAAATCATACGATATACATGAATAGTTATTAGATGAATTTATAAATACATTTTTTTTCATTTTGAAGGTGAACGATGATGAGTAGATACATCAGGTCTGTTCTCGCTCAAAAAAATGCTACATCCATCCTAGCTCAAACGGCCATCCAGTTCATCTCCAAGAAGCAATCGATGTTGCAGAGCTTCTGGATAGTAAACAGAAGAACAGCTACGTCATGCAGTCTTCGCGACACCCCGTAGGCACCCCATTCTTATATTTTCGTAGGATTTTACCCTTACACTTTTTGGTCCAGAAGTGACCTGATATATGAGTGAATAATACATTGTTGCGCGCCTCTTCGAATGATTATCATAAAATAACAATAATGATTTGTCGGAGTGAATAATACATTGTTGCGCGCCTCTTCGAATGATTATCATAAAATAACAATAATGAATTCCGCACCTTCTGAATGATCTAATGCATGCGTAATTAACAATGCAATATTATGAAATTATCAGGGTGAAGAGAAAAAATGTATGGTCCCTCGGTTATCATGTCACCTCTTGATCGAGTTCATATCATCGACGTTGAGGGTAAAAAAACATGCAGTCTTCAGGACACCCCCCTTGGTCCCCCGGTTATCAGGTTGGATTTTTCACCAGCGCGCCTCTTCGAATGATTATCATAAAATAATGAATTGTCAATGCAAGCGTAATCCACAATGCAATATCTACCTGATTGAAAATCTATGAAAAAAAATATGTTCAATCAGCTACCCAATTACTATTATGCTTTCATTAGAATGAATTTTTCTTTCCGTGATTCCTGAAAGCAATTTTTTTTATCCATTTTGGGTAATTACAAGGAATTTTAAAAACATTTTTGATGCTCTCAAATTGTTTGCGAGTGTTGAATACATGATCTATTTTTCATGTTGAATTTCACTTGAAATTGCAATACAAAAATATTTCGTGTTCATTTTTTACTTGACGGTAGAACACTCTCGATTGAGGAAGAATTTATGAATGAATTAGATAATGTAGTAAAATCCATGCCTTTCGATGTCATTGCATGAATTAACAATAAAAGTCTGCAATGAATAATTGATTGTGATTCCGCACCTTCTGAATCCACAATGCAATATCTACCTGATTAAAAATCTATAAAAAAAATATGTTCAATCACCTACCCAATTACTATTATGCTTTCATAAGAATGAATTTTTCTTTCCGTGATTCCTGAAAACAATTTTCATCCATTAGGTAATTATTACAATATTTCGTGTTATCTTCATTTTTTACTTGACTTGTATAAAGATGCGGTAGAACACTCTCGATTAAGGAAGAATTTATGAATGAATTAAATACAATGTTGTAAAATCCATGCCTTTCAATGTCATTGCATGAATTAACAATAAAAGTCTGCAATGAATAATCGATTGTGATGCCTCTCCTCGTTATAATAATGAGGTGTGTATGTACATCCGAAGGATAGATAGTTGAAAAATAGTTTTCTGCAATTGAATAAACAATATGTGAATTCAGAAAAACCTACAATTTCAAAAACGTTCCAGGTGTTTGATCACTCGAAGTTGTTTTATTGCAAGTGTTGAATTATATGGAAAACAAAATGAATAATTTATTAGCTCATGATCTATCTTTTTCTCAAAGTTTATGTAAACAAGTGATGTCACATAATAAAATAATTAAATAGTAAATCTTGATTCAATAACATCGAACGAAGTGGAAGTGAGGGGAAACAAGTGAACTGGATGTATGAGTGGGATGATTGGCTCAAATAATAGTAGCGGAGGGTATAGATAATCATTGTTGAATATTTTCGTATACCTGTCGAAGCTCAAATTGTGGAGAAGTAAAACATCTTGATCAAAAGTGAGTTTGATATTTATTCAGTTTATTCGAATGAATTATAATTCAACATTAATCTTACAGCTTTGAAATAGAGGCATAGTTGGACCGATTGAGAACGTAGTTCAAGAGTGCACAATGCCAAACTGTGATTGGGGTAGGCCATGCAACTGCAGTGACTTCAAACCTAGTTCTTGCTCCTTTTGCCGGAAAGAAAAAGTTTATTATATTGTATTAGGAGAGTACAACGTTGACAGAAAAGGAATGGGATACCACAGTTTTACAGCATGGTGTGATGGTTGTTTCAAGAAAAAAAAATCCTGAATGAAATTGTTATCCAGTGAAATACGATCTATTTTGTTTATCATTGTTATCAATAAAAAATAAATAAAATAAGTATTTCGTTACTCCATCTTCAGGTTTTCTGAAACATTACTTTTATATGTGTATTCCATGAAAAATAAATGGATTTCTGAAGGTTTCTTTTCTATTTATTTTCCCAATTAATGAGTAACGAAGACAGTATTTGCATTCAAATAATAGAAATTAACATTTATTCAATCAATCAATAGCAATACTGAAAATAACCTATATTTTCACCTGATAAGTTTCAGAAATGAATAAATATACAATCTCTTTCAATAATGCAAAGCGAAACTACGATGTCCATTACAAATGCTCATTTTTTTCTTCTACTAGATTTATAATAAGCAACGTTTATCAATTCAAATTACATAATTATGAATTGAAAGACTGTTTGCGGGGAAAATAACATTATCAATCCTGGATTTGTTGAAGAAGAATATATTATTTTTTATTATGTTCAGGAGATTCTCAAAGAATACTATTGTCAAATTATGATTTTCAATCAGTGAACGATACAGAACTGATTCAAAATATTCGAGAGTATATAATTTACACCATAAAAAAATCTATATCCTTCTTTTTTTATTAAATTCAAGAATTGGGGTTGCTTTTTTTTGTGTATTCAATTTTTCGATAAAAAACGGGTTTCATTTATCGAGGCTCTCGAATGAAAGTGAAGTAATTGAGAGTTTCAAATCATAATGGAAAATACAACAGCATACATTATTCTCATAATACTACTCATACAATCAACGATAACATGTTCACCTAGAAAAATATAAGGTGTAAGTAGCAGAAGGAATATTCAGGGTGGAACAATCAAAAAAGATGTAATATTTTGTTCTATTGCATCTCGTATCATATAATTATTATCTTTTTATATAGAACGTTATGAATCGAGGTTACAACTGAATATGATTAGAAATATCTCGCCATACTTTATTCGAAATGAATTATGCATGATACATATCTTTGGTTTAGAATGATTTTACGCAAAGTGCATTCGGATAACACTCTAGGAGAATATAAATGATTTCCTCTCTTACTCGGTAGCTTAACAACAGGTAAGCGAACATAGTCGAATTGATTATTGTATTCAACATTGAAAAGAATCCTAGTATAGTGTGTGGTAGTGACTGGAAAAGTAAGTTTTTATTCTTCTTCTCTCAATTCTTTTTATTCGTTCATCTATTAACAGCTCCTGATATAGAAATTCTTTTCCTTATCAAAATTTGAGAATCATTATATTTTGAGCATTTCAGATTGAAAAACAAAATTCTTGTTTCGGTTTTTCTAATCTGTTTCATCAACACGAAATTTGAAAAGACTGTTTTGTTTTCCTATATTTGGAGAATTCTGTTTCATTTCAACATAAAAACACACAAACACATTTGATTGAATAGTTCTGAGAAATATATGTTTATGTAACTAAGAAATTCTAGGAAATAACCAACCAACAGATTAATTGACGAAGCTTCAAATAAACTTCAGACATTTGAAACATGTTTAGAACTGGATTCAAAATAAACATTATTTAAGGGGGTGAGTGGCTGAGATATTGAACTGAGAAAAAAGGGATCAATGGAGAGATGTTACATCAGTTTTTTTCTAGTGGAATCAGAACAGCATTTATCATGAATTTGGTGCATAGATGCTTTCATTTTGTCCAAGAAAAAAAAACACAAAGATAAAAGAAATGTGCAGTCATTCAAGCGAAGGTTACTTTTTTATGAGGAATTTGTTAAGAAATCGTTTGATGAAAAAATTGTTGATTTGAAAATACTTCAATACTGAAAATGATACTGATTAACAACGTTAGTTTCGCGATAATGTTCAAGATAAAATCATCAACAAACTGATTGAATTTCAAGAAAGTAACTCTGGATGAGCATTACAGAAAACGATTTTGATGTTAGTAAATATTAACGATTTTAAAATGGGAAACAGTTCATCCTACAATTAATTACCAGAGTAAATTTTCAAGAAGCGAGCATGCTTCTATATAAAAAATACTGACTCAGTCTGTTTCCATGAGTCAATCCTTATATGCACCCTATGATTAAATTTCAAAATTCGAAAAAGTCTAGAACATTTCTGTGAATGTTTGCACAAGAGATGAATATAGTTGAAGAAAGACTATTTTATATTTTGATATCAGCATCAAGGTAAACAAAAAATAAATTAGGTATTTAAGTTATTTATTGCTAATTCAAAATGAATATCCCCGAAAATGAATGGGGTAAAAAAATGACATGAAAGAAAAAAGAATTCAAAGATAGTCATAACGAATAAAATTTTCATTACACCAAAGTGAATCGAGGATATGTAGCTTCAGGCTTGAAACCCTCTGTTAGATGAATGTAGAGTCAATTTTCAACTCGAGAATTCAGAAGGAGCTCCTAGTGATTTTGATTCACAAATAAGGGATTAAATAGTTTCTCAGTGTTGCTTTGGGACTTTATAATAAAAATTTTGAAAATCCTAGAATATTCTACCCTAGAATCAATTTATCATTATATGTTGAATTTATCAAAAAACAATTGGAAATATAGGGAACGTTATGAATGTGTTTATTTCATGAACAATTCTCAAGTAAATGATCCATTTTGTCAAAAGACCCTAATCGGAAGTTGAATGTCTGCATTTTTCCCAGATTCTACAGATTTTACAGTTTTACCATTCGAAAGCCCCATAAGATCCCATTTAAGAGAGAGATGAAATATGTGATTTTCCGTACCTAATTTTTCCATGAATTTTAAGGTACATTCTGCAACTTTTTACTCTTTCAAGAGCGCTCCAACCACAATACTAATGTATCAGTTTATTAAAAAGTGATATAGAGGAATATTCGTGATCCATATGATTTTTGATAGTTCAACAAAGTTCGATTTTATTTCCGTTTAACACTTTCCTAGTAAATAAGGTCATATGAAATAACTTAGGATGCAATATAGTTCGTTTCAAATCAATTCAATTCACAACTCTGACAACTATGTCATATGAAATCTAGATATTGACTGCCTTTTGTATAACATGGTAAAAAGAATGACATCATAATCCAACAGAGTTCGTAGAATGAATCTGATAAGAAGGTTCATGTAATCGACGAAGACGACACCTTCTAACATCGTCGTGCTGGGTAAAGGTGAGTGGACACCAAGGTGGCATTGGCATCATAGTGATGATATATAACATGTGGGTAGTCCTTGAAAGAGATTTTTATGAACATTTCGAATATGTCGACCGAACTTTTAGTCTCAGGCTTTACAACTTATTGAGCAAAACAGATTTTTCAACTTGAGAATTCAGACGGAGCTCGTAGTGAATTCGAATCACAAATAAGAAATCAAATACTTTCTCAGTGATGCATCGGGAGTCATAGAGAACAAAATTTCGAGAATTCTAGAAACTTCTACCCTACTCAGAATCAATTTCTCATTATATAGTGATTTCATTGAAAAATCAACTGGAAATATAATAAACGTTATGAATATTATATTGCATGATCAATCATCAAGTAAATGGTCCTATTTCATCAAAAGACTCTAATCGAAGGTCGATTTGCTATCTCTTGATGGTATCATCTTTTCATGAAGGTATACATTTTCCCCAGATTCTACGGAAATTATGGTGTTGCCATAAAAGCTCATGTATTAGAGTGGGAGATATGATTTTTTCGTTGATCTACCTATAATTTCTCCAAGAATTTTAAGGTCTATTCTGCAACTTCCTACTCTCTCAAAGTCAAACGATAAGAGCGCCCCAACCACAATACTGATATACGACCAGTTTATCAAAAGAGATAGAGAGGAATATAATATAATATAAATATAATTTGTGATAGTTCAACAAAGTTCGATTTTATTTCTGGTTACCACTTTTCTAGTGAACAAAGTCATGTGGAACGTGAATCGTGATCCTTTTGATATGTGATAGTTAAACAAGTTTCTATTTTATTTCCGTTAACCATTCTTCTAGTGAACAAGGTGTGTTTGAAAATACAGGTCATGTGGGTACTACTTAAAAAGGAATTTTTATGAACATTTCGAATGTGTCAACTCACTTATACGTGCAGTCTCAAGGCTTACGAAATAAAAACAGAAATCAATGGAGACAGTTGTTGAATGAATTTATTTCATGTATTGCATTATTAAAAAGTAATCCACTTTCAACATCAACATAATGATGATAAATTCAGGGTCGGAAGTAAATAAAATCGAAGTCGAAGCTGACGTAGAACCTAACGTCGTAGGTACCACCGTACGTTAAGTCATATGCGAGGTCCTACATGAATTCTAAGACGTACGAGAAACGCCAGACATGGAGAGGTTAGTTGTTCGATCGAGTAAACTTCATGGGTGCAGGCAGGACTGATCGTTTGATGTGGCACAAGGTGCTTTTCGGTGTCGTGTAATCTACACCAGCTGATTTTCAGTGCAGTTAATCCAATGTTATTTATTCTACACCTCGCGAAACGAATGCTCAAAAACGGTGCAAAGTACACCAGGTGTAGGAGAGTGCTACATACAAAAGAAAGGGGCTACAGTTTTTCCTTCCCAAGTTTTCAAGCAATCCGCATAATTATTGAATGATACATATTTCTAATTCATTTAATCTATATAATATGAAGGTTTATTTCTTCATTCCATATTTACTTTGTTTCATAATCCTAATAATTATTATATTAAAAAATGTATCCCATTCCAAGGTTAAACATAATCCATGAATGGAAAATAAAAACGTTCTAGTTAATTCAATACCTAATCCATGAAGGGATAATAAAAAACGAAATATTAGTTTTTTTCTCTTTATTCTGACACGATATTTAAATCTTTCAATACCATCATCTTATAAAAGAACAAATATTCCCTGAGTGCATTACCTACTAAAGTATCATTTGATATTTCAGAAAATGAATGAAGGGCTTCAAAACGACTATTCTCATCATCATGAAAATTATATCTTATAAAATCCACAATATTATGATAGAAAGTACAAAAGTTCATGTTTTCTAGTAGAGCTACCCGATGACACACTAGACTTCGATGAACTTGAAGGATCTGCGTAGCATCCTCGACATCTATGAGGAACTCGATATCATGTTTATTAACCAGTAGATATTTCACATCATCATATACCAATTGTGTAACTTTGCAGAAGTCTCCACATGGAAACGTAACAGGTTCATTTTCATCTTGGTGGGTTGGTAACTTCTCGTAGAAAAAATTGTCCAATGCTTGTTTCAGTAAATCAGTGAAGGTTTCCCATTCCGTTGTACAAAAAGATTGTTTATTTGATGGTTTGTATGGTTGTGATAAAATTATAGACGGACTGAATGTTCTCGCTGGACTCAAACCCACTCCTACCTGGAATGATCCCAACTGGAACAATGTGTAGAGTATGTGATGTTTCTCGGCTTTGGCTGCATTTTCGTGCATCTCCAAAACTTTATCTAATTCTCGATCATATTCTACACTATTGAAAGATGATTCGGTGAAATTTGAATCAAACCCATCTACTGACTCACTCACAAAACCACTATCGCGACTTGATGTTGACATGATAGACTTAGTAAAAATACTGTCAGACTGAGATCAATTTTATGTATCCATTGATACTCCCCCTCTACATTCGAGAACGAAAGAGTTTCATCGATATCACAGTAATGGTGAAAAAATTATATAGAAAAATAAAAAGGGCTCCTATACATATATATGAAACCTCTCATTATTACAAATCTTGATATCCAATATGAGAATAATACTGATTCAAGCAGAATAGCAGAAGAACAAAGGTGTTTCATGAATGTGTTGCTTATGCATGCACACTTTGATCTACAGAGGAATGTAAAGTTGCATATCATGAGTTGTGATAAACATGCTGATTCAGGGAGATAACATCAACATCATTGTAATATTTGAATTATGCTCGTGATTTATGATATCATCATCTGCCACTTGCAAACTTTTGGAAGAGCCCTATCATTTTCGATTCAATTAGATATAGAGGATAAGCATGACATCGTCATTGCCAAATGGAATCCGAACCATCACGTGTGAATACCCCAAATTGATGGATAACGTTTGATGTAAGACATAGGTATACTGGATTTGCTGGTGTCTGACATCTGACATTCGACCACATGAGTCGTACGTGAAGTCTGAGAAATAGGTGAGATGTTAGTCTCGAGAGGTTAAGTTAGGTTAGGTCCTGAGATGTTGGATCAAGAGGTTAGGTTAGATCGAGTCTCAACCACCATAAAATCGCCATAAACTGCTAGCGAACTGTCAAAGAACCGCGACCAGACCAGCAAGTGTGCAGATTTGCATGGCGGAACCTTGGCAGTTCGCTAGCAGTTTATGGCGATTTTATGGTGGTTGAGACTCGATCTAACCTAACCTCTTGATTCAACATCTCAGGACCTAACCTAACTTAACCTCTCGAGACTAACATCTCACCTATTTCTCAGACTTCACGTACGACTCATGTGGTCGAATGTCAGATGTCAGACACCAGCAAATCCAGTATACCTATGTCTTACATCAAACGTTATCCATCAATTTGGGGTATTCACACGTGATGGTTCGGATTCCATTTGGCAATGACGATGTCATGCTTATCCTCTATATCTAATTGAATCGAAAATGATAGGGCTCTTCCAAAAGTTTGCAAGTGGCAGATGATGATATCATAAATCACGAGCATAATTCAAATATTACAATGATGTTGATGTTATCTCCCTGAATCAGCATGTTTATCACAACTCATGATATGCAACTTTACATTCCTCTGTAGATCAAAGTGTGCATGCATAAGCAACACATTCATGAAACACCTTTGTTCTTCTGCTATTCTGCTTGAATCAGTATTATTCTCATATTGGATATCAAGATTTGTAATAATGAGAGGTTTCATATATATGTATAGGAGCCCTTTTTATTTTTCTATATAATTTTTTCACCATTACTGTGATATCGATGAAACTCTTTCGTTCTCGAATGTAGAGGGGGAGTATCAATGGATACATAAAATTGATCTCAGTCTGACAGTATTTTTACTAAGTCTATCATGTCAACATCAAGTCGCGATAGTGGTTTTGTGAGTGAGTCAGTAGATGGGTTTGATTCAAATTTCACCGAATCATCTTTCAATAGTGTAGAATATGATCGAGAATTAGATAAAGTTTTGGAGATGCACGAAAATGCAGCCAAAGCCGAGAAACATCACATACTCTACACATTGTTCCAGTTGGGATCATTCCAGGTAGGAGTGGGTTTGAGTCCAGCGAGAACATTCAGTCCGTCTATAATTTTATCACAACCATACAAACCATCAAATAAACAATCTTTTTGTACAACGGAATGGGAAACCTTCACTGATTTACTGAAACAAGCATTGGACAATTTTTTCTACGAGAAGTTACCAACCCACCAAGATGAAAATGAACCTGTTACGTTTCCATGTGGAGACTTCTGCAAAGTTACACAATTGGTATATGATGATGTGAAATATCTACTGGTTAATAAACATGATATCGAGTTCCTCATAGATGTCGAGGATGCTACGCAGATCCTTCAAGTTCATCGAAGTCTAGTGTGTCATCGGGTAGCTCTACTAGAAAACATGAACTTTTGTACTTTCTATCATAATATTGTGGATTTTATAAGATATAGTTTTCATGATGATGAGAATAGTCGTTTTGAAGCCCTTCATTCATTTTCTGAAATATCAAATGATACTTTAGTAGGTAATGCACTCAGGGAATATTTGTTCTTTTATAAGATGATGGTATTGAAAGATTTAAATATCGTGTCAGAATAAAGAGAAAAAAACTAATATTTCGTTTTTTATTATCCCTTCATGGATTAGGTATTGAATTAACTAGAACGTTTTTATTTTCCATTCATGGATTATGTTTAACCTTGGAATGGGATACATTTTTTAATATAATAATTATTAGGATTATGAAACAAAGTAAATATGGAATGAAGAAATAAACCTTCATATTATATAGATTAAATGAATTAGAAATATGTATCATTCAATAATTATGCGGATTGCTTGAAAACTTGGGAAGGAAAAACTGTAGCCCCTTTCTTTTGTATGTAGCACTCTCCTACACCTGGTGTACTTTGCACCGTTTTTGAGCATTCGTTTCGCGAGGTGTAGAATAAATAACATTGGATTAACTGCACTGAAAATCAGCTGGTGTAGATTACACGACACCGAAAAGCACCTTGTGCCACATCAAACGATCAGTCCTGCCTGCACCCATGAAGTTTACTCGATCGAACAACTAACCTCTCCATGTCTGGCGTTTCTCGTACGTCTTAGAATTCATGTAGGACCTCGCATATGACTTAACGTACGGTGGTACCTACGACGTTAGGTTCTACGTCAGCTTCGACTTCGATTTTATTTACTTCCGACCCTGAATTTATCATCATTATGTTGATGTTGAAAGTGGATTACTTTTTAATAATGCAATACATGAAATAAATTCATTCAACAACTGTCTCCATTGATTTCTGTTTTTATTTCGTAAGCCTTGAGACTGCACGTATAAGTGAGTTGACACATTCGAAATGTTCATAAAAATTCCTTTTAAAGTAGTACCCACATGACCTGTATTTTCAAACACACCTTGTTCACTAGAAGAATGGTTAACGGAAATAAAATAGAAACTTGTTTAACTATCACATATCAAAAGGATCACGATTCACGTTCCACATGACTTTGTTCACTAGAAAAGTGGTAACCAGAAATAAAATCGAACTTTGTTGAACTATCACAAATTATATTTATATTATATTATATTCCTCTCTATCTCTTTTGATAAACTGGTCGTATATCAGTATTGTGGTTGGGGCGCTCTTATCGTTTGACTTTGAGAGAGTAGGAAGTTGCAGAATAGACCTTAAAATTCTTGGAGAAATTATAGGTAGATCAACGAAAAAATCATATCTCCCACTCTAATACATGAGCTTTTATGGCAACACCATAATTTCCGTAGAATCTGGGGAAAATGTATACCTTCATGAAAAGATGATACCATCAAGAGATAGCAAATCGACCTTCGATTAGAGTCTTTTGATGAAATAGGACCATTTACTTGATGATTGATCATGCAATATAATATTCATAACGTTTATTATATTTCCAGTTGATTTTTCAATGAAATCACTATATAATGAGAAATTGATTCTGAGTAGGGTAGAAGTTTCTAGAATTCTCGAAATTTTGTTCTCTATGACTCCCGATGCATCACTGAGAAAGTATTTGATTTCTTATTTGTGATTCGAATTCACTACGAGCTCCGTCTGAATTCTCAAGTTGAAAAATCTGTTTTGCTCAATAAGTTGTAAAGCCTGAGACTAAAAGTTCGGTCGACATATTCGAAATGTTCATAAAAATCTCTTTCAAGGACTACCCACATGTTATATATCATCACTATGATGCCAATGCCACCTTGGTGTCCACTCACCTTTACCCAGCACGACGATGTTAGAAGGTGTCGTCTTCGTCGATTACATGAACCTTCTTATCAGATTCATTCTACGAACTCTGTTGGATTATGATGTCATTCTTTTTACCATGTTATACAAAAGGCAGTCAATATCTAGATTTCATATGACATAGTTGTCAGAGTTGTGAATTGAATTGATTTGAAACGAACTATATTGCATCCTAAGTTATTTCATATGACCTTATTTACTAGGAAAGTGTTAAACGGAAATAAAATCGAACTTTGTTGAACTATCAAAAATCATATGGATCACGAATATTCCTCTATATCACTTTTTAATAAACTGATACATTAGTATTGTGGTTGGAGCGCTCTTGAAAGAGTAAAAAGTTGCAGAATGTACCTTAAAATTCATGGAAAAATTAGGTACGGAAAATCACATATTTCATCTCTCTCTTAAATGGGATCTTATGGGGCTTTCGAATGGTAAAACTGTAAAATCTGTAGAATCTGGGAAAAATGCAGACATTCAACTTCCGATTAGGGTCTTTTGACAAAATGGATCATTTACTTGAGAATTGTTCATGAAATAAACACATTCATAACGTTCCCTATATTTCCAATTGTTTTTTGATAAATTCAACATATAATGATAAATTGATTCTAGGGTAGAATATTCTAGGATTTTCAAAATTTTTATTATAAAGTCCCAAAGCAACACTGAGAAACTATTTAATCCCTTATTTGTGAATCAAAATCACTAGGAGCTCCTTCTGAATTCTCGAGTTGAAAATTGACTCTACATTCATCTAACAGAGGGTTTCAAGCCTGAAGCTACATATCCTCGATTCACTTTGGTGTAATGAAAATTTTATTCGTTATGACTATCTTTGAATTCTTTTTTCTTTCATGTCATTTTTTTACCCCATTCATTTTCGGGGATATTCATTTTGAATTAGCAATAAATAACTTAAATACCTAATTTATTTTTTGTTTACCTTGATGCTGATATCAAAATATAAAATAGTCTTTCTTCAACTATATTCATCTCTTGTGCAAACATTCACAGAAATGTTCTAGACTTTTTCGAATTTTGAAATTTAATCATAGGGTGCATATAAGGATTGACTCATGGAAACAGACTGAGTCAGTATTTTTTATATAGAAGCATGCTCGCTTCTTGAAAATTTACTCTGGTAATTAATTGTAGGATGAACTGTTTCCCATTTTAAAATCGTTAATATTTACTAACATCAAAATCGTTTTCTGTAATGCTCATCCAGAGTTACTTTCTTGAAATTCAATCAGTTTGTTGATGATTTTATCTTGAACATTATCGCGAAACTAACGTTGTTAATCAGTATCATTTTCAGTATTGAAGTATTTTCAAATCAACAATTTTTTCATCAAACGATTTCTTAACAAATTCCTCATAAAAAAGTAACCTTCGCTTGAATGACTGCACATTTCTTTTATCTTTGTGTTTTTTTTTCTTGGACAAAATGAAAGCATCTATGCACCAAATTCATGATAAATGCTGTTCTGATTCCACTAGAAAAAAACTGATGTAACATCTCTCCATTGATCCCTTTTTTCTCAGTTCAATATCTCAGCCACTCACCCCCTTAAATAATGTTTATTTTGAATCCAGTTCTAAACATGTTTCAAATGTCTGAAGTTTATTTGAAGCTTCGTCAATTAATCTGTTGGTTGGTTATTTCCTAGAATTTCTTAGTTACATAAACATATATTTCTCAGAACTATTCAATCAAATGTGTTTGTGTGTTTTTATGTTGAAATGAAACAGAATTCTCCAAATATAGGAAAACAAAACAGTCTTTTCAAATTTCGTGTTGATGAAACAGATTAGAAAAACCGAAACAAGAATTTTGTTTTTCAATCTGAAATGCTCAAAATATAATGATTCTCAAATTTTGATAAGGAAAAGAATTTCTATATCAGGAGCTGTTAATAGATGAACGAATAAAAAGAATTGAGAGAAGAAGAATAAAAACTTACTTTTCCAGTCACTACCACACACTATACTAGGATTCTTTTCAATGTTGAATACAATAATCAATTCGACTATGTTCGCTTACCTGTTGTTAAGCTACCGAGTAAGAGAGGAAATCATTTATATTCTCCTAGAGTGTTATCCGAATGCACTTTGCGTAAAATCATTCTAAACCAAAGATATGTATCATGCATAATTCATTTCGAATAAAGTATGGCGAGATATTTCTAATCATATTCAGTTGTAACCTCGATTCATAACGTTCTATATAAAAAGATAATAATTATATGATACGAGATGCAATAGAACAAAATATTACATCTTTTTTGATTGTTCCACCCTGAATATTCCTTCTGCTACTTACACCTTATATTTTTCTAGGTGAACATGTTATCGTTGATTGTATGAGTAGTATTATGAGAATAATGTATGCTGTTGTATTTTCCATTATGATTTGAAACTCTCAATTACTTCACTTTCATTCGAGAGCCTCGATAAATGAAACCCGTTTTTTATCGAAAAATTGAATACACAAAAAAAAGCAACCCCAATTCTTGAATTTAATAAAAAAAGAAGGATATAGATTTTTTTATGGTGTAAATTATATACTCTCGAATATTTTGAATCAGTTCTGTATCGTTCACTGATTGAAAATCATAATTTGACAATAGTATTCTTTGAGAATCTCCTGAACATAATAAAAAATAATATATTCTTCTTCAACAAATCCAGGATTGATAATGTTATTTTCCCCGCAAACAGTCTTTCAATTCATAATTATGTAATTTGAATTGATAAACGTTGCTTATTATAAATCTAGTAGAAGAAAAAAATGAGCATTTGTAATGGACATCGTAGTTTCGCTTTGCATTATTGAAAGAGATTGTATATTTATTCATTTCTGAAACTTATCAGGTGAAAATATAGGTTATTTTCAGTATTGCTATTGATTGATTGAATAAATGTTAATTTCTATTATTTGAATGCAAATACTGTCTTCGTTACTCATTAATTGGGAAAATAAATAGAAAAGAAACCTTCAGAAATCCATTTATTTTTCATGGAATACACATATAAAAGTAATGTTTCAGAAAACCTGAAGATGGAGTAACGAAATACTTATTTTATTTATTTTTTATTGATAACAATGATAAACAAAATAGATCGTATTTCACTGGATAACAATTTCATTCAGGATTTTTTTTTCTTGAAACAACCATCACACCATGCTGTAAAACTGTGGTATCCCATTCCTTTTCTGTCAACGTTGTACTCTCCTAATACAATATAATAAACTTTTTCTTTCCGGCAAAAGGAGCAAGAACTAGGTTTGAAGTCACTGCAGTTGCATGGCCTACCCCAATCACAGTTTGGCATTGTGCACTCTTGAACTACGTTCTCAATCGGTCCAACTATGCCTCTATTTCAAAGCTGTAAGATTAATGTTGAATTATAATTCATTCGAATAAACTGAATAAATATCAAACTCACTTTTGATCAAGATGTTTTACTTCTCCACAATTTGAGCTTCGACAGGTATACGAAAATATTCAACAATGATTATCTATACCCTCCGCTACTATTATTTGAGCCAATCATCCCACTCATACATCCAGTTCACTTGTTTCCCCTCACTTCCACTTCGTTCGATGTTATTGAATCAAGATTTACTATTTAATTATTTTATTATGTGACATCACTTGTTTACATAAACTTTGAGAAAAAGATAGATCATGAGCTAATAAATTATTCATTTTGTTTTCCATATAATTCAACACTTGCAATAAAACAACTTCGAGTGATCAAACACCTGGAACGTTTTTGAAATTGTAGGTTTTTCTGAATTCACATATTGTTTATTCAATTGCAGAAAACTATTTTTCAACTATCTATCCTTCGGATGTACATACACACCTCATTATTATAACGAGGAGAGGCATCACAATCGATTATTCATTGCAGACTTTTATTGTTAATTCATGCAATGACATTGAAAGGCATGGATTTTACAACATTGTATTTAATTCATTCATAAATTCTTCCTTAATCGAGAGTGTTCTACCGCATCTTTATACAAGTCAAGTAAAAAATGAAGATAACACGAAATATTGTAATAATTACCTAATGGATGAAAATTGTTTTCAGGAATCACGGAAAGAAAAATTCATTCTTATGAAAGCATAATAGTAATTGGGTAGGTGATTGAACATATTTTTTTTATAGATTTTTAATCAGGTAGATATTGCATTGTGGATTCAGAAGGTGCGGAATCACAATCAATTATTCATTGCAGACTTTTATTGTTAATTCATGCAATGACATCGAAAGGCATGGATTTTACTACATTATCTAATTCATTCATAAATTCTTCCTCAATCGAGAGTGTTCTACCGTCAAGTAAAAAATGAACACGAAATATTTTTGTATTGCAATTTCAAGTGAAATTCAACATGAAAAATAGATCATGTATTCAACACTCGCAAACAATTTGAGAGCATCAAAAATGTTTTTAAAATTCCTTGTAATTACCCAAAATGGATAAAAAAAATTGCTTTCAGGAATCACGGAAAGAAAAATTCATTCTAATGAAAGCATAATAGTAATTGGGTAGCTGATTGAACATATTTTTTTTCATAGATTTTCAATCAGGTAGATATTGCATTGTGGATTACGCTTGCATTGACAATTCATTATTTTATGATAATCATTCGAAGAGGCGCGCTGGTGAAAAATCCAACCTGATAACCGGGGGACCAAGGGGGGTGTCCTGAAGACTGCATGTTTTTTTACCCTCAACGTCGATGATATGAACTCGATCAAGAGGTGACATGATAACCGAGGGACCATACATTTTTTCTCTTCACCCTGATAATTTCATAATATTGCATTGTTAATTACGCATGCATTAGATCATTCAGAAGGTGCGGAATTCATTATTGTTATTTTATGATAATCATTCGAAGAGGCGCGCAACTATGTATTATTCACTCCGACAAATCATTATTGTTATTTTATGATAATCATTCGAAGAGGCGCGCAACAATGTATTATTCACTCATATATCAGGTCACTTCTGGACCAAAAAGTGTAAGGGTAAAATCCTACGAAAATATAAGAATGGGGTGCCTACGGGGTGTCGCGAAGACTGCATGACGTAGCTGTTCTTCTGTTTACTATCCAGAAGCTCTGCAACATCGATTGCTTCTTGGAGATGAACTGGATGGCCGTTTGAGCTAGGATGGATGTAGCATTTTTTTGAGCGAGAACAGACCTGATGTATCTACTATGATGCCAAGTAAGAGAGCCGACAGAATTTTAGAAATGGCACGCAAAATAATATCTGATGAGCTGAATGCTGAAAATCATTCAGTGAATATTGAACGTGATATTGAGGCAGATCAAGCATATAGGTCTTCCAGGTTGGTGGCAATGTATCATTTCCTGATATTCATCAACCTATTATTACAAACACACACTCAACTACCCAATTGTCATCAACTTCGTCTATGGATATTATGACTTCCCATATCGAAACAGATCAAACAATAACTAATGCCAATCCAATTGGAAATGAAATAACATTTTTTTATACTCTGCATACATTTTCTGTTATAGAGCCTCCTTCAAGCATGAATCCACCTGCTCAATTGTCTCCAACTTCTTCCATGTCTATGGGGGTTACTAGTCGCAAAGTCTTAGTAAAAGATGATATGCAACAACAAAAATCGATTCCTATCGAAAGCTCATGTCAAATCAAGCCTCTATATGAAAAGAATGAAAATAACAATGAAAATTTCACAGCAGATCCAGAAAATCTCATTAACACGTAAGATTTACTTGAAGAATGTCAGTTTGTTTTTGGAATCACTGATGAAAATTTGCGATTGACGAATGCTGAATCTCAAAATGCTGAAGAAAACCTTCAGGATGAAAAGCTTACTGATCCTCAGAAGGAATCTCAGCAATCACGTCAGGAGGAATCTCACGATTTATCTCAGAAAGAACTGCTGGATGAAATAATAACTGAAAAAGATGAAAATATTAATTCCGAGACTAATTCTGTAGTACAACGAGAACAAACCATAGAACAATCTGAGGAAAGAAATAAAGAAAATGACAATCCAAGACGATCCAATAAAATAACTCAGACTATATTGCACAAGGACAATGAAAAGAAGAAAAGAAAGAAAAATGTTATTCCATTGAAAGAAAGGAAGTTGATAAAACTCAGAGAACTGCGAGAGAAACATAAAGTATTAGAAGGATGCACCAAAAACATATGCAAGTCGAAGTGCTATGAAAAAATTACGAACAGTCGACGTCATGATATCAATAAATCTTACTGGGAGTGGAGTTGGTGCTTGCAAAAGACGTTCATATTGAACACAGTATCAAGAACAAATGTCAAAAGAAGAACCACAGAGGCAGGAAACGAAGTAAGAAATCATACGTTTCATTATACATTCAAAGATGAAGAAGGTGAAGTACAATCGGTTTGCAAGATATTTTACCTCACCACTCTTGGATACAAAAAAAACAAACGATTGGCCTGTTCTTGGTCTTTTCAAGAATACTTCGAACAAAGAAGTTATTCACCCACAAGATAAACGAGGAAGAGCTTCATCTGTAAACAAAATATCGGATACAGAGATACTTGAGCATATTGGATCTTTCAACCCAACCATTTCACATTACAGGCGTGAACACGCACCACACGTCAGATATCTACCGAGTGATGTTAATATAAGTATCATGCATAAACATTTCACGGAAATGTATCCTAATGTAACTTGTTCATATGAGTTATATCGTCTCAAAGTGAAAGAAAAAAATATATCTTTCACTAAGCTCGGACATGAAGAATGCGAGACATGTTAATACCTCAGGATTCATAACTTAGAACATACTGAATCAAGTTTGCAAGAAGATTGCCAAGTTTGTCAATTGTGGTCTAAACATATTGAAAAAAGCAGAGTCTCGAGAGAAATGTACCAACAGAACTCAAAGAATACTCCAGCCGAAGGAACAATATATTTTTCAGCAGATTTGCAGAAAGTAATCATGCTACCTCTAGGAAAAAAACCAAACTATAAACCATTTGCAACAGTTTGGCATGAAGGAATTGCGGGTCGAAATAAAGAGCAGATTGTCAGCACTTTCTATGCATTTTTTCAAAAATATCGAGATGCTTCTACCATTATACTCTGGCTGGATAACTGCTCCAGTCAGAATAAAAATTGGACTTTATTCACTTTTCTGATTTATCTAATAAATTCACAAGAAGTTGCCATAAATAAAATATCTTGAGATATTTTGAGCCGGGGCATACCTTCATGTCTGCTGATAGTTTTCACCACCAAGTGGAACACTCACTGAAAAAGCAAGGAAAAACTTATGATTTCCAAGATTTTGTGGATGCAGTACAGAACAGTAATAATGGCAATGTAGAAGTAAAAAAATGGAACATTCCGATTTTTATATCTGGAAGGATCACATGTCTCAAATGAAAATAAAAAAGATAGTTCCAAGACCATATTTAGCTGATATGGTTGAAGTTGTTGCCGAACGAGGAAACTTTGATTAATCGTATAAAATTTCTTTTGCTGAAAATGAATGGATAAAATTAGATTTTTTGTGCAAAAAAGTAATGAAAAAAAATGGTATAAAACGGCCTGATTTTCATGAAAGACCATGTGGTATACCAGCTGAAAAGCGCGATAGCATTTTGACTAAGTTGAAAACTGTCCTTCCAGCAAATCGAACAAATTTTTGGTTGAACATTCCAATCTCAGAAATGTAATAAGCTATTAAAATAATTTGATTTATTTTTCACACATGTCTGTACTTATATTTCATTAAAACAACGTTGTAGATCCGGTGTTTCAATTTCTAACAAGATGCAAAAAGTATATTTATTCCTAAGCAAAAACATCGCAACTGCTTTTTTATATTGAAAAACATATTTTTTTGCATTTTTATGTGGTTTGATTGATTGTAGAATTTATATAACATGCAAAAATAACAATCAGAACCAAAATTGTACTCAAGCGAGTGACATCAATCAAATTCGACTGATTGACCCATTTACTCCATTTTAGCGTTTTTGTAGATACGGGAGTTTTGCTTAGGACGGCAGTATACCAGTTTCAAAAGAAGTTATTGATACAACTGTCGAAAGTTTTTCTAAAAAGTACACTGTATTTTCAAAAGGAAATGGTAAATTCAATAATTTTAAGGTTGATATTGTATTGGAGGGCAACCCAACCCCAGTATTTTGTAAATCACGTCCTGTTCCATATTCCTTAAGGTCATCAGTATAAGCGGAATTGGACAGATTGGAAAAATTGGGAATTCTGAAAAGGGTGACTCATAGCAAATGGGCATCCCCCATTGTAGTAGTCGAAAAGGGGTCAGGGATCAACAAAAAAATTAGAATCTGTGGCGATTATAAAGTATCTGTTAATCCTGTATCGCGTACAGAACATTATCCATTGCCCAATCCTAATGATGTCATGGCAATGTTGACCGCTGCAAAACTTTATGTATTATTGGACCTAAAGAATGCTTACCAGCAATTAGAACTTTCTGAAAAAGCTCAAGAAATATTAACCATCAATACACATCAAGGATTATATTCATATACAATGATGCCATATGGAATAAAAAGTGCTCCAGCTATTTTTCAGGCAACTATGGATAAACTACTATTTGGTATAAATAATGTAATCTGTTATATTGATGACATTTTGATTTGGGGTAACAACTTTGAGGAATGTAAAAATACTGTAGAGGAGGTTTTGGAAAGGCTGAGTAAGGCAAATTTGAAAATTGGCATTGAAAAATGTAACTTTTTCAAAAATAGTGTGGATTATTTAGGGGTTACAATTTCTAGTCAAGGCATAAAACCAACTGACAAAGGAACATTAGCAATTTTGAATGCACCAAAGCCAGAGAATTTAACTAGTTTGAGATCATTCTTAGGATTGCTGAATTTTTATGGAAGGTTCATACCTAATATATCTTCTGAATTGAGACCACTTCATGAATTACTTGAAAAAAATACAAAATGGAATTGGTCACAGGAATGCAATAACTGTTTTGAGCGATGTAAGAAATTAATCACTGAATGTGATGTACTCACTTATTATGATCCAAATAAAACGTTAATATTAACATGTGATGCTTCACAGTATGGTATTGGGGCAATTTTAGCTCATGAAATTGAGGGCATTGAACGTCCTATCTGTTTCACATCCAGGACACTAAATAAAAGTGAGAGAGGGTACTCCCAACTTGAAAAAGAGGCCCTAGCCATTATTTTTGGTGTGAAGAAATTCCATTTATATTTGCATGGTAGAAAATTTCTAATAAATTCCGATCATCAACCATTGCAAACTATCTTTCATCCAAATAAAGCTATTCCGACGTTGGCAGCCGCCAGAATTCAACGTTGGGCTTTGTTATTGTCTACATATGATTATAACATAAAATATAAATGTGGGAAAACTATTGCTCATGTAGATGCACTATCGAGACTCCCATTGCCTGAAACAGAGGATGATTCATATGCTGAAATAAATTATTTTTCTTGTGTAGATGAAGAACCAATATGTGCGTTAGACATTGCAGAATATACTTCAAAAGATCCAATTTTGTTGAAAGTTTATGATTTTAGTTTGAATGGGTGGCCTAATAATATCAGTGACAATTCATTGAATCCATATTGGATTAGGCGACATGAAATCTCCCTAGAAAAAGGTTGTATATTATGGGGAAGACGTGTGATTATACCAAAAAAATTACAAACAAAAATATTAGATTTATTGCATGATCAACATCCAGGAGTAGTGAGAAGTACAATGTTGGCTCGCAGTTTGTTATGGTGGCCTGGATTTGATAATGAATTAGAAATATTTATAAAAAATTGTGATGTTTGTAAAAGGTCTGCAAATGCTAAATCTGAACCAGAAGTTAATTGGCCATCTTGTTCACGAATATTTGAAAGAGTGCACATTGACTTTGCAATGAAAAACAGTATAAATTTTCTGGTTTTGATCGATGCATATTCAAAATGGGCAGAACTTAAAATTATGACATCAACATCATCTGATGCAACAATTAGCACTCTCAGGACTATTTTTTCTAATTATGGTTTGCCAGAAAATTTGGTATCAGATAATGGACCACAGCTTATATCGGATGAATTCTCAAAATTTTGTAAACAAAATGGTATTCACCACATAAAAACGCCACCTTATCATGCAAAATCTAATGGTGCAGCTGAGCGAACTGTCCAAATTTTAAAAAAATCTTTGCTGAAGATTAGACTCGATAATAGCTCAAGTAATATTCAATTACAGCTTGATAATATTCTTTTTGCATATAGAAATACTCCTCAAACTTCGACAGGTAAAACACCTGCAGAAATGTTTTTGAATAGAAAACCAAGAACACGGTTGAGTATATTGAAACAAAATCTTAAAAAAAAATCAAGTAAATCTAAAAATATTCTTTGCTTTGAACCGGAGGATTTGGTTTTTGTGAAAACAAAAAGGGGGGAAGACGAGAAATGGACAGATGGGAAGATTTTGGAAAAAAATAGCAATTATACTTATTTAGTGAAAACCACTAATGGTAAAATCAGTTTGATTCATATTGATGATTTGAAAGCGAACATAAATAAAACAACTGTTCCAACCGTTGATGCTGATTTGTTTAGGGATATCAAATCAGGTAATGTTAGTGATATATTTGATAAGTCTGATAACATAGAATTAGAAACATTAAAAAAAAGTGTTCCACCTAGCACTAGTATAACACCAAGAAAATCTAGTGAAACTGTATTATCTCCTTCAAATGGTAGTAATAACATTTCTGATAATAGTTATAAATCTGTAGGTATAGATAACGCTGAGCATTGTCCAAGGCGTTCATCACGTACTATTAAAGCACCTGTAAGACTAGATCTATAAATTAGTATGTAACATGATTTTGATTTTGTAAGTACTTGAGTTATAATTAGTTGTAGTTATATGAGATTAAAATGTAAAAGGGGGGAGTGTTGTGTATTAGAGATAATCGGCGACACCACTGTACTGAACATAGAACACATGTGACATGTGTCAGTTAAAAGTGCAATCAAGTATCTATGATTCTAAGTTATAAGATAGATGACATGGTGGAGGTTAGGTAGTTAAATAAGGAGGTTAGGTATTAAGCATGCTGAGAGAAATTTAAAATAAATGGATCTAGACTCCCGATTGACTTTTATTACGAAAGGGTAATAAAAACATAAAAATTTCAAAATCAACTTATGCAAAGATACCCTTGAAATTGGATCTGAATCAAAAGCTTCCTGAAATATAGTTCCCTGACACCTCCTCTTTCTGTCTTCACTTAAAATTTCTTCGAAGAGTCCACTTGGTACTTGTGGCAGAGTAGGTACTTGTGTTTTTGCCAACTGTGACAAACTCATCCATTTCTCTGATGAACCCACTTTTGAAAGAATTGAACCTTTCCAGTAACATGCAACAGAAGTGACTGAAGGTTCCTCAGATCTTCTATGTAGCCATAATAAAAATGCCACACTGTGTTTACATCCTCCTGAAATTGAATGATTAGTTACAATAAACTGCAAGGTTAATTGATTTTTCCCACCTTTTGATGCTGCACAATCAAAGCATTGACACTTTGAAATAACCTCATTGGCTTCATCAATTTCGGCAACAACATTGTATCCTTTGTTATGTACTTTGTGTTCAGGAGTAATCTTTGCCTTCACAATGCATAAATAACCAACTCTCTTCACTTGCACATACCCAATCGCCTTATCTCCATATGATTCTCTTGTTGCTCTGAAAAAAAAAATAGATTTAAATCCTTATAATAAAATATTTCCTTTCCAAATTTACCTGCTCGCCTTTCTATTTTTCAACTCAGCAGATTGAAAATCGGGATTATTGATGCCATATTCGAATACCATGGTTGAATCTACTACAGGCAAATTTTGATTCGTGGCTTTCTCAAATCCTGTTTCCATTTTATTGGATTTTTCGAAGTGATACAACTACTCAACTAGTGAAGTACAACACAAAATAAACAACTCAAATAACCTCAAAACAAAAACGAGATCATACACAGGTCACGGATCACGGACATTGCATAGAGCATAGAGCATGAATGCATAGAATTTCTGTCACATAACGCTTTTCATGTTTCACCAAAAGCAGTGTTGCCGAACCAAAATAGACAAACCCATTTCCGACATAATATATAGAGATTAACACAATAGAAATAATGTTTATTTCACAAATTATCATGAAATAATATAATTATCACTAATCGATAGATTTTTGAGAAAATATAGCAGATACATAAAGAGTCATCGGCTAGTAACTTTGACAACGCTTCAATGGTGTTAAAAAAGGAAATATGATGGAAACAAACAGAGATAGACTCAAGGGGTAGTACGTCACAGCCTTATAGCACCGCCCACTTATTTCTGGCGTTTTTTAATTTTGAATGAAAATGCTGATTTCAAAACGCTGTAGAATCTATTTGCTTTGATTTTGATCCATAATATTGTATATACACTGAATAAATATCATTATTCGTCGATTAAAAGAGGTTTGGAAGGATTTCATCACTTAGTGGTCTTCCCCATTATGTCAGAAAAACCCTCAATTTGGCTTTACCAGCACCATCCACAATTGACATTTTAACCTTCATTTTCCCGCGCTGTCATTCTGTCGAAAAACATATGGTTTTTGACGCCAAGTGTGATTGCATTTGCTATAACCTATTTGTTTACCAAGGAAAGTGAGCAATTTTGTGAAAATTTCGATATTTAAACGGATATGTTTCTACCATTGTCCTCAATTTTTGATTATCTGGCTGCTACTCCGAGTAGTCGATGCATTGTGGAGGGTGAAGCTGTTCTGGCAGCAAACCACATTATTGTTTGTGGTATCAAAGACAAGAAGGATGATGAGTGGATTATCAGATCGTATTGTTTGCAGACCAGTGCTATCAAAAGTGATCCTCATGAAATCAGTGGATCCTTTTCATTCACTTCAGCTGGTAAAGTTGAGATACATAAATTTACCTGCAGCTGTAAGGCTGGTATTTCAGAATCCTGCAAGCATGTAGCAGCAACACTTCTATTTTGCTCAAGGTGGTATACTTACTAATTCATCAAATGGCTTATCGTGCCTTACGTAATTTCTGAAGATTCTGCAACCCTTTTTTACTTTCAAGTTTTTTCTGTTGGGCTTTTGTTGTTTTTTTCAGAAAATCATTGGAACAGTTGGATGATCTATCATGTACAGATACTGAATGTGTATGGAAAGTTAATAAAACCAAAGTGGTGAATGAATATTTGCCACAACCATTGAAGAATACTCAGTGCTTCAAATCTAAGAAAAAGTCATCCAATAAAATATCATTCTCAAAGGAAGCAGTTGCCAATATGTTTTCAATTGCCACAGAAGCACTCCCAAGTTCTTCTTTCACCCTACATAGGTCTGTAATAAACATTGACATTACAAAATATGTCCAATAGGCCTTAGAGTGATAGAGATAGTTTGATTTTATTTATCATGCATTGTTCTCTTTAATATTACAGACAAGGGCGACGAGACCATGTTGAAATAAGTTCAATTTCTGGAAAGATTCCTACTGAAATTCCATCTCATGTTGAAGACATTTTTAATAACTCTACAGTATCCTCATTCATAGAGAATTTGAATTTAGATATTACTTCAATATCAAACTGTTGTCATGATGTTGTGGAGTCTTTCAGAAAAGAAAATTTTTTGAATAGTTTGTGCATCAGTCAAGGAACCTCAGAATGGAAAAGATTGAGAAAAAATAAAATAACAGGTACATATTATAATAGTGCATGAAAAATGATTTCAGTACATTGTTTTAACAATGATTGTTTTTTTTTAACTATTCTTCAATTTGTTTTGCCTTCTTATATTTCTAGTTTTAACAAGACATTTCATCACTTGAAACAATTTTGCAGGATCAACATGCTATTCAATTTTTACCTTCAGAAAACGAGACTGGACAAACATGTTGACCAACTTTTTCAATCCGAAAGCAGTTATTACAAATGAGGCATGGAATAGATCAAGAAAAATTTGCACTGGAAGCATTCAAGAATATGAATCCTGATTTTGATTTAAAGACAATTGGGATACAAATTTGTCAAAAATATCCATGGTTGGCTTATTCACCAGATGGTATTGTATTTGAACATGGAAGCCCAAGCAGATTAATAGAAATCAAGTGCCCATATTTAGGTAATTTCAGGAATTGGTGAAATTATTAATATGTATTTTTTTTATTTTTAGGTAAAATTAGGCCTGGAAGGGAAGTGATACAATCACTGAGATATTTGAATCCTGATTTTACATTGAAAAGGAATCATTCATATTTTGCACAAATTCAATTTGGGATGGCTTTGCTCAATTTGAAAATGTGTGAATTTATCATATATTTCTCTAAAGAAAAGGACTATTTACATGTTTCCATTCCATTTGATGATGAATATGCACATAACTTGATCAAAACAGTCTCCAAGAAATATTTTGAGAACATGATTCATCATATTTGTAGTTGATTCTATAATTTATTCTGAAAAAGTCACTATGTCAAATTTTTGATCAATGTATGTAATAAATACCACTATTTTCGTTTTTCAGTTTCCTGATTCAATCTATCAATTTTTTTTATTCAACAAGTATTCATGTTAAATAGACTGAAAAATGGATAGACTGAACGATCATTGTATAAGAGTTGTCTGATAATTTCATGACGTCATTAACATTCATCAAGTTATGATATCAGCCATAAAAATAGTCATTTTCGTTTGAGAAAAAATATATTTTCTTATAATATATTTTTTACACAATAAAAACAAGAACATTATTTATTTTATTATTTAATTTATGAATGTTTGTTAACATTTTTTCATAAGCCTCAATGCAAAAACAGATCATCTCTCAAAATAGGACTACCCAAATTAACAATACCACAAATAATTGTAAATATATTATCAACAACTGGTACCAAATGCAAAGGAAAAGTGTTTCTGAAAATTCTGAAAACTTTTATCCTTGCATTCACTCTTTCAATATGCACTCTTGCTGATGCAATACTTCTGTTCATAGAGGCCTCAGCCCTATCAAACTGTTTTTTCTTTCGAAGATAAGGTGGTCTTATAATTTTTATTCCAAACTCCTCACATGAACTTTCAATCAGGAATCCTTTATCAACCATAACTTCATCCACATAGGGAATTAATTGTTCCAGTATTTGTGACTGTTCAAAAATACTTTTATCTGAAGCTCTGCCCCCATAGAATGGACTGGCATAGGCTATAAATCCAGCAGGAGTTACTGCTGTCATGAATTTGAGGGTATTATTTTTTTTATAATGAGAATATAATTTTATTTTACAATAAAGTTTCTTTGGTACTTGCACTTTTATTTCAGTGCAATCTAAAACAATTCTCACATTCTGGAACCTGCTGAAACATATTGGCATATTCTTCAAAACATCTTCCTTAGGTGGCATATAAACAAAATTTTCTAAAATACTTGATAGCACTTCAGTAGTGTCCTGGAAAATTCTTCTACATGTTGGCACATTAATACCCCCAAACAAGACTCCTAAAGCAGACTATGTCAAATCAAGTTTAAATTTTAAAAATACTAAAAGAATTCTTTGTTTCACTGATAATCTTTGACATCTTGTATCTTTTTTACAAGATGTAATCAAATTAACCAATAAGAATAATAAGCAGAATGAAGGGATTCCTGTTAAAATGTTCAGAGCTTTCTCAGTTTGGATTAAATCAGAAATTGAAGACCAGTTCGTGTTCACTTGAATCTCCTCATTGTGAAATTCCTTATCATCAAAATGTTCAGTTTGAGTGCCAACATCAACAAATATTTTCGTGGAATGTGAAGTTTCTTTTAAAGTGTCTTCATCAAATGGTAACTTCTGTTGTTGAAGCTCTAGTAGCACTTTTGCTCCATCAAAGTCATCAAACAAGTTTGGTACTATTTCATCTTTGGAGGTGCAAGGGAGTTGATCAACCTAAAATTTGAAATAACCAATGATGATAATCAAAAGTAGTTATTTACTTTTGACTTCAACAAAAATAACCAAGAAGGGAATAACTTGCCTGTCTTCTTTCAATCAGTTTTTCATATCTTTTCTTTTTCTCATCTGTCTTCAGACTTTTTGACTTGGTTATTATGTTTGACATAGGTAAGTTTCTACTCGGTACAGCAGTTTTTTTTAAGTAACGTTTCTGATAGCCCCCTGAAACATTGATATGTAATTATTTTAACCTCAAAATATGGAAAAACAAAATACTTACAATCACTAGGAGTGATGAAATCTTCTTCAACAAAATGTTGAGAACAAACTCTCATGTTTTTGGTAACCCTCTTTCCTATTTTTAATTTGATCTCCCACAGTTTCTTTCTTTCAACCATAGTCGCTATTCCGGATTCTCCAATATGCTCAACTCGTTGACCCTCATTTGGAAAATGATGAAAAGTCAAGTTGGGATTTTTTTTATATACAGAGTTACATCCAGGTGCACAACAATTTGCTCTGCTGGTCATTTTCACTTTCAACAAATTATTAGTCATTATAAAACAACTATAACCCTCACACAAATGCACGCTTCCAGGTAAATAAACACAAAGCAATCACACTTGCTGGTCACGTGACATTGATGCGAGTTTATTCCGCCAGATAGCGTATTGCTTAGCATTAAAACACAATAAGATCCTGGTTGAGCAATATCAAATGTGATCCAGGATTTTGTGAGAGCTCTTTCAATAGTTTGGCTATGATGGTAGCTGAAAACAAAAAAGAAGATAAAGATACCATCTGTTCTTCGATGCTGGATGATATGGCAATCAAAAAACAAATAGAACTGCGTGGAAATCGTACTTGGGGGTATGAAGACTTTGGAGCTGGTATCACCAATGACACATTGCATGTTGCTAGTGAGGCACTTGTTTTGATGGTAGTTTCTGTGAATGGTAATTAGAAAATTCCTATTGCCTATTTCTTTATTTGCTCCTTGAGTGGGGCTGAAAGGGCAAATATTGTTCTTGAGGCCACCAAAAAGCTTCATGAAACTGGTGTCAAAGTCCTATCAGTTACATGTGATGGTCCTAGTGCTCATTTTTCGATCGCACGAAATTTGGGAGCTAATATCAAAATGACGAGCCTGCAGCCCTATTTCAAGCACCCTATGGATAGGGCCAATGTTTACATTATATTTGATGTTTGCCATATGTTGAAGCTGATAAGGAATAACTGGACAAGTTGTAAAATATTTCTCAATGGTGATGGGGCTCAAATCAACTTCAACTTTATCCAAAAACTCTATAAGATTGAAGAGAATGAATTCTGCAGCCTGGGAACTAAGCTGAGGAGAGCACATCTAGAATGGCAGAAGCAGAAAATGAATTATCATATTGGGATCATTTTTCAACTTTCCTCTGAATATTACATTCCATCGAACATTCAATAATAAATTGATATGAAAATATGACTTCTCTTCAAATTTAATTTATAGGGGAATTATTCCAGGAATGAAAAGGATTCTACATTCAATGAAAAACTCATGTATTAACATGAAACTATTTTTCTTCTAGGTCAATCTGGCAGTACAAACACTAAGTGCTAGTGTGGCAGATGTTCATCATCCAGATTTCCAAGATGCAGAAGCTACAATTCAGTTTACCAGAGTTGTGGATAAATTATTCGATTTACTAAACTCCAGAAATCCATTTGGACGAGGATATAAGACTCCACTAAAACCAGTCAATGAAAACTTCTGGAGACCTATTCTTGGAGAAGGTCTTATATATTTGAATTCATTAACAATTGCAACAGGGCAATTAATTCGGAAATCCAGAAGTAAAACACCAGTTATTGGTTTATCTACAACAATAACATCACTATTGGGTATTTATGATGAATATGTAAAGAACAATGAATCACCCATGAAGTATATATTGACATATAAATTCAGTCAAGATCACTTGGAGTTACTCTTCTGCTGTCTGAGGTAACATCATGATTCAAATATATGTGTATCCCAACTAATAATATTCATAATTTTTCAGGGAAAAAATGACTGGAATAATAATCCCACAGCTTATCAGTTTCATTATACTTTCAAAAGACTGGCTTCAAGACATGATATAAGTACATTGAAAGGAAATTGTGTTGTCCTTGACAACACAAATATACTTACTACAACCCACCAAAAGAAAGATAGTACATATCCTGAGATAGGCTTAGATGATATTGGTATTATAAAAAAATACAATATTGACATCAATGAAATGGTGATTGACGAACAAGATTTCAGTTATCGAACCTTACTGAAAATGTTGTCACACATATATCAGAATTCGTGATCAAGTATGTGAAAAAAACCATCAGATGCAGTACTTGCTTAGCAGAAATGGAGAAGCTCAATGGTTTCAGTATTGATGGAGAACACTTCAAACTTCTGAACAGAAAAAATATAGGTGGTCTCATCAAACCATCAAGAAGTGTGGTCGATGTGTGTTTTTTTGTTGAAAACAAAAATTCGCCGAGTTCTAGAAATAACAGAAAATTGTATGCCTGATGGAAAAAACTTTCTAGAATCGTTTATTCGAAATTTATCTCTGATGATGTTTCAGAATCCAAAAATATTTGAAGCTTTAGCTGACCTTTGCTTTGATAACTCTCCTTTTGAAGATGATCATAGAATGAAATTAATCAGGATGATAATTAGAATATACCAAAAATATGGTATTTATGATTTTTTCTCATCATTTGCAGTTACTACGTCATTGTATATCAACTATCATAGTTAATACAGAAATCAATCCGAACGACTTCCATTGAAAATTCAAATCACCTTCTGTCTGACTGTCCGAAATGAAATATTAGGGGTCATTTTCCAACAAAAATTCAAAGCCGACCCCGACTACCTATCAACTCGCGCCATATTGCTGTATTTCACTGCGCATTGTCGATAGTGCACCTGCGCGAAATCAATTGGCCTCAAATACTTTCAAGTCTATTGGTCTTCCAGTTCGTGTATAGAGTTCAGTGTTAAAGCTCTCGACTCCAGACCATGTTCTTCAGTTCGTAATCTCAGTGTCGCCATCGTAAAGTTTGATACAAGTGAACGCGAATTTACGGAACAGTGAATGATAAATCTCCATCAGGCAGTTCGGTTTTCGTCTGGTAAATAATAGTCATCTTGCTGTTCCGGTATTCAGTTCAATTTTCGTAATTTGTGTAGTTCAAGAAATCATCTGAAATACTGCTATGATTGTGCTCACCCTACAGACATGTAAGAAATTCTATTTATATTTGCCAACTCTGCCTATCTAATTGATTCGTTTGATAAATATATACTTGTAGTCTGTGATAATTATATAACTCTTTATTAGCACATAATTTGCTCTTCACAGGAAGAATGTACATATATTATTAAAATGAAACAAAAAACAATTAATACAAAGTTAAAATACGCCTTCAGTAGGCACACATTTAAAATACAGTTGTGAGATTCCACAAGTCGAAAGGTTAAAAATACTACATCAGATCAAAATCTACTTACTACAATTATTTACTCATTTACACTTATACAGATATTAAAATTGGTTGAATACATAGTCTCTGTGTACATTATCTATCTAGGTGAGCTCATCACTGAGGTAGGTCGGCAACATATCATTTTTTAGCTTGAAAACAAAGACCATCAAATTATAATGTATTCTTTGTTTTACGGACATTAGTGACAATGTATCTAGCATAATTTTTATACGAGTACGTTTGTTACACATAAGAATAGCTCTCATTGCTCGATTTTCTGTTTTTTGAATCAAACTTAATTGGTTATTTTTAAGAAAGAATAAAAGTGTTCCACAATAATCAAAGTGGGGTGCTATTATAGATTTGTAGATAGTCAACTTTACCGTTGAGCCTGTACAAGAAATTGACTTTTTTTGCAATCTTTTTTTTATATAATCACAGTGTGAATTCATATTTAATTCCTCATCTATCATTATTCCTAAGTATTTAAAGGTTTTCACAGTTTCAATTTTATTATTATTGATCAGCAATGTCATTTGTAAATCATCATCTTTCATTTTTTTTAGTCTGTTTCCGCTTGCTATCAACATACATTTGGTCTTTTCAATATTAAGCATCAAACCATTATCACACAACCATGTAAAAATACTATTCAAATCTTCATTCAAGAATGATTTCTTCTGGTTGACCAGCAAAGTACGACAATGTGTCATCAGCGAATAATTTCAGTTTGCATTTTTTGACTTGATTGCTAATATCATTAATAAACAAAATAAATAATATCGGCCCCAATATTGAACCTTGAGGGACAACAAAAACATTGTTATACTTTACCTTTTGTGTTCTATGTCGTAAGTAACTCTCGAACCATTTTAATACATTACCTGTAATACCATATCTATTGAGTTTCAATAACAACAAATCTATGTTAATAGTTTCGAAAGCACGCTTGAAATCCAAGAATACAACGCCTATTACATTTTTTTTGCTGATATTTATTTTCCACTGTGTTCTTGAAAAATGGCAGGGAAGTCTCACATGAGTGAGATTGTCGAAAACCTGATTGTTGTTTTATGATAATATTGTTATTTCCAAGAAACTTTAGCAGTTGATCTATGACCACCATCCAATAATTTTTAGTATATTGGGAGGGTATTTATAGGTCTGAATTCACAACTGTTCAAAGTATTGATCACTTTTTGGATTGGTATGACTGTTGATAGCTTCCAGGCATCCGGGAAAGTGCCAGTACCCGAGGAAGTGTTTATAACATCCAAGAAGCAGTTTCCAATCGCCTGAAAAGCTATTTTGATGAAAAGATCAATTCCGTCACTATCAGGACAATTTTTCTTCAATGATTCCAGCATTTTTTTCAAATCGATCATTTCGACCATTTCAAATGTACCAAATACAGAATGAACTGGTTGAATATGATATATAACATTTTTGAAATCGTTAATCGGTTTTATGTTGTGAACAATTTTGTGTATGCTATTAACAAAAAAATCGTTAAAAGAATTAGCTATCTTGAGATCATTTTCTACCACCACACCATCAAAATTGATACTTGAAGGGTTATTTTGTATTTTTCCTTTCAGTAATTCTATCAAAGATTTCCACATGGCCTTATTATCATTTTTGTTTTCGTCTATCTCTCTCTCATAATACTTCCTTTTCTCTGTTCTTATCAGATTGTTTACAATATTTTTAATTTTTTTTATATTCAACCCAGTCACTATCTAATCTAGAAACGTTTTGCTATTTTATATAATGTATCTCTTTCTTTAAGTCTATCTATAACAGTATCCGAAAACCATAGATTGAGTTTGAAATTGTTAAATATTTTATATTCTTTGTAGGGAGCATATATGTTCAGGTTATCAACTATAATATTTACTAGTGACTTTGACATATATTTTATATTAACGGTTGATGAATTCCATTCAGCATCTATCAAAGCTAACTGGAATTTCAATTCATCAAATTGTTTATAATTTCTTTTGATAGTTATTGTATTTTTACATTGGATACTTTTATTATCTTCACTTTTTAATGTAATCAATATATTAGAATGATCAGCAACATTTGGGAAATCTGTAATTCTATGGTTAACATTATCATCATTACTCAGTAGATAATCTATGAGTGTAGCTGAATCCTTTGTTTGCCTTGTGTTTTGCTTTATTAATTGATTCAGGCCTAATGATTGTGTAACACCTATGATTTTACGACTATAGGTAGAATCTAAATTCAGATTAATATTGAAGTCACCAACAATAATGGTAGTTGACTTATCAGATACCAATTCATCAATAATTTCTTCAAAATATTCAATGAACTCTGCATGCGAAGAATTTGGGGAATGATAAAGAACACATATTTTTTTAATAATTTTACCTTCATTGCTAATATCCATAGATTCATGTTATATGATTTACTAAGAATATGTTATGTTATGAATAAGTGAATTTCTTTCTTTATGTAAATTGCCACTCCGCCTGTGTGTCTACTATTTGAGTTAGAACGAACTAAGTTATAACTATCAATATTGATTTCATGGCTTCCTATTTCATTGGTTATATGGGTTTCAGATAGACATATGAGCCATGGGTTATAATGATGAACACAGTAAATTATGTTGTCTAGATTTTTCAATAAACTCTGGCAGTTAACATAGAATATGTGAGTGGACAAATGTCATATTAGAACTACTCCCTACTTGTTGAAAGTCAGCAGGTATTCCAACCCTTGACTCTAGGTAGTCGTTTGATTCTGAAACGAGGCTGGCCTCTGAAAATTTTCCCTCTCATCTACTCTTGGATGAGATTCTTGCGATTGGTCCAGAAAGTGCTGACCTTGCCGGAAGTTGAAACGTCTGAATTTAATATTTCGTGGCCAAAAACTGGGATTGTATACTCGTTCCTTAAACTCTGGTTCGACTCCAATCATGAACGCTTGATTATCAGGCATCCCATTTCGCGTTATGAGCTTTTTCACATATACATCTTTAGATTTTGTTTGCTTCTTAATGTAGTCAACAATATTATCTGGTGTGGTTAAGTCTGGGACTTTCGAGAGAAATAGCCAGATTTTCTTGCCTTTCAGTTCATTTCCTTGAAAATCATTATTTCCCTCGCCATTTCCTACTTTTTGATGTCCTTGATGTCTTCTTCCCATCACTTTTTTCTGCGTATCTTGAGAAATCTCATCATGCATGTTTTCCGTCATGTTTATCAGTTCATTGGCTTTTTCTTGTTGCTGTATTTTCGGCATCTCAGCAGATACCTGATTTACTGAGATAATTGAATCACCCTGTTTATTGAAGTTCCCATTGTTTGTAGAGATTGTCCTCGGAGAGGAACCAGGCATTTGCCATTGGTTTTTTGTAGTCGCCGTTTTTTTGGAGGACGCACTTTTTGCCGTTTTATTTATGTTCACAATCTCACTTTTTGCGAGATATGCATCATTGTTTGTGTGTATCAATTTTGTTTCTAGGAAATCAATTTTCTCGTTTAATAGTTGGATCAGTTGTTCTTTATCAGTTATTTTTACCTTCTTATCTTCCAACATTTGCCGAAGTAATTTATTTTCTTCCTTGAGGTAGGAGTTTTCACTCGTTCTTGTGTCGATTGATGTTTGGGTTATTTCATGTCGGCACTCTGCATTCTTTAGTTCACTTGATTGCTTGAAGCACGCAGGATGAAAAACTTCACTACATTTTGTGCACTGTACTTTTGCTACTACTTTTTTTAAACAATGTTTACATGTGTAGTTCTCATTTTCTTTAGAAGCAAGTGACACAGAACCTGTGCTGATCGCCATCTTGTCGCTAATTGTCTATACGTCTACATCCACCATTCTTTCTCCTGCTTAAATATTCACGAACCCAGTTAAAGAAGTGATATTGTTACCACCCTGTTTAGGCCAACTTCTATTGAAATAGTGAATTCCATTATCTGAAGGTTTCTTTATGGGTATATGGCACCCATCCAATGCTCCTATAGCATGTGGAAGACCATATCTGAAGAAATTTTGTGCTAACATGTGCCTTTCATGTATGGTAGGCTACATTATGATTAATTTACATAGGTAATTTATTATTGCACTGACAACGGACTGGACTGAATTATACACTGTACTTTTGGCCACACCAAACCTATCTCCTATCGAACGATAACTTTCAGGTGTTCCTAGTGTCCATATGGCAATTAGTAGAGTTCTTTCCACACATAATTGGGATTGACCCCCATAGATATGCTCATTGTTGTAACTTGATATTCTTATATATGTATTTATTTTATCTCACCTGAGCGCGCTGTCTTGGTTGCAAACATTTTGTATTCATATGCACCGAGAGCTGCTGCCATCTAACCATGGTGCCTCTAACTAGTCTCTCATAATACCTTCCGTTTGCAATTCGATCTCAATGTAACTACGGTCAATATGAGGTTTAACCTTGAAAACAAGAATCGCGTAGATAGACATCATTGATCGCGCAATGCGCATAAACAGTAGAGTTTTTTCGAAGTACAACGAAAGAAGGTAGAACGGTTTTTTCGTTGTAGTTTTTTCGCATTTTGTACATGTTGTTTACCGTCATTTTTCGTTCTGTTGCACCAGCACTGTATTTTTGAATGATTGGTGAATTAAAATTGTGTTTGTGAACAATTCAACTTATTTCGAACCACCCAGTCGCTAGACCCTATCGGTGTGTAGGGCTTCAGCGGGGACTACAACATTTGGCGACCGTGACAGGACTTCGCTGTTGTTCAAAAAAGACAGTACAGTAGTGCGGTACGTGTGAAAAATAAGTGCGAAAATCTTGTGAAAAGCGAGAAGTACGCATTGTAGTTTGTGGTCAGTATTCGATACCTATTGAAAATTATGGCTGATCTTGAAACGATGCCGAAGAATCGGAAAGTATTTCGTATGTGCTTTACAAAAGCAGCTAACGAATTAGACGGGCATTTGAAGAAAGTTCCTTTGGCGTTTAATGATGTGGAGATATTTTGGGAGTGTCTAGAGCCCAAGTGGGACAGCTTGAGTGCCTGTGATAGTGAAGTCTACAGTCTGATGCTTGATAAGAAATCTACCGAAGACCAGTTGATGGGTGAAATGGACCAGTGCGAGGCCTACTTGAAAAGGTTTACAGGATTGAGAGTACAAATGGAAAAATTCCTGTTGAAGCCTGTAGATGGGCAGTCCATAGTCGGCGATAAGGGTAGGGTAGACCCGAGACAAGGTAGGCGAAAGTTTAAGTTACCTGAAATAAAGTTCAAACAATATGATGGTAGTATTAAAGACTGGTTAGGATTTTGGTCACAGTTTAAGAAAATTCATTTAGATCAGGATATTGAAAACTGTGATAAAATAGAATATCTATTGCAAGCTACCATACCTGACAGTCGTGCACGTCAAATTGTGGAAAGTTTTCCGTGTCTCGATGAGAACTATGATAAAATTCTAGAATGCATGAAATCGAGATTTGGACGTGAGGACTTACAGATAGAATTTTTCGTGCGTGAGTTGTTGAAGTTGGTTTTAAATGTACAATCGTCTACTACACAAAGGTTTGAATTATCTAAAGTGTACGATCAAATAGAGACTCAACTGAGAGCACTTGATACTTTAGGAATTACGTCAGACAAGTATGCTGCACTCTTATTTCCACTTATCGAGTCTTGTTTACCACAAGAGTTACTCAGAATTTGGCAAAGATCTCCTTATAATTCAAGCTGCGACCTGGAAAATGATAAAGTTAATATTTCATCAGATAATGAACCAGAAACTTCTCTTGAAAACCGACTCAAAAATCTGCTGCGTTTCGTACGATCAGAGGTGGAAAACGAACAGCGAATTGTTTTAGCCAGTGAAGGTTTTGGTTTAACAAAATCCACCGTCACCCCGAAAATAGGTGAGAAAAGACCTCCGGGGTATTCCGGAAAAATGACTGCTGCTGGATTATTGAATAACGAAGGCAGCGTTGCCAAGTGTTTATTTTGTCAGGGTGTTCACGAAAGCGGCCAGTGCTTCAAAGCTCAGAATATGACTATAGATGAACGGAAAAATATTCTGACTGAGAAGAAAGCGTGTTTTAGATGCTTGAAAATTGGTCATCTATCACGAAAATGTAAAGCTCGTTTGAAGTGTGTAGTTTGCGGTTCCGCGCATGTTCCGTTGATGTGTCAAGATTTATCCAATAAAAAGCTGCAAAAATCATCAGAAGAATCAGAAACTCGCATACAAGACAGTCAAAAGGACAAAAATATGTCGAATTTTGCTGGTGAACATGTTTTTCTGCAGGTGTTATCAGTAGAGGTTAAAGGCTCTAGCGGCACAAAAACTGTGAGAGCGTTTGTAGACACCGGGAGTACAAAGAGTTATATTTTAAAATCGGTAGTGACCAAACTGAACTTACAACCGAAGAGAGCTCAAAAAATCACGCATTGTTTATTCGGTGGTTTAGAAAAGGACGAAATGCATTATGTGTATGATATCACACTTTTAAAGGGGAATTTCAGTCTCACATTCGAGGTTTTAGATCAGAATCAAATTTGTAATGAAGTTCCACCCGTTTTTTATGGTCCTTGGATTGACGAATTGAAAGCAAAAAATATAACGATTTTAGATAAAAGTCAGGGTCCCATAGAAATGTTATTAGGAGCAGACGTGATAAATAGGATATTTACCGGCAGAAGACTTATGTTAAATTGCGGGCTAGTTGCCTATGAAAGCTATGTTGGATGGACACTCGAAGGAAAAATAAATAGGAGTCACAAGAGTCAAACAATGACAGTCGTGTCAATGTTAAATAATCCAACAATCACTGATCTGTGGACTTTGGATGTATTGGGAATACAGGATCCCACAGACATTAAGACTAAATTAGAAATGGCTGAGGAAGCAAGAAAACTTTTCAACAATACAACAACCATTGACAAGGAAGGTAGGTACGAAGTCAGATTACCTTGGGTAGAAAATCACCCCCCCTTGCCGACGAACTACAGTATCGCTAAAAAAAGGCTTGACAGCACATTGCAAAGATTGGAAAAGGGTAACATGACTTTACGTTTCACTGAAGTTTTCCAAGATTGGGAAAAACTTGGAATAATTGAAAAAACCCATGGCGACATCAGCAATGGACATTTTCTACCACACAGGCCAGTCATTAAAGAGGGATCTACTACTGCGGTCAGACCAGTGTTTGACGCAAGCGCACATGAAAAAGATAAGCCCTCCCTGAATCAGTGCCTGGAGAAGGGTGAAAACTTGATCGAAAAAATACCAGCGATACTCACTAGATTCAGAGAGCATAAAGTGGGTGTCATATCTGATGTGAAAAATGCATTTTTGCAGATAAGTGTGCATCCGAAAGATCGACACGTTTTAAAGTTTTTATGGATTGATGAAGATGGTCGAGATATCATCTATCAACATAACAGAGTCGTTTTCGGAGTAAACTGCAGCCCCTTTTTGCTCGGAGCAACGCTAGAACACCATTTGTCAGAATGCTTGAAAAAGTGCTCTCTAAAAAACTGTGCATATACCAGAGAGACCATTGAGAAACTTGCTGTTAGCTTTTATGTCGACAACTGCGTCGGTAGTTTGCCACAAATGAAATCTCTGAACAAGTTCATCAGAGAGTCTGTACAAGCAATGACAGAAGCACAGATGGAGCTCAGAGGGTGGGAGTTTTCTGGACAATGTAACAGTGAAGAAAGTGTACCAGTACTGGGATTACGTTGGTTTCCCGTGAAAGATGTGTTCACGTTGAATCCTGGTCTGATCGAGATAGCAATTGAAGATCTAGTGGTCACCAAGAGGAAATTACTCAGTATGGCTCAAAAGGTATTTGACCCTATAGGCTTCACCTGTCCGGCTACGTTAAAGCCTAAGTTATGGTTGCAGGAGTTGTGGTCAAAGAATATTACTTGGGATGCAGAAGTTGACCAAGATATTGCCAATGCTTTCAAAGATTGGGTGACAGACTTACCAATATTGGCTAAAATCGAAATTCCTCGATGGAATAAGATTGGCAGTTCCGAACCAAGTAAAGTAACCATACACACATTTGTAGATGCGTCTAAAAAAGCATATGCTGCAACTGTTTTCTGTAGAGTAGCTCAAGGAAATGGAGTGTGGGTTTATTTGTTGGCAGCCAAGTCCAGAATTGCTCCTTTAGAGAACAAAGGCAGGAAAATGACAATACCCCGTCTAGAATTATTGGCAGCTACAATTGGAGCCAGACTGTATGTACAAGTGAAAGAAAATTTAACCGAAAATCACCAGAGTTATTTTTGGAGTGACTCGTCAACAGTTATTTCATGGATACAGAGAAATGAAAACTGGAGTACCTTTGTTTATAACAGGGTGAATGAAATAAGAAAATTAACACCCCTAGATGGGTGGAGTCATATCCCTGGTGTACATAACCCTGCCGACTTACCTTCTCGCGGGTGTTCGCCCATGCAGTTACTGAAGTCGAGATGGTGGGAGGGTCCACAGTGGCTATATGAAAATGAAGAGAAATGGCCCGTCATAGATCAAGAGGTGAATGAAGAAGAGATAAATGCTGAGCGGAAGAAAAATAGTCTAAAAACTTTGTTGACTGTAAATCAGAACCATTCTGATTATTTTCACTTGACAAAATTTAGCAGCTTTGAGTTGACAGTGAGAATGGTAGCAGCAGTTTTTAGATTTGTACATAACTTGACTTCAAAGTTAAAAGCTCATGAACAAGTTGCGGGAAACTTTTCTGTACAAGAACTTCATGAGGCGGAAAATTTTATCCTTAAGAAGGTACAACAAGTTTTACCGGTTTAGAAGATATTCACATAAAAGGCTTGAAACCGAAATATGACATCTCTGGTTTGATCAGATTAGATTCCAGGGTTTCCAATAAAATTAATGAGACTGAAGATTTCAAGTTTCCTATTGTCTTGCCAAGAAAACATCCTGTTGTATTTGCTTTGATAATGGATATACATCTAAAAAATTGTCATTTGGGAACACAGGGTTTACTTTGTTCATTAAGAGAACGTTATTGGATTCTTATGGGCAGAAAAACTGTAAGATCTTTCATAATAAAATGTTCCATATGTCGTCGATATGAATCAAGACCATTTATTGTAGAACCACTCCCATCAGATAGAGTGCGAGACGCAATTACGTTTGAAATAACTGGTGTGGACTTTGCTGGACCTCTATTTTTGAAATCGGGAGAGAAAGCATGGGTGTGTTTATTTACGTGCGCGGTATATCGATGTGTACACCTCGAATTAACTTTATCGTTATCCACAAATGGTTTCCTTCAAGTGTTACGTCGCTTCATCGCGAGACGTGGTAGACCAAAGGTGATTTACAGTGATAACGGTACAAACTTTAAGGGTACGGATAACGCGTTTGAAAATTTGAACTGGGACCAAATCGAGCGCGAAACGTCTGTACACCGAATTACGTGGAAATTCAATCCCCCAACGGCCTCGTGGTGGGGAGGTTTCTTTGAAAGACTTATAGGGTTAGTGAAAAATCTCCTGCGTAAGATTCTCGGCAAGGCGTGTGTGGATTTTGAGGACATAATGACTATGATCTGTGATTGTAAATCTGTCGTTAACAGCAGGCCGTTAACGTACCTCTCAACTGATCCGTTGGACTTAAAATCATTGACTCCCGCTATGTTTTTGCGTGAACAAGCGGACGCGAGTGTGTCGGACATTGATGCAATCGAAAAAGTGAGCTTGTCGCGTAGTATGCGTCATAAACAAAGGCTACGAGAACAATTACGTTTGAGATTTCGGATAGAATATCTTGGACAACTTAAACTTTTGTTCGATAAAAAACCGAGTGTGTCCGTTGAATTAGATCAAATCGTCCTAATCGGAAACGATTTCACAAAACGCGTAGAGTGGCCTTTAGCTCGTGTTATCGAAGTCATTCCAGGTAAAGATGAGCGTATAAGACTAGTGCGATTGAAAACGTCACGAGGTGAATTGGTACGTCCCGTTCAACGTTTATACCCTTTGGAGTGTGATACTCCACTTCAAGAGGATCCGGAGGCACAGGATACACAGCAGGTGCACGGCGGAGATAAACCGGCAGCAGATATAGATGAAGTTGCTGATTCTTCAGAGAAGGAGAAGAAAGGTGGTGAATCGCGAAATTCGGGAGTGTTTAAAAGCAGAGTATCCGAACCGAAAGGTGCAGTGGATTGTGCAGGTTGTAAAGTTACTCGTAGAGGGCGTAATGTTAAAAAGCCCCAAAGATTTTTGTAATCTTGTAATTTAGGATTAAGCATATTTCAGATGTGTGAGAAACTATTTCAGGTTGAAATTGTTCCTCAGGTGGGAGAATGTTGTAAATTGATATTCTTATATATGTATTTATTTTATCTCATCTGAGCGCGCTGTCTTGGTTGCAAACATTTTGTATTCATATGCACCAAGAGCTGCTGCCATCTAACCATGGTGCCTCTAACTAGTCTCTCATTATACCTTCCGTTTGCAATTCGATCTCAATGTAACTACGGTCAATATGAGGTTTAACCTTGAAAACAAGAATCGCGTAGATAGACATCATTGATCGCGCAATGCGCATGAACAGTAGAGTTTTTTCGAAGTACAACGAAAGAAGGTAGAACGGTTTTTTCGTTGTAGTTTTTTCGCATTTTGTACATGTTGTTTACCGTCATTTTTCGTTCTGTTGCACCAGCACTGTATTTTTGAATGATTGGTGAATTAAAATTGTGTTTGTGAACAATTCAACTTATTTCGAACCACCCAGTCGCTAGACCCTATCGGTGTGTAGGGCTTCAGCGGGGACTACAACACTCATTACGTTTTTTAAAATCAGGGTATTGGGAGAGGTGCCCCAATATTGTTAGAGAAATAAAATGCCAGGTTCGTTGTTCAGCACAGACTGATATATATTTATTCATTCTCTGTGTTCAGTATTCCATGGAACATGCAAATAAACATCAGAAGTCGTTTTCATAGACAAAAAAGCAATAACACATAGAAAGGTGTATGTACACAAATAAAGGTATACTACCAAGTTATACTATTATTCCTGTACGCTAGATGGCTCTGCAGGTATAACCTGGTGAACATGTTAATTTGTGCTCACAAATCAACACTCCCACTAGCACAAATTAAAACAAAAACATGAATTACAATTTACAATTATAGGGACAAACATTGTTAATCCAACTTCACGATCCCCAGTTTCTTAAGGAAATTGTAATGCTTTTGAGAATTCAAACCCTTTGTTAATATGTCAGCAGGCATATCAGCTGTCTGTAAATATTTCAAATTGATTTGCTGTGCAGTTTGAGCTTCTCTCAGGAAGTGATATCGCACGTCAATGTGTTTAGAGCGTTTATGTAACATAGGATTTACAGCCAGCTTCTGTGCACTTTGATTGTCATTGAAAATAATTACAGTTTTACAATACAAAGTTAATTCACAAAGTAAATTTTGTAAATATATAGCTTCCTTTGAGGCTTCGGACATAGCCATATATTCCGCCTCGGTGCTGCTTAATGCAACAGTTTTTTGTTTTCTACTTTCCCAAGAAATGGTAGAACCAGAAAAAGTAAAACAAAAACCTATGTAGGACTTTCTATCTATAACATTACTTGCCCATGTTATGAGGTGATATTAATTAATTTGCACTTATTTCAACTACTTTAATAATTATATCATACGAGATCACATGAAATCAGAAAAGAAAACAGACATGAAGTTTTATAACTAACGAGAACGAATAACAATCGACAGATGACAGATGACTGACCACTGACTTACTGCATACATGACATGGCAGTGTTGCCGCAACAAACAAATATTATTTGTACAATATTTGAACCATAAATAAAATAAACATATTGATAATTATAGAGTTATTTGAACACCTTCTCCTAATTATCAATTTTACATACTTCATTCAACTCTTTTTTATGACAAAATAACACTAAAGTTAAATTCTGATTATGAAAGGATACAACATACTATTCAGATCATTAACATCAAAGAATTCTTATGTTTGAGAAACTTGCATATTCCTAAAGGTTTGGTTAATATGTCGGCGACTTGATCTTCAGATGGACAATAATTGATTTTCAACAGTCCTTCATTGACTTTCTCACTTATGTAGTGGAATCTCACATCAATGTGTTTACTCTTTCTATTAAATTGTCCATTTTTTATTAGCTTAATGGCACTTTGATTGTCAACGTATAATGTTGTATTCACTTCATGATTTGTAAGTTCTTCAATCAGACTTTTTATGTATGACAGTTCTTTCACACATTCAGCTGCTGCCACGTACTCAGCTTCAGTACTAGAGAGCGTCACTAATGGTTGCTTACGTGAGCACCATGCAACTGGTCCACCGCAAAAATACACAATGTACCCTGTGGTACTTTTTCTGCTGTCAATGTCTCCTGCAAAGTCAGAATCACAATATGCTTCCAGCTCATATTCACTAGAGTCAGTCTTGAATCTTATTCCTTCTCCTTTGGTTCCAATCAGGTATTTAAATATGTGTTTCACGTTGGAGACATCTGTTGAACTTGGCTTCTCCATCTTGCGGCTACCGTAGCTAACTGAGTATGCAATATCTGGTCTAGTTTTGTTGGTGAGATATAGCAAACTCCCAATAGCTTCACGGTATGGAAATTTAGTTACAAATTGTTGTCCCATCACTTCATTATTATTGTAGTGTGTCATGGGTACAGCAGCAATTTTAGCATCTTCCATATTGAATCGTTTTATTATTGTTTCTGTGTATTCCTTTTGACTCAAAAATATGGATTTTTCTTCTCTCTTGATTTCAATTCCTAAAAATGTATGAATTTCTTCATACTTTGATATTTCAAATTTTTGTTGCAATCCTTCCAATAAATTTTGAATTTCTGTTTCATTTTCCCCTATGATTAGTCCATCATCAACATAAATGGCTAAAAACAGGGTGTTACTGTGATTTTTAAAAATGCATCTGTCCACTTTTAGTGCTTTCAAACCATACTCTTTTAAGAACTTAGAAAAATGTTCATTCCATCTGAGTGGAGATTGTTTGAGTCCATAAAGGGCCTTTTGAAGTTTGCACACTTTAGATTCATTGTTTGGTTCATTGTAACTTTCTGGTATGGACATATAGATTTCATCATGGAGTTCACCATAGAGGAAAGCTGTTTTTATGTCAAATTTTTTCATAGTATAGTTGTTTTTTGCAGCCAATGCAATCAATATCCTTAATGAGATGCTGTTGATCACAGGGCTGAAGGTTTCTTCAAAATCGATTCCATATTGTTGTTGACAACCACGTACAACAAGTCTGGCTTTGTACCTTCCATCATTTTTTATTCTGAAAATCCATCTATTTGTTAAAATATTCTTACCCTCTGGCTTATCAACATATGTCCATGTGTGATTTTTATTTAATGATTCCTTTTCCTCTTGGATTGCATTTTTCCAATGTTCTTTATCTGGTCCAGTCACTGCTTCTTTGAATGTGAGCATTACATAATCATCGTATTTTCTGGGAATCTGTGATTTTCTCTTGCCTTCTATTTCTCTGCCTTCTCCTAAGGTTTTCATTTCCTGGAAAGAATTATCTTCTTCTGAGGTATCATAGGGCTCATCTTCTTCATTTTCTTCTGGCTGGTTATCATTGTTTTCTTCTGGTTGGCTTTCTTCATTTTGTTTTTCATGGTCTTCTTCATTTTCTTCTTGATATGAGGAGATAGTTGTGTTTAACTCACTCCTCTTTTCTCTACTATTCCTTTTTTCATTGAAGATCACATCCCTTGATACTATGATAGACTTCTTTTCTTCATCAAATAATCGAAATGCATTTTGAGTATATCCAACAAGTATATACTTTTTGCTTCTAGAGTCCAACTTTTTTATGGGGCCTAGAACTTTTGCATATGCTTGACTTCCAAAAATATGCAGTCTTGTTAGATCAGGCCTTCTTCCAGTCCAAAGTTCCACTGGTGTGATGTATTCTTCATTTGCCTCGGTGGGGCTTCTATTTAGTAGGTAGGCTGCCACCCTCACTGCTTCTCCCCAAAATTATTTTTCAAGACCTGAGTCAAAAATCAAGGCTCTTGATTTTTCCATAAGAGTGCGGTTTAGTCTTTCGGCTTTACCATTTAGCTGGGGTGTATAAGCCACAGTGTAGTCTAGAGTTATGCCTTTCTTTAGACACCACTGCTTGACTTCAGAATCTATGAATTCTCCCCCATTGTCACATCTTATTTTTGATGCTCTGGTGTTATGGAATGCTTCAGCTTCATCTATATATTGCTTTAAAAACTCCTTTGTTTCGTTTTTATTTTTGAGTAGATATACCATACAGAAGTGGGTATAGTCATCAAGCAAGGTCAGAAAATATCTCTTACCATCCCAAGTGATTGGGTCAATGGGTCCACATATGTCTGTGTGTATGAGTTGTAGAGGTCTTGTTGCTTTATACCTTTTTCTTGAAAAAGGTTGTCTAATTTGACGTGCTTGTGTACATACTTCACAGACCTCATTCAGTTGTTCACAATCTTTTTTCTGAATATTCATTCCAATTGATATATCAATCAGTTTCTTCATATATCCTGTGCTTAAATGACCTAGTTTTCTATGCCATTCCTCTGCTTTCTCTTTTATTTCCGTTAACATACTCTGTTTGGTATCTTTTGACATTTTAATAACATATAGCCCATTCTCCTGCTTTTCACCTCGTAGAATTTCCTGGTTGTCCTTTGTTACTATTACTTTATCATTGGTGAAAATGACATTACCACCATTTCTTGTGATTGCATTCACAGAAAGTAAATTCTTTGTCAAGTCAGGTACAAACAGAACATTATTTAAAATACATCTCTCAGCAATTATAGTCCCTTCTCCATGTGCTTCCATATTTTGATTCTTTTTGGCTACTTGAATATTACTTTTTATTTCTTCCATTGACTGGAACAGTGTTCTGTCATTGGTCATGTGGGATGAAGACCCTGAATCCACCACAAAACCATCAAATATACTGGACTCATCTTGTGTTAAAAAGGCTACTTTATTATGATCTATATTCCTTCTTCTTTCTTCTATGTTTGATCTTGGTGTGTCCTTTTTACGAAAGAAACAATTTTGTTCATTGTGGTTTGTTTTCTTGCATATTTTACAGGATGATGCTTGATTTTTACAATTTCTAGAAAAATGTCCAGGCTTTCCACAGTTGTAACATTTTAAGGGATTGTTGACTCCCCTTTTAACCTCGGTTTTGAAGGCTACATTTTGTTCACTTTCATTTTTCTTCATTCTTTGTTCTTCACAAACAAGTCTTGAGGTTAAATTTGTTATGTTTCTTTCAGAAGCTGGTGATGACTCCCATGCAGTACAGAAATGTTTGTAATTTTCTGGCAAAGTGGACAAAATTTTGCTCAGAAGCATTTCATCATCAATCTTCTGGTTGAGATTCTTCAAACGATACGCCAGATTTTCCAATTTACTGATATGTAGTGACATATCTGTTCCTTTTTCATATGTGAAGTTGAAGAACTCTTGCAGTAGATTACATTTTTGTTGCTCACTGTCCTTTTGAAATATACTGCAGAGTTTATTGAACATTTCACAAGAGTCTTTACAGTTCATTATATGTAGCATGAGTTTTCTTTCAATTGTCGTCATTAGGAGCTTTTGAGCTCTAGCATCCTTTTTTATCCAGTCATTTTTTTCATCTTCTTTTGTCAGAATTTCGAACTTTTTATTTCCTTTTACTATATCATGTAGACCATGGGCTTTAAATATGATGGTTATTTGGAAATACCATATTTGAAAAGTTTCCAGGCTTTCTAGTTTGTCGATGGAAACTGTCTCTTCTGCATGATTGACGGACGCCATTTTATTTTAGTACACGAGTCAGTATCGGTATCGGACTACTTGGATTGCTCCAATTTTATTTTATTGTTTATTGACTCGTCTCAATTTTTACTTATTGTGCAGTCACCTGGGCCCATAACCTGTTATGAGGTGATATTAATTAATTTGCACTTATTTCAACTACTTTAATAATTATATCATACGAGATCACATGAAATCAGAAAAGAAAACAGACATGAAGTTTTATAACTAACGAGAACGAATAACAATCGACAGATGACAGATGACAGATGACTGACCACTGACTTACTGCATACATGACATGGCAGTGTTGCCGCAACAAACAAATATTATTTGTACAATATTTGAACCATAAATAAAATAAACATATTGATAATTATAGAGTTATTTGAACAGCCCAGTCTGCATCTGCATATCCTATCAATTCTGATTCATCTTTTCTGAATTTTAAACCATAACATTTGGTACCTTGTAGATACCTCAGTAAACGTTTTACCTGTTTCCAATGGGTTTCATTAAAATTGTTGTTGAACTGACTTAGGTAGCTGACTGAAAAGGATATATCTGGCATAGTGAGAGTTGCTAGGTACATCAAGCTGCCAATGATTTGTTGATATGGATACTTTCCATTGCAATTTTCGTCCCTAATCAGGTTAACATTTGTCTCAATAGGTGTAGATACCTCTTTGCAGTCTAACATATTAAACCTTTTCAATATTTGTTCAACATACTGTTGTTGATCAATAAATATCTCGTTTTTAATTTTATTTATTCTAACTCTCATTCCCAAACAGTTTCTAACCTGCCCTAAATCTTTTATTTTGAATTTAGAAGCTAATTTACTCTTTAAAAAATTTGTCTCTTTCTGAGAATTAGAAAAAATAAAAAAGTCATCAACATAAAGTGCAATTATGGTTATGAAACCATCTTCTCTTTTAATGAACACACAAGGTTCATAGTCTTACTTTTTATAAAGGAGCTCTGATAAAACATCTTCTACCTTGTTGTACCAAACTCGTGAAGATTGTTTCAATCCATATATAGCACGTTTTAATTTCAAAACTTGGTTTTGATTATTTGAATCAGCAAAACCTTCAGGCTGTCTCATGAAAACATTTTCCCTCAGTTTTCCATTAAGAAAAGCTGTTATAACATCTAAATGGGTTATAAAAATTCAAATTTTACTGATAATGCCATCAATAACCTTAGGGTTGAATGTCTGATAACTGGGGAAAAAGTTTCATCATAATCGATGCCATAAATCTGAGTAAAGCCTTTGGCAACAAGCCTGGCTCTATATGATACATTGTTGTCACTGTCTATCTTTTTTCGAAACACCCACTTGCACTCAACTACACTACATCCTTCTGGAAGATCCACCAGCTCCCATGCTTCATTTTCATCAAAAGATTGTAGTTCCTTTGATATAGCTTCTTGCCATTTCTCCCTGTCAAGTTGCAGAAGAGCATCTTGATATGTTAATGGATTTCCTAGGTCTGCATTCTCTTCCAAACATAGGTAAGTAACGTATTGGTCTTGTGGACTTCCTAATATTCTCAGGAGGGGGTATGTTTGTCTCAATTTCTGGCACATAGTCATCACTCTGGGAATCATCTTCAAAATCAGTTGAGTTCTCACTGGTACTTTCGTATTCCTCAGTCCTCTCATTTATTTCAGAATCTCCCACTGAAACTGACTCTTCATTTCTTGGGGTCACTGGTATGATGATTTGATTCTGATTGCTGTTGTTTTCTGACTTCTCCATCACAATAACATCCCTACTAGTGGTGACTAACTTATTTTCCGGATTATAAACTCTATAGCCCTTAATAGTTTCACTATAGCCAACTAATATCTGTTTTGTGGCCTTTTTGTCCCATTTTAAACGTTTCTCTTTTGGTATGTGAACCATAACCTCACTTCCAAAAATTCTGAGATTGTTAACATTAGGTTTTAGTTTATGCCATATCTCAAATGGTGTTTTTTGGATACCTGAAGCTATACTTCTATTTCTCAAATAGATTGCAGTATGGATTGCTTCTGCCCAAAAATGTTTCCCTAGTTTTGCATCAAATAGTAGACTTTTTGCTTTGTCAACTACAGTTCTATTTAGCCTTTCACACATTCCATTTTGCTCTGGTGTGTAAGCATTTGTTTTCTGGTGAATTATTCCATGTTTTCGAAAGAAGTTTTCAATGTCTTTTCCACAGAATTCACCTCCCTGATCTGACCTGATTTTCTTGATTTTAAGTCCTATTTGGTTTTCAACCATTACTTTAAAATCTTTAAAGCACTGAAATACTTCATCTTTCGTTTTTAGAAAATAAACAAAGGACATACGACTGAAATCATCAACAAGCAAAAGAAAGTACCTGGATCCACCCAAGGACAGTGTCTCCATTGGTCCACAAACATCTAAATGCAGAATTTCCAATAATCCATTTGCTCTGACTCCTTTGTGTTGAAAAGGCAATCTACTTTGCTTTGCTTCACAGCAGACCTCACAATTGTCTTTTTTGGTTTTGACAGTGCCACTGAAATTTAGACCATCCACTATATTATTCATTTTCATTTCATTCAAATATTTGCTGTTGATGTGTCCAAAGCGACGATGCCAAATTTCACCATCTATCATTGAGAGTCCTGCTAATAATTTTTCACTACTTTTGATCTGTAGTTTGTATACACCCTGATGCAAATTTGCTACAGCAACAAGCTCCTTATCAGTGTTATAAATCTTACAACATTCTGTTTCAAATTTGACCATGTTGCCATTTTTTATCAACTGACTTATGCTCAATAAATTGGTTGTCAATTCAGGAGCACTCAGTACATTTTTCAATGTGATAGGGAAAACACTATTGTTTACAACTGTTTCAATCTGAATTTCACCACAACATATTGCTTGTACTACTGTTTTGTTTGCAACCATAATCTCTTGTACATTTGATGTACCTACGTTCGTTTTGCAACCAATCTTTATTGGCCGTCAAGTGAACACTAGCTCCAGAGTCCACATACCAATCTGATTTATTGAACTCACCACTCAGGAATGCTGCACTGAAGGCATTTGATTTCCTGTCGGACTGCTCTGTGGGTTTTTCTGTTCTATTTGGTTATTTATTCTGGAAATGACCTGGTTGTTTACATTTATAGCATTTTATTTCTTTTCTGACTGTGCTAGTGCCATTATTCCGTTTATCTTGCCAATGCTTCTGCTGATTCTGCCCATGCCATTTACTGGCGAACGCGCCTCCCATGTTACCAACTTCTCCAGCCATATCAAGCAATTTTTGCTTAATGGAGTCCGTTGACACTTTTATTCCGGAGTGTTCAATTGCCATGATCATGGGACCGAACTTTTCGGGCAAACCTGCTAATAATAATGATCCGATCCATTCGTCATCTATATTAAATCCTGTGTCACACAGTTTCTGTCCTGTGTCAACAACCTGGTTCACATAACACTGCATGCTGTCACAATTGTCCAATCGCGCAGAAATTAGGGTGCGCAACAAAGCTATTTTCCGGGTATAACCGGAATCGTCAAATAACGATCTCAATTTGTCCCATAACTCTTTGGTGGTTCTGGCATCCCTTTTGTAACATTTGCAAATTACCTTATAATGCGAAAGGTATCTGCATTTGGTATTTTATAGGCAGCACTCTTCATTTCAAATATTGGTTGAATGAATGATTCTTTTATCTTCCATTTCACCTTAGTTCCTCTATTCAATAAGAGATGGCGCTGATTCAATTTCACAACGAATGACAGTAACTAAAGGAAAATATGCTTCCAAATATTTATTCAGTAAATAAATTCTCCAGTTACAATACATATTTTAGTTAAATAATATAAGTGAATATTACCTGCAAAGTTCAGAAGACGATACCATAATCATCATGTAGAGATTAGGAAACTGACACTAAGTATATTATTTTTATCTGTTGATTGATGTATCTAGGAGTTTTGAGAAATCTTACAACAGCTTCTTATACTTGAGGCATCCTTCAAATTGTCTAGTCCATCATATATTTGGTTCCTGAAGACCCTAAAGAATACAGAAATGAATCATTAGAAATCAGCTGAAATATTTAACATAAAATAAATAAGGAACTTACCTGTTTGAAGTATGTAATGAGTCCTGCAAATGTGTGTGTTCTTGTAGTTTCTATGTCACTGGGGTGTTCTTTCACTTTTCTGAATCTCATAAGTGGGATATTTCCGTTGACTTTCCCAATTTTCAATATTCTGTGATGAACAGTTCAGAATGTAGATGGCAACGCCGTCGGTTATCACGGTTATCGGAGTCCGGTCAGCTATCTTCGAGAGGAGAGGGGAGAAAAGATGAGAGATGGAGCTTCGAGAGTTTGAAAGGGATTCGATTTTTGTGTGAGAAAAGGACAAGAGGTCTTGGCCGAAATTTTCGGGATTTGTAGCAACCTTCTTTTTTCCCACGGTTTTCCAGCATTTGAAGAGGCTGAGGTTTTTCAGGTTTCCATCTTCGTTATGCTTGATGTGGTTTGAATAATTTTGTATGGACCCGAAATATATAGATATAATTCTTTTGGATAACTGACCACGTGCCGATATATTTTTTTTGAAAATTGTAAGTAATTTTTGTTTTTTTGGGAATTTACAAACAGTAGTTTCATTTTAGTTGTCAAAGGCAACGGAATTCCAAAGTTTTATGGGAAAATCTTTTACATATTTCATGGGGACTTCTCGATCTATTTTTTCTGGTTGTTGTTCTGTTTCCACAAGGCCCTCCTTTTTTTAAAGGGGTGAGTAACCTTACCTTCACGGATATCTGTAGAGTATGGGAAATAACTTTTGTTATTTAGGGTTGTAGGTGAGACCGTAGGAGTCGCCCATTAAATAAACCATCGAGGCACATTCTGATTTCTCAATCAGTTGGGGATGAAACTGGACCAACCATCTGAAGTCCTGTAATCGATTTTCTTTTTTGTCTTCCCGAGAGTGGTGTTGATTGGAGACCTGACTTGGAATGCGAGTTTGAAGTCGGACGAGAACTACTAGAACACAGGCCAGATATATATATATACCTTTTTTTATCATTTTTTCTTATTATTATTAATACCACACCTATATCACACCGACAACACTCAATTTTATTCCGGTATCACACTCCATATATTTTCATATTCGTAAGCTTCTGCCCAGTACTGTGCAAATGCTACATTTTATATGATGTTTAATCAATGAGATAATACGTTCGTATTCAATAGCCTGAGTCGGATTCAACATGAAATTGTTTTCTATCTAACAACATCAGTTTCAACCAACAAGAATTGTCATTTATTTATTTTTTTTGGAAATATATGTAATTATCTGGGGAATTTCCAGTGACTCTTGCATATTTCCCACCCCTCTAGAAACAAATCATTATGTATTTGACAATATGAAAATGTATAAACAACTAAGTATTTTTTCCTACAGAATATTCATTGAGATCTAGTTTTCTTGACTTGAACTTGATCTTGAAATCTCAATTGAAATAAGTCAAGTGGCGCCAGGGTAGATTCAAATTTTTTTTTTGTTGTTCAAATTCTACGTATAAAATTTATCGAGATTATATAATTGATAACTCCGACCACCATGCTCTCTAGACAAAAGCTAATGGGATAGTCACCTCTTATTGTTCTTATCAGCTAAGAAATAAGAAAAGGTTACACTTTATATATATTTATATATAATGATGAATCGATCGTTAAAATGATCTTAGCTTTCGCCTTTGCGTCATCAGCTTCGACGACCTCCATGATGCATTTCGAAAGCCCCTCGAGCACGAGGAAGTTTTCCACTGCAAACACCCAGTCTCTATAATTTTCACGCCCTTTCAACTTAGGAACGTTAATTATATAGTTAGCGGCCATTCTTGTGCAACGATTATTTCTTGGTAACAATCACTTCAATAATTTCGCAGTTCACCGGGCTTCAGACATGCCTGGGCCCATAACCTGTTAGAGAAATAAAATGCCAGGTTCGTTGTTCAGCACAGACTGATATATATTTATTCATTCTCTGTGTTCAGTATTCCATGGAACATGCAAATAAACATCAGAAGTCGTTTTCATATACACAAAAGCAATAACACATAGAAAGGTGTATGTACACAAATAAGGGTATACTACCAAGTTATACTATCATTCCTGTACGCTAGATGGCTCTGCAGGTATAACCTGGTGAACATGTTAATTTGTGCTCACAAATCAACAAATATAACTTCAAATGTTGAACGACACATTCGAAAATGTGATTTGAAGGTATCCAAATGGAATGAAGGGATGACTTCCTCATAAAAATTTTTAAATTTTGGGATATCTCGATTAACCATCCTAAAAACTGGAACAATTGATGGATGCTGTTATCATAAGACGCAACATACATAGTGCAGATTTGCTCAAGAATTCCTTCATTTAAATTGTTGTCTTCAAAAAATCCTACCATAATTCTGTTACGTTGGTTCACAATCATTGCTATTAATTGAGCTAATATTAATTCCTGATTCATATTGATTTTAGTAATTTGCTCAGCTTATCAACATAATAATTATTATCTCATAATTCTCGTGCAATGTTGATGTGAATATTATTTCAAATAGGTATGATATATCAAGACTAGTCAAAAGAGTGTCATAAGTGATTCTCCGCGCGATCCGTTTTCTTGGTGCCACTCATTCTATCGTTTCCGGAATGATACAACAAAACGCACCTAATATTGCATGAAGAATTTGCTAACCAACCTTGCTATAAAACTGAATACCGGCACAACAAGATCACTTTTATTTACCAGACGAAATCCGAACTGTCTGATGGCAATCTATCTTTCACTTTTCTGCAAATTCACGTTTACTTGTAACACACTTTACTGATCTCTGATTCTACTTCCGGAGGTTTTATAGGGACTTTTCATGAGAAAATTGTTGAAACCTCCCATTACTCCAAGTCATGGTTTATGTCGTTTTTTCGAAATGTAAATCATTTTGAAAGTATGGTCATGTTATAAACATTTGCTACCCAGGTAACCAGCTGACTAAACATCACGTCGTGACGACGTCTTTATTTGGTGATACTTGGTTAAGACGTCATTGGACAGTATTTAGACGTTACTACGACGTCGATTTATTGACGTCTTATGAATGACGTCGGTACAACGTCGTTCATGTGACCTCATTAGAAAATTATTATTTCCAAATAATTTAAGAAGTAAAGGCCATTCGATTCGGCCGTATAACACCATGTATTTGTAGCGAGTCGACTCCTATATCCACAGCGATAGAAATACACGTTTTCTTTTACCGACGCAAATTCCAGCGTTTGATATAAAATTTTCTCCTAGCAATGCTATTATTATTATTTTCCATATATCGGTATGTGTGATTAACCCATTAACACACTGTACATATATAATAATAATAATAATCTTAATAATAATAATCTTCTTTATTGGTAAAAAACAACCAAATACAAACATGAACAACCTGTAAAGGATGTTTGAAACAAACGGGCGTCAACACACAAGTAAACCATTTCACAAACAGATTATAGGTATAAGAATTATGCATACATATATTCATTGAGTACAAACAGGTAACGACAAATATGAAAATCATTCGATTTGTGACTCTAAATAATCATTTATGGAGTATGGCTCTAAATTAATCAATAATTTCCAAATTTCTTGCTTGAAAACATTCGGAGAAGAGATAGATTTAATTCTTACTGGCAACTTGTTGAAGAATTTTAGAGAAGTATATAAAGCATTTCTTTCTGTCACCGTCAGTCTATGCAGTGGATAATCGTAGTTTATGTTTCTGGTATTATAAATGTTTTGGGGTGAATACTCTGAAAAAAACTGTTTATTTTTAGCAAAGAATAAGATGCATTCTTGAATATATACTGCACTAACTGTTAGTATTTTTGCAGAACGGAACTTACTTCTACACGATTCCCTATACTTCATATTGTATATTATCCGTAACATTCTTTTTTGAATAATGAATAAGTGCTCTACGCGACTACTGCTGCCATAGAACAATATACCATATCTGAAACATGATTCGAAGTTTGCATGGTACACTACTTTGAGACTAAATTGATTTAAGTATTTGGATAATATTCTTATCGCATAGCTAACTTTACTCAATTTGTTTGCTAATTCGTTAACATGAATATTCCAATTCAGGTAACGGTCTATATTCATCCCTAAAAATTTTGTGCTAGGAGCAATTTCTATACTTTGATCATTCAATGTAATGTAACCAGGCACCTCGTAACCGCAATTTTTAGTTGTGAAAAGAACTACATTCGTCTTTTCTTCATTAACGAATTGTTTGTTTTCTGAGAACCAGTTATTTATTTTTTTGAAAACTGAATCAGAATGCAGTAACAAAGATGGTAACTCTTTCTCCTCAATCATGATGTTAGTATCATCAGCATAGTTAACCAATTTACAATCAGAATGGGCTGTCAGAATATCGAACATATCATTCAGATATACTATAAATAAAATAGGGCCAGTAATGCTACCCTGAGGCACACCCATTTTGATTTCAGATAGTTGTGATGTGACAGTTTCTTATTATTATTATTATAATATAATATGCTCTGGTTTTCGGAACGACACATTTATTCAAATCTCCCGCGACATCGTATTCGCTTTACAGAGATCTTCCATTGTCGTAATCGACCAATGACAAGTGGAAAACTCTCTGTGGATGTGTGTATTTTGTGATGGTTTTGTGATTGGTTGAGCAGAAGTGAAGATTGATTTGTATCGATTTCGGCCATTTTGTTTTGTGTATCATTTCATGATCATGTCCACCTTGGTTTTTATGTAATCGAATAATCGGACGAATTAAGAAGAAAAGTAAGTATAATAATAATAATAATAATAATAATATTTATTCGTCAAAATAAATTTCACAATAAGTATTAATGATAGATAGAATTGCATGCAAAATATTTGACAAATAAATGTGGGTTCCCACTTTAGGATGATCCTGAGCGTGGGTCGGAGAACTACTCGACAACAGTGTTAGGTATAAATTTGCTTAATAATGAATGAATACCCACTAAGGCATAGCCTGGGCGTGGGTGTTCTTTCATCACGTATGGTTATTGATTAATTTTAAAGATAAAAATAAAAAATAGTGGAATAATACTGTTAGACATTGATGAAATAGTGAATAGTGTATCTGATTCGTAGACTCATAAACACATTTTTGTACAGATGAATAAATGTAAACATTTACACGCATATGCAATTTAACAAATCAACATACATAAAATCAAGATTGAAGAATTACACAGTGTAGTGATGACAGTATGGAATAAAAATATTTCAATATTGGATGGTAATCGAGATGGTAATATTCAGCAGAGCTTGAATAATGAATGAGGTTAGAGGATCATAAGAGAGAAAAAATCAATAAGGAATATGAATATGGACTCATTTTATTGGATAAGTATAGCAGGCAACTAATTAGTGCTATTTCTATTATACAGAGTGTATGTCATGCAGTCGAGGGATCAATTAATCGATGTATGAAAACTCTATCTGTTTCTAAAATGAAACATTTGACATCTTTTTTAAATGAAATAATTGTCGGTGCAAGTCTGGTTTTCAGAGGTAAGTAATTGTAGAACCGGTTTGCAAGATGAATATATGTTCTCTGGACGATTGTTTTTGTAGAGCATACCGTGCTCAGTTGTGCATTGGTTTTAAGTCTTGTATTATACTTGTGATCTACATAGTTTAATTTTGTTCGGTTTTTTTGTTGTTCCACAACAGTTTTTAGGAAGTAAAGTTGCCTGAGGTCGAACAATTTCGATTCTTTGAAAAGTTTTTCCGATGAGTATTGTAATGGTTTTCCGAGGAGAATTTTTAAAAAATTTTTCTCTAGTACATCTAATTTCTTTAAATGTGATTTTGCTACTCCGCCCCAGCCTACTATTCCATATGCAAGACGAGACTCTACTATTGCGAAATAGATTGTTTTCATTCGCGAGGCATCTAATATATTTCGTAAGTATTTGAATCTATAAAGAGTGCTCCTTAATGTTCTAGTCACTTGGTCAACATGATAGTTCCATCTCAGGTGTCTATCTATCACTACTCCTAAATACTTGATTTTTTCTGTTGATCGAATTAATATATTGTTTCCGATATTCAATGTATCATATTGGGGTAGTGAGTTGGCATAGCACGAGAATGGTAAAAACAAAGTTTTTTCGTAGTTTATCGATAGTATTTTATCCGCAAAGCATTCAAAAAGTTTACTCATGTCATCTTCTGCTTTAGTTTTGAGGTCATTCCAGCTGTCAGCACTGTACAATACCACTGTATCATCAGCGAAGCAAACAATGCTGCCACAAGTATCGTAATGCAATATATCATTGATGTATATTGTAAAGAGAATTGGCCCCAAAACTGTTCCTTGCGGTACTCCGCATTCCACAATCCTTTTTTCACTGATGACGTTATCGATTTTCACGTATTGCTCTCTGTCTTTGAGGTAACTCTCCATGAGATTGAGTGTGTTCCCTCTGAAACCCATATCTTGCAAGGTCGTCAACAGTTGTGAGTGGTTCACGGTGTCGAAGGCCTTGGCAAGATCTAAGAAAACACATAGACTTGGTTTACTCTTTTCTAGATTTCCTGATATTTTGGAGGTGAGAGAGATAATAGCATCTTGGGTAGAAATTCCTTCTTTGAATCCATACTGATTATTTGAGATGAAATTATGCTTGTTAATGTACGATATCATTCTCTTTTTGATTATTTTTTCTAGTGTTTTAGCTATGTTTGAAATAAGTGTAATTGGTCTGTAGTTTAGAACTTCATGTTTGTTTCCTTTTTTGAAAATTGGTTTGATAACTCCTGTTTTGAGTTCTTTGGGAAATTTTCCTGTTTCCATTATTTTATTGAAAATGTTGTTCAGGGGAAAAGCTATCTCCGTTTTTATTTCTTTTAAGGTTTCAGCTCTGATTTCATCGATACCTGGAGTTTTGTTCATTTTGAGAGATGATATTGTTTCAATAATCTCTTTTTCTGTTGTAGGTTCCAAAAATATAGAGTGCACAGAAGATGCTTTTTTCAGGGGAGAATTACAGGTTTATGTTTTTTTTTCGCAAGTTTTTGCCCAATCGAGAAATAGTGATTATTAAAACAATTTGCAATCTCTTTTTTGTCATAGGTGAGACTACCTGTTTCACTTTTTATTATTTGTATTTTGGTTTTTTCATTTTTTCCCGAAATGTCCTTCACCGTTTCCCATAGCGCCTTGGTGTCGTTTTGTGATCTGTCCACACGATTTTTATAGAAATTGATTTTTGAATTCTTGATAAGACTATTTAACATGTTTCGATAATTTCTGTATTGTTCTTTCAAAATTTGGTTATCTGGCTCTTTTCGAACCTTTTTGAATAAACTATCTCTGGTGTTTATGGAGTTTACTAATCCTCGTGTGATCCATTGTTTTCGTTTGATGTTTTTGTGTTTTATCTTTGATGTTTTAGTGTGTTTTGCGATCAAATTTTTCAACAATTCTAGAAAACGTGTGAAGCATTCGTCGACATCTGCTGAGAGGGTATTAGACCAATCATAGAGAGTTAATTCTGTTCTCAAGGAAGGATAGTCAGTGTATTTACAGTATTTTGCTTCTGAAATCTCATATTCTTCATCATTTTCGGAGGGGAGTTTAACGATTGTAGTGTAATGATCTGTTATGGCACTTTTTAGCACAATAGGTAAAATTTCATTAGATTTTTTTTTTATAAAAATGTGATCAACGCATGTGTTACTTTGTTGTCTAGTTGCAGTATTTATAACGGAATGGTAATCAAACTCGTAAAAGTTATTTAGATATTCAGTAATAATGTCATCTTCAACTAGTATGTTCAAGTTGATATCTCCTAAAAATACATGATAGTCAGCATTGATGTTCGAAACTTTAGAGAGGTGTTCCTGAAGTTTTTTGACGAATATTTTTTCATCTGTTGAGGGCGGACGGTATAAAGCCGTTAGATGCATGGTTTTCTCGTTTACTTTTAGTTTCATTTGAATCGATTTGCATACACCTATATCAATGATCTCATGATTATAGCATATATTTTCTCTTACGTAGATAACAACGCCATCGCATTTATTGATGTTACCCTCGTTATACAATATATCATAGCCATCTAGTTTATAGGCAATTTTATTTCGGGCTGCTTCTGTTTGAAATCGTGTCTCATGAGATTGCAGTTTTATCATGGAAATATGTCGAAATATTAGTTGAGAGTTATATCAGTGTGTAACAAATCAGTTCATCCATCACTTAGTGCTATCAAAACATTGCAATTTCAAACTATTAGGCAAACAACTGCATAATTCATTATCATATTCACCGCGAACACAAGATAAAATATCGTGCTACAAAAAGTGGACACAAGTTTTTGTTTCTTATTTTCGTGTATTAAGCTACCAGTGGCGTGCATTTTTCTTCAACAACGCTTCTAAACAACCAAAGTCAAAACAAATCAGTACAGCTGCATTTTCTGCATCATGGCGATGTCTAAGATTTGCTCCAAGTGTGATACAGAAATTGAAGATGACTCATTCTTTGAGTGTGACTCCTGTAAAAGGCCTATTCATAGTCATGCATCCTGCTCTGAGCTTACCGCATCAGAGGTAAAATGTATGCAACTGAGAAAAAGAGTTCTGCTATTTCTTTGTAACGACTGTAATAGCGGACTCAGACAAATACCTCAAATTATCAAGTCTATCGCTGAACTGAAATCTGAAATAACCCTACTGAAGAATTCCAGCTCTACCCAACCCAAGACCACTCACGCAGAAAATCATACATTCCAAATGAGCGAAATGATCGCAGAAATTTCGGAACGCGAATCTCGCAAAAAAAACATCATGCTGTTTGGGCTTCCAGAAAATCGAAATAATAGCGACGCAGACAAAAAACTCAGCATGGAAGTCATCGAAGCAATCCAGCCGAACACTCCCCTTAACAGTATCAAGATATTCAGAGTAGGACGTTACGACAGCAACAATACCAAACCTAGACCTGTTAAAGTGATATTTCAATCACCGGAAATGGCCATGTCAGTTATATATAAGGCAAAAGAAATCAAGAAGATCGAACAATTCAAAAATATTACCATCACCTCTGACAAAACTCCTCTTCAAGCCCAGCAATACCGTGAAATCAAGAAAACACTGAACGAACGTTTAGCTAATGGAGAAAGAGATCTGAAAGTTAAGTATATACATGGTGAACCGAAAATTGTAAAAAACTAGTAGGGACGTCTAATCAGGAACTATCAAGCATTCAATGTTATTACCAAAACGTCAGGGGTCTCAACACCAAAACCCATGAATTCCTCAAATCCACATCTGCTTCCGAGTATCACATCATTGCTATCACTGAAACCTGGTTACAAGCTAACGTCTCCAGCTCTGAACTAGTCACCAACAACTTTGTACTGTTTCGAAACGACAGAAATCTTGTGGCAAATTCAGTCTCACGAGGTGGAGGTGTTATGTTGGGTATTAGATCAGACTGTGAAGCAGCAGAAGTTGACCTTTCAGAATATCGTGACAACTTTACCTCTATTGATATTGTAGGAAGTAAGGTACTATTCAAGCACAAGTCATATTTTATATTTGTCATTTATATTCCTCCTAATGCTAACAACCTACACATCCAGAATCTTTTCATTACTCTAGAATCGCTTGACTATCTGTACGGCAACAATTTGTTGATTATGGGGGATTTCAACCAACCTCATTTCTCTGACCTTGACACATATATCGATAACATCAACTTAGCTACTATAAAACAATTCAGCAGTTTTTATGACCTAAATCAGTTCAATACAGTTCAAAACCATTCAGGGCGTCTGCTAGACCTAATTTTTTCAAATCTAGAATGCACCACTTGCCATGATGATATACCCTTTGTTCCAGAAGATGGATACCATCCAGCATTACAAGTCACTGTAATGTTTCCCAAAACCAACGTGGCAATATCCTACAACAGGAACTGTACGAATTATAATTTTCGCAAAGCAAACTTTCCTGAATTATACTCTACCATCCTTAACACCGACTGGTCGTGTTTAGACCAGTTCTCAGATGTAAACTCAGCTCTAGAAACCTTTTGCTCAATCTTTTACTCAATACTCGACACATGGGTCCCCATGCGTTCCAACTTCACAAGTAAATACCCCCCCTGGTTCAACATAGAAATTATAAATGAAATAAAACATAAACACAAACTATTCAAGAAAATGAAAAAAAGTCACAATGAATCCGACAAACAACAATTTCAAAACCTTCGGAAATCAATAAAATCAAAAATATCTACCGCATACGAACAGTATAGAACTACAGCAGAGAACTCAATTAAAGCTGATCCATCCAATTTTTGGTCTTACTTTCAAAACAAGAAGGGAACGTCAAGAATTCCTGGTATTGTATATTTTAACGATACTGAACTAAGCGATCCACCTAGTATAGTTAATGCATTTGCAGAGTTTTTCGAAAGTGCCTACTCCCCTATTTCTGACCCGGTAGCCAATATTTCTAACTCACCAACCAATTATCCAACCATCTCTATAAACTCATTCTCAGAAACGGAGGTACTAAACGGTTTAAAGAAACTTAAAGCTAAACACACATCCGGACATGATTCAATTCCAAGCTTTCTCGTTAGAGACTGCGCTGCAATCCTAGCCAAACCGCTTCAATCCATTTTCAATCTTTCCTTGAAAACCGGATGTTTTCCGGATGCATGGAAAATCGCCAAAATATGTCCAATCTTCAAATCAGGAGCAATCAATAATGTTGCAAATTACCGACCAATTACACTTCTCTCCAACTTCGCAAAGGGTTTTGAAATATGTCTTCATCACATATTATACCCTAATTTAAAAAACATAATCTCACTCGACCAACACGGCTTCATGAGCAAACGATCTACTGTCACGAACCTCATGTGTTTAACCCAGTCAGTGAGCATCGCCCTCGACAATCACTCTCAAGTGGACACCATTTACACCGATTTCTCGAAGGCATTCGACAAGCTCGATCATCAAATAATCTTAAGGAAACTTAATCAGTATGGCTTTAACACACAACTAATAAATCTATTTCAATCTTACTTGCAAAATCGTAAACTCTTTGTTGAATTTAGAGGCCACGTATCCCATCAATTCATAGCGTCAAGTGGTGCCCCTCAAGGCAGCAATCTAGCCCCGCTCTTATTTTCGATCTTCATCAACGATATTGGGAACAACATTTCAAGTAAATTGCTGATGTTTGCAGACGACTTAAAAATTTTCAGAGGTATTGAATCGATTGATGATTGTCATACATTACAAAACGACATTCATAACCTTCATCTTTGGTGTATTGAAAATAAACTTCCATTGAATATTAAAAATATGCAAATCCAACACGTATTCTTTGAAAAAGTCAACTATTGAGTTTTCCTACTCTATCAACAATATTACCTTAGAGTGCAATCAACAAACTAAAGATCTCGGGATTGAATTTGACCGCAAACTCAATTTCTCCAATCACTACAACAAAATATCTTCTTCCGCTAAGAAAATGACAGGAATGATTTTCCGCACATGCAAAGACTTTCAAAACAAGGACTGCTTCATCGCCTTATATAATGCATTTGTCAAATCTAAGTTGGAATATTGCTCTCTGATATGGTCCCCACTGTATAAATGTCACATCGATCAACTCGAATCAATACAAAGGTTCTTCTTAAAATATGTGTCATTCAAGTTGGATGGGGTCTATCCCCCTCAAGGTTATGACAACAACTTGCTGCTCGGCAGATACTCATGCTTGTCTCTGGAAAATCGTAGATCATATTGTGCTTGCATATTTATCTTCAAACTAACAAATAGACTAATCGACTGCCCTGAATTATTGAAACAAATAAACTTTCACATCCCCCGTAGTAACTGCAGGCAGAAGCCATGCTTTTACTTACCTAAACCCAACACCAACATTCTTGTTAAATCTCCATTGTATGCAACATGTAAATTGGTAAATGATTTGTGTTCTGGAATCGACATTCATAATGAATCAATAGGCTCTTTCAAGAAAAAATTAAAAGAATTATTGTATATAAGACAATCAACCCCATGTTCTCAATCATAATGGTACAACTATCACACTAAAATCACCTTCAATCACCTTCTATCCTTTTTTTTTGTATTTGCACACAATTGTAGCATTTGAATTTACATCATTTGCATTATCTGTATTTATTGTGCTATTTGTATTTGGATTACCTGTATTATCTGAACTATTTGTATTGGTATCATCTGTATTATTTGTTCTTATTTATATTTATTTTTCTCAACTGTAACACCTAAACTGTCTTGTAATTGGGATTTATCCTGTTTAGACAATAAATGTATTTTTTTTTTTTAGTTTAAGCATATTTATGTCTGGAATATTCCATGTTTCTGTGAGTACAATGCAGTAGAAATGTTGTTTTAGTTCACGAATATATATTTCTAGTTCACTTAAATTTTTTGCAATACTTCTTATGTTCTGGTGGAGAATGTTGCAGTTGAATTTTTTGTTTTCTTCAGAAGAAATCAAATTGTTGTAGTCAATTATATTATTAACTTTTTTGGTTACAATGAGTTCATATTCATAGTCTCTGATATATGGATTCATTTTTTATTAAAGGAGGTATAAATTTTGTTTGTAATGGAGTGGTGACGAGAATAGCAATAACTCAAAAATAAACAGTTGAAGATGATACAAATAAATAGAAGATAAAGTGAGTGAGAGCGTTGAATCTATCTAACAGAGTGTTTTCGCAAGTTTGGTTTCTCTCGTACTGTTTCCTTGATAGTTTTTTTCGTTGCACCTGTTTTCGGAGTATTAACAATTTCGTTAGTGAGATCAGATGAGTTTGAGATTTTGGTTTGAGTTGGCTTTATGAGTGTGAAATCCTCTTCTTTCAGATTATTTTGTTTCAAAGGAAGATGCTCGGGGGCTGGTGTACCTGGATCGCTTCGTGGTTTGTTCTGATAGTAAAGTTCGTTTGCGTCCTCCAAGTTTTCAAGTTGAGTAGCAGTGAAGATCTTATTATTGAGGTGGAGCTTGTTGTTCTTTATAAAGCAAATATTAATATCGTCTTTCTGCTTAGCGATATAAAGATGTTTTCTCAATATCTTGTGTTCTACTCGCTGTTGTTCAGTGAGATCATGTACTATACTTATTGTAGATCCTTTCAGGTTTTTGGTGTTTTTCAGAACCTTAGCTTTTTTGATATAAGAGGTGAATTCAACTTTCACTGGGCTATTTAAAGTTGAACCTAGGGGATATATGTTGTTGAAGTCGTTTTCCACAAGCTCAATTTTCAAGAGGTTTCTCATGAGTTCAATGATGTATTCAGGAGTTATATAATGTTCTTTTCTTTCTAATCCAAATATTATTACGCTATTTTTCTTCTTTCCCCTTTCTAGTAGTTCTACTTTTTTCTTCAATTCTTCGTTTTCCCTTTCTGCTATAGTTAGGCGATGATTGACCTCCTCAATTTTCAAGCAAAGCTTCACTTCAATCGCTTGTATTACCGACTTCAATTCCGTATTTCCTTTCAATAATTGTTCAAGCAGTTGTTTATTAGTAATCTCTGAATCAGGCATTTCTTTTTGCGTCAGGTCACTTTTGTTTTTATCCATATGGTTCGGTAAAAACACTTCGGTATTGTGATAAGTATTCGTTTGCTTATATTTTTATTGCGTGGAAGTATTTAATCACATGGAATAGTTATTCAGTTTGATTCAAATTATATTTGTCTTTGACATACCAGGTTTAAAAGTTTTAATCGGGAGCCACTTCGAAGTACTTGTTCACGAAACGGAATACCTCTAGTAAAATTGATGAATACCTCTAGTAAAATTCCCGAAAAACTGAAGTTTTCTGGCCACCTTATAAAGACCAGTTATCTTTTGACCGAGCTCTACAAAAACAGGAATCCACAAGGGATTCTTGGAAGCTCTTCCAAGTTGCTAGAGTTTTTAGTGAAACAGGTAGTTGAAATTTTAAATATTTGATTTGATAAATACTGTATCATTATCATGGTACTAGTTCTGGTTCTTGTAATAACCCTACCTACATTACTTGCACAAATAGTTAAAAGCCTGAAAACATCTGAAATAGGGAGGGGATCTCAGTAAGATTTCTTTTTCTCATTGAGAGATATTTCCATTTTTTTCTCTATTATTTTAGACAATTTGGAAGTGGCTTATAAAAAGGCAAAAAAAGCAGAAGAGACATCAAACTTAGAAACTGATGAAGATGACATCCTGCCAAAAAAAAGGAAAATAATTTTACCAAAAAGACGTGTACTTTTCAGTGAAGATGAAGAACATTCTGGACATAAAAGACCTTCAAGAATTTCACTGAAAAAAAAGCAGGTATGTGTTTTATGTTACTGGGTGGTTCAATATAGTGTATGCATGTTCCTAATTCCTATAGGATATTCCTAAAATAGTATATGGTTGACCATGGTAACACCAAAAGTTGCTAAAACTGGTGTGCCAAATGTTGAGAGTCTATCTTCAGCTTTGATTTCTTAAAAAAAAACAATTGTTATATATGGTAAATGTGTGGTGAGAAATTGCTTTTTGAACATTTGACATTGCATAATAAAGTATTATATTTTAATTTTTCATCTCTCACAGTTGCTATTTGTCCAGCTCCAAATAGTGAAAATAGCACACCAAGTACATCAACAAGGCAGGCAAATTCCCAAACAGGTGGGTATACATTAGATTGAACAATAATTGTACTGTAATAAAAATTGACTAAGAATGACTTGAATGAATGATTTTTTGTTTTCAAATTTGGCACACAAGATTATACTTTATAGTTGTTAATTTCTCTGGAGCATAATAATTTAAATGGCTTAAAAAATTTTGTTTGTTCATTTTCAGTCATTATGAGAATGTTAATTCAGCAATTATTTAAGTATTCAAGTATAAATATCCCTGTATTTCAATAACTCAGCTATTCTTCACCCATGTTTTTAGATAAGAAAATTGTAGCTGTATACATTGTCTAACAGAATGTTTTTGAAGTGAAGCCAACAAGTACAAAGCTATTTCCTGAACTTTTTCAGTTAATCCAATATATTTACCATTTATGAATTTTCTAGAACCTTTCCTGAGAGCTTCTTTTTCTGGCACCAACTCAGAAGAAGAACCTAGTAGCAAACCAGAAAAAGGTACATAATATATTGTGTGGTTAGAGTAATTATAAACAAAAATGATTTTTTTATGAAGATCTTACCTATAAAACAAAAATTATAGTTACCAGTTGAAAATTATTTTTTAGATTCACTGATACATTGTCTACTATCTTTGACTCAGGACAATAGTAACCACTTTTTTAAGCTCCTAGTAACTAGCCTTGAAGAACTTGAAGTGTTAGAGAACAGTTTGGATGAAGAAAAAATAAAAAAAACTGGTAAGTGCTCTTACAAAAAATAATATATCAAGTAAATAATTCATTTAGTAAGAAATAAACATTTCTCATAATTCTCTAGACAACATGTTGCAAAAAGTTTGGAGGAGATGGAGCTACCAACAGAACAAATAGAATTCTGAAGAAATTGATTACAGATGACATCGCAAGTAACTATAGTTTTTATGGAAAAAGAGCCGATAAAAAATCATTTTGCTACCTGAAACTGAGAAGAGTCATAGTAGGTAAGTAGCACACACTGCATGGAAAATAAGTTTAAAACAAAACATTCTACTATTACTATCAAAAAATGATAATTTATATAAACGTATTGTGTTCAAGAATTATTTTCAAACAAAATATAATGTTAATATTTATTCTCAAAATTTATATTGAAAAAAGTTAGAACAACCTTTTGCTCAACCACCTACTCAGAAAAAACAATCATGTTTGAACATATTATGTATGGTAATGAAAACATTTCTTGTGAAAAAATCTGAAAATAGTTGAACTACAGTTTGTCTACTTAACTTCAGATCACTATATAAGACATATATTCTATGAATAGTTAGTACCTCTAACAATAATTTACACAAACTTCCTACTGCTCAAAGAAAATCTCAGGCGAAAATAAATGTTGTTCATCTTTGCAGATGCTGTTAAAGAAATGTGCCCGCTAGCTACAGATTATGAAGTTGAGGGCTGCATTGAAGTTTGGCTAAAACATGCTCCTCAGCGCCTCAAAACAAAAATGGCGAAGGAGAATAACAACAATATTGTTTAAATAGAAAGATAATGTAAAATTGTTTTATGTTATTCTGTTATTTCTGTTATTTTTTAGTTTCTTCCATTTGTATTCGAGTCTGCAAAATCTGTAATGTCAAATGAGGGTTTAAAATTTATTTTTGTTTACATGAAAATAGATTTGTTTCACAATAAGAAAAATGTTTAGAAAGAAAAAGTTGAAGGAAATTGTGGGTCCACGTCAGTTTTAAAGAAGAGTTTCTGAAGCTAGAAGGAACCTCATTAGCTTAAATGGTAACAGATCTGATAATATAATTTCAGAAAACAGTGCGAGTAGAAGCAATGATCATGAATCTCGAAGTTATAATGAAAATGTAGGATTTGTTGGTAATGAATGGAATGAAACACAGTCGTAACAAATATCTGACAATACAACCATTGCACAAAGTGATGATGAAAATCAGCAGTTAGAAATATTGGAGAATACTACCATTGCACAAGTGAGGATGAAAATTTTGCAGTAGCTGATCTAATGTTTTTCCTGATCGAAATAATTCAGTATCAACTAGTGAACCATTAGAATCAACTCTGCAAGAAAAATTAACTATGTGGACATTAGAGGAGAAAGTTTCGCATTCTGCAGTAACCAAGTTGTTGTGTTGGAATTTTCGTTTTAAACTCTATATCTTGTAAAGAATAAAACCGATGTAATTTGATTAGTTTTATATTCAACACAACATATTCTCCATCCCAGACATAAGAGAAAAAACATGACAGACAGCATTGCATATCAGAAGAAGATCTAAGTATATTGACATATATTCTGTCAGTGTCAAAACCAGAGATGATTACAATAATTGTACTAGAACTAAATTCAATAAAGTACTAGATTACATATTCCAATAACCCCCCTTAATCTAGTATTTATTTTAAATGAAGAACATTGCAAAAATATAATATCAATTCCTCTCATGAAATTCACAACCAAAAAAAAATCGTCCTTTCGAACAGCGAACACATAATATAAACATATATATCAATATCAATTTATCCCCAAATTATTTACACAAAACTTGTGTTTGAAACCATTCAAACTTTTTGTAAAAACATCAGCAACCATATCTGAGGTGGGAACATATTTAATATCAATGAAACCATTTTGAACAATTTCTCTGACATAATAGAATCTAACATCAATATGTTTTGTCTTGTTATGAAAAACAGGATTTGATACAAGTTTCTGAGCACTTTGATTGTCATTAAAAAGTACAATTGGTTTATTATCTCCTATTAATTCACTAATAATTATTTTTAGAAATACAGCTTCCTTTGAAGCCTCAGAAATAGCAACAAACTCAGCTTCAGTACTTGATAGACTAGTGCAAGATTGCTTTCGGGCTTCCCAGCTTATAGCTGCACCAGATAAAATAAAAACAAAACCACTATATGATTTCCTATCTATAATGTTATTTCCCCAATCAGCATCAGCAAATCCTATCACATCAGAATCATTTATACTAAATGTCAAATTCTTGTCAATTGAACCTTTAAGATATCTTAGAATTCGTTTGGCATATGCAAAATGTTCATGGCTATAACAATTATTGAACTGACTCATAAAATTCACAGCAAATGCAATATCTGGTCTTGTATTTGTGGCAATATACATTAGGGATCCAATTAATTGTTGATAGGGTAACCCCTCTGACATATTACCTTTTGCTAACTTCAAATTTGGTTCCAGAGGAGTAGCCATGGACTTGGCATCCTCTAATCCAAAATCAATAATAAGTTTAGAAATAGAATCTTTCTGATTCAACATTATTTTGCCATCACACTGTAAAATATTTATGCCTAAACATTTTTTAGCAAGCCCTAAGTTCTTTATATCATACTTACTTGAAATAAAGTCAATAAATTTTTCTTTTTCTTTGTCATTATTGCTGAATAACAGAAAATCATCAACATATAATGTTACAATGACCAAAGAACCATCAACAAATTTTTTGTAAAAAACACAAGGCTCATATTTCGATTTTGTATACCCAAATTTTGTGATTGCATCTTCAGCATCTTTATTCCATAAACGAGAAGATTGTTTTAATCCATAAATTGCTTTTCTCATACTACAGACTTTTAAAGGATCTACACAAAAACCTTCTGGTTGTCTCATTAAAATATTTTTATCCAAATCACTATTCAGAAAAGCAGTTGTAGCATCCAAGTGTGTAATTTGAAAATTCAATTTTACTGATAAAGCAAACAATAATCGTAAAGTTGAACTTCTAACAACTGGTGAAAATGTTTCAGTATAATTCACCCCGTATTCTTGAGTGAAACCTCTAGCTACTAATCTAGCTTTATATATAGTACTACCATTAACATCAGATTTGGTATTAAAAACCCATTTACAATCAACAATACTATTGTTACCTTCAGGTTGATCTACCAAATTCCAAACCTGATTCTTCATCATTGCTTCATACTCCCTTTCCATAGCCTCCTGCCACTTGTCGGAGTTAGGAGAGTTTATGGCTTCATGGTAAGTTGTTGGGCAGGAACGCTCTGTGACAAAGTAGAGTTCATACCCTGAAAATTTTCTCTGCTTTATTACTCGTCCTCTTGAGCTGATTCTATCATCATCTGTGGTTGGGATGACTGCAGGTGAATCTGTTGTTTGATCAGATTCAGGACCATCACTTGGCTCCTCAATTCCACTGGCTGACATGAATGATTCATTGACTGTCTCACTATCTGAAGGTGATTCAGAAAAAGTTTCATCATCAGTAGAAACATCAGGACTGCTGTCAGGTACGTCAGTAGAACTGGATGCAACTTCAGCACCTTGATCACCAACTTCTTGAATAAAATTGATATTTTGACATGACCTGATTCATCACTCCTTTCCGTAGGCATTGAGAATTCATTTTCAAAAAAATTCAACATCTCTTGATATTGTGATGTCACCTTTCTTAGGGTTGAACAAACGATACCCTTTTGTTGTTTCCGAGTAGCCAACAAAATAATAAGGATCACTTTTTGAGTCTAATTTCTTTCGCAATTGCTTTGGTTTTTGGGCAAAAGCAAGACATCCAAAGACTCTCAAGTGTTTCAGGCTAACCTTTTTTCCTGACCACAACTCTTCAGGGGTTGATCCTGGAATCGCTTTATGTGGTGAGCGATTTTTGAGATACACTGAAGTGTTGACAGCCTCAGCCCACATTCTTTCATCACATTTTGATTCTTGCATCAAACATCTAGCTTTTTCAACAATTGTACGGTTAGTCCTTTCGGCAACGCCATTTTGTTCTGGGGTATACCGAACTGTTGTTTGATGAATTATACCTTTTGAATTCAAGAATTCTGTAAACTGTTTGTTTACAAACTCTGTACCATTGTCTGATCTCAGGATTTTGATTTTGCGTCCTGTCTGGTTCTCTACCATAGCAGAAAAAATCTTGAATACATTCAGAACCTCGTCTTTTCTCTTCAAAAAATAAGCAAAAATTTTTCTACTGTGATCATCCACCAATACAAAAATAAATCTTGCATCATTCCATGATGGTGTAGACAGTGGTCCAACTAAATCAGTATGAACTAAATCCAATAACCCTTTTGAACGAATTCCACCAGTAGATTTGAATGGTTTTCGGGTTTGTTTTCCAAGAACACATTCCACACATTGTGCTCCTTTTTCTTCATGGAAATTGATCCCAGTTGCCAATGCATTCTCCAGCAGATTCATGCTGACTCTATTTAAATGTCCAAGCCTACGATGCCATAGTTCTTGTGATATTTCATTAACTGAGCTAAAGAGTGCTTGTTTTTGACATTCATCCAACTGAAATAGTCCATCTTTCAAAGATCCTGTGGCAACTGCACTGCCATTTGCCTCAAAATTTTCATTATCAAAAATTTCACATCCTTCATTGGTGAAGACAATTACATGTCCCTTTTCAGTGATTTTGCTGACAGAAAGCAGATTAGTATGTAGGTCAGGCACATAAACAACATCTGTCACTTTCTTAGGCCCCAATGATGTGTCAATCAATGAATTACCAATCCCATAACTAGAGATTTTTTGATTATTAGCAACTGTAATATCACAAGAGAAACTTTCATTAAAATCTGTTAAGAAATCCCTCTGAAATGTCATGTGGGACGTAGCCCCTGAATCCACATACCATTTACCTTTCTTAGGTGGAGTACCTAAAATGGTTTGTAAGGCCTTGTTGCTACTTTTACTGTTTGATTTGCTTTTCTGTGGATTCATTGACCTCTTTGACTCATCTTTGTTGGTATCTTTATTCTTGTTTGTTTTTCTGCAATACTTCTTGATGTGTCCAGGCAATCCACATCCAAAACAAACAAAATTATTTCTGAAAGTCTTATTACTGTGATTGGATAATAATGCACTGTCATTATTTTGATCCTTGGAGTCATACTTATCATCCAATAATAACTTAGATTTGATTGATTCACTGGAAATTTTTTGACCAGAATTTTCAATTGCCATAACCATTGGGTCATATTCTGAAGTCAGTCCACTTAACAGAATAACTCCTACAAACTCATCATCAATTGGTGAGTCTATGTCTGACAGTTTCTGGGAAATGTTAATCACTTCGTTAACATATGCATCCATGGATGAGAAGTTTTCAAGTCTGACTCTAACTAGTGCACGAAACAGACTCAGTCTTCTATAAAGTCCCTTGTCCTCAAAGGCAGTTTGAAGATTTTCCCAAGCCACTGCTGCTGTCTCAGCATTCCTCACGTGTGAATAGCAATTTGGTTTCACCATGAGACATATTTTCGCAAGAGCTTTTTGATCATGACGTCTTCGTGTGGAATCGTCAGTAGTATCATCTTCTGGATATCCTTCAACACAAAACCATAGGTTTTCATGGACTAGTGCCATCCTCATACCAAACTTCCAATCGTTGTAGTTTTCACGGCCTGATAACTTCGCAAACGCCAAGTTTACACCACCTGCTTGGTCACTCATGATGCTTTCGAGATTATATGGTTATCTTCAGACATCCACGGCAATGGTGGTCTTAACCTCCAATATATAATTTGGTGGTTTCTGCACAAATATTTACTTTTGTACTATCTGGGCCCATAACCTGTTGGAATTTTCGTTTTAAACTCTATATCTTGTAAAGAATAAAACCGATGTAATTTGATTAGTTTTATATTCAACACAACATATTCTCCATCTCAGACATAAGAGAAAAAACATGACAGACAGCATTGCATATCAGAAGAAGATCTAAGTATATTGACATATATTCTGTCAGTGTCAAAACCAGAGATGATTACAATAATTGTACTAGAACTAAATTCAATAAAGTACTAGATTACATATTCCAATATGTTGCATATATTACATAATCATCACCCTTCACTTCCCCTTGATTGTCGAACACTTCTAAAAACCCTACGTCAAATACCAGTTAAAATTTTACCAGATGGTGAAAATGTTCACTTTAGTTTGAAAAATACTTTATTTAAAATTTTGGAAACTAGCAGTGTCAATATTCCGAATCCAATTAAAATAAGTTTCAATGTGGATGGTTTGCAATTATTTCATAGCTCTAATAAACAATTTTGGCCTATTTTAGGTATTATAAAGAGCATTAAATGCGATCCTTTCGTTATCGGTATCTATTGCGGAACGCATAAACCAAGCCCTTTGGATTCTTTCCTGGAATATTTTATATCTGACCTTCAAGAACTTTTAACTGTAGGAATAACACATAATATTGTTCACTATAGTATTGAAATACACAGCTTTGTGTGTGATGCACCTGCGAAAGCATATTTAAAGTGCATCAAATTTCACACTGGATATTCGTCTTGTGAAAAGTGCGTGGAATATGGCAGTTATATAGATGGGAAGGTGGTTCTAATAAACACTAATTCTGCTAAACGAACCGACGAGTCGTTTTCTGCGATGGTAGATGAAAATCATCACATGGGCATTTCTCCTTTGTCACAGTTAAACATTGGGCTTGTCTCCTTATTTCCCATTGACTACATGCATGCTGTTTGCCTTGGAGTAACAAAGAAACTTCTTAACACTTGGGTTGGTGGTAACCTTAAAGTCCGGTTACCTACCAGATCTACTAAAGTATTGTCGCAAAACATATTCTCATTAAAGAATCATGTTCCAAAAGAAATAAACCGAAAGCCTAGAGATTTATCTGAATTGCCTAGGTGGAAGGCAACAGAATTTCACACCTTTCTTTTATATTTAGGTCCACTAGTTTTGAAGAATGTTTTAGATATTGCAGTCTATGAGCATTTCTTATTACTACATGCAGGGATTTTAATTCTTTGTTCTCCAAAATTTATTGAAACGAAAGGTCCACATGTAGCCAAAAATCTTCTCAACTATTTTGTGTCCCATTGCAAAGAAATATATGGAAAACAATTTTATGTTTACAATGTTCATGTTTTAAGTCATCTAAGCGACGATGCAGAAACTTTCGGTCCGTTGGATTTATTCGCTGCTTTTCCATTCGAAAATCACTTGGGTCAAATAAAGCATTCTTTAAAATCACCACATATACAACTTCAACAGATTTACTGTCGCCTCATGGAGTCAAACGATAATATAAGAGTAGAGCCTTTAGGCGCTACTTCTGATTATGAACATAATTCAGGACCTGTTTTGAACAATATAAGATTACTCAAACAGTATGAAAAAATCGAATTCAAAACTTAAACACATTTTTCATTGTGAAACATTTTGAAACCTACACGCCACTATATAACTATCCTTTTAGTTCTCAGGAATTCAATATTTCTATTGTGAAACAGCTTTCAGAAAATATATCAATAATATCAGTGTCTGATATTGCTGCAAAATGCATGGTTTTTCCAATGTTGGAGGATCAATCATCCTTTGCATCATTTTCATTACTACATAGCTATTTCAATCCATAAAACTAAATTTTGAAGCTTAGGTTTTATTAGTCACTATTATATCATGAATTTTGTAATAGGCAAACCATGTAAAAGCAAGTGGAGATGGAATGTAACTTTTTTTTTAAATGAGTCAACAATTATAGTTTTTTGAAGTTATAGTCGAGATATAGAAAAATTATGTTCATTTTATATTTTAAGAAGTTATAGGGTTGTCTTCAGTTCCTTTGTCAGCCAAATTACTGTTGTATTACCAAAGCTAGTTCACCTGGGCGTTTTCTTTTCGACTATAGCAACCGCCTTACTCCTAGGATATTGTTGTTGATTGTTATGTATATTCTGAAGTATGTACTTCATTGGTTTTACTGAGTATAAAAGAAATATATTTTGCAATTTTGATATATTGCTGCCTAAAATATTAAAATAATGTGCCGCACAACCGTTGCTAATGAAGAACATGCCTTTTTCCCAATTTAATTTATCACTAATGAAAGTTTCTTGAGTTTAATAAAATATTTGTTTCAATTTACAATCGTTTCTTCAACACTTTACCCTGTATATAATATACTTACGTATGACGTATCATGAAATCCCTGAACGTCAAATAAATGTCTTAATATGACGTCATTAGTTGACGTCGTGAGAACGTCACTAAATGACGTCAAAATCATGTGACTTTTTCACGTCGTGAGGACGTCATAAATACGTTATAAAATGACGTGATTTACGTCAAAATTATGACGTCGTAAAGACGTCTTTTGGTTACCTGGGTATAAGCTATTTCAGATATAAATCTCATATTTTTGCGCTTTTTCCATTACTCTTCGTTCAAGTTGATATAAATATCAGTTAGTTGAAGGTTACTAGGATAATAAGTTTTTATGGCTGCATATCTCATGCCCATAAATTATACACGAGCGAATGTGTGAGGTGTAAACAAAACTAACGTTCCTATTGGTTCCCTGATTTTCTCTCCTCGAATGATCCTCCCTTCAATTATCCTATAGTCATCGTATTGTGCCTCGTATTTATAACATGTTTATATCCTATATTTCCTAACAGAAACTCATTCAGTGCACCAACAACTTCAACAGAGACCCCAACCACACCGAACGAAGATATTCCCAAAATCCAGCATGGTCTTATTGAAAACACCGAGAAGGAAAGCTTGAATCAGACAATCAAACCGCAGTCTAAAAAGCAGTAGAAATAATAATGCTTCAACTCAACCGACATACTTGAGAGAAGAACTAGACATAACAGCGCATCTTACCCAAATAAAAATAGTCATTAATAATCTATATTCACTATTCACTACTACACACTATAGTTTTATGTATGTATTTTCATTATTTTTATTTCATTTTATTTTTCTTTCTTTACTTTTCGTCACAAAATGGATCAATACATCAGAGATCATAATTATGTATTCCACGATAGTTGTGATAAATCTCTTAACTATGTGAAAATCATCGATAATGAACAAATAACCTGTTGTGAGATCAATATGACCCATTGGAGGTGATGAAGCTTTCTTTGAATCCTCAGAAAATATGTGTATGGATGAGAAAGTAGATATAAGCATATTCCAATATGTAGTTAGACAAAAATATCAGATCATCAATCAACTACAAGGAAAAGTGAAAATCTTATTATCCCAGATAGAAGATTATAAAAAATGGACTACCTCTACGCTAAATAATATCCAAAAAAGTGGCTCGGTAAATTCCGCAACTGCTTTAACACAAGGTCAATACTCGGACACATTGCAGACCTCTCATAAACCAAACATCGACGTTGCCAAATCCTCTGGGCTACCTCAACATCTAGGAATCTCAGAGCAGACAGTTAAGCACTCTCTCTGGGAAACTGATACTAGGACTAAATGTGATAAATATATCAACATGACCAACAAAACGGAAGAAAGAAGTGAAGCTAATGATGGACACGTCGGTCACTTCTACAAGAATAAAAAGAGGAGAACTGGCAATGGAAATGGTGATTACAGATTTAATGGGAAACTTGAAGAAAATGAAAAGAAATTATGGTTATTCATCACAAAAATACCCGATTCTGCGGAATCCCAGAATATTAAGGAGTATATTGAAAAGAAAACTAACTCAACAGATGTATGTGTTAATTTATTATCTACTAAAAATTCACTTGAAGACAACAGATCCTTCATGGTGGGAGTTCCCCTTGATACGAAGGATATTATTCACGAAGCAAATTTCTGGCCAAAGAATGTGAACTTTGAACGTTTCAACTTCAGATTGAGTAGGAGATTCCTAGACAATCAGAATCCTGAGATCTCAGTATCTAACGTTGTTCGGCCTGTGTCGTTTTTGTAGAAAACTTTCCAAGAGAAAGCGAACATGTTATATCTCATAATTTCATGAACAGGACTGCTACTCAATGCCATAGGGTGGGTGAGTTGAATATCTTTCACATCATTACTCAATCAATGTCCAATAAAATTGAAGCACTGCTTCTATATGTAGAAAAAAAAAACTTTGATATACTATGTATCAGTGAACATTGGCTGAGTGATACTCAAATTGCTTCTGTATTCCTAAATAATTACACTTTGGCATCCTGCTACTGTCGCGCCGAATACGAGCACGGTGGTGTAAGCATTTTCGTTAAAAATAATTTCAAATATGCATCTATAGATTTGCATTACTTTTGTATTGCAAGACATGGTGAATTTTGTGCGATTGAATGGTCCATGAGTGGAACAGCTGTCATCACCTGTTACAGGCCTAGCAGCTGCTGCAATTTTGACTTATTCTTCAGACAAATCACTGCTGTACTGGATAAATTAATCGTTAAATATAAGACAATAATTTTAGTCGGTGACTTCAACGCATAATCTACAATTAACGCATAATCTACAAAAACTAGAATTCCTGTATAAATATTCGTGTGAAAGAATCGTACGTAAAAAGTTATCTACTACAAGAAATTCAAACCGATAACAGAATCGACAACAGAACCGGACTCTACCCAAATGGCGGGACGCTGCTTCAAATGTTGCAAAAGTAAGGACTTTTCCAATTACTGTTGCATGCAATGCTTAGGAATTTTCCACCCTAAATGCCTGGAAAAAAAGAAGGATCATGTGGTGGTAAGTGGCCATAAAATTATATGCTCGACTAAATGTGCTCAAGCACAAGAAAATGATCATGAAGATCAAATAAAAGAACTCAAACAGGAAATTGATCAACTGAGAAAGGAGCTGAACAAGAAAGAGACATACATGAACAGGCAAAAAAGAAGAACACAAGACTTCGAATCTGAAGTTATGGAAGCAGAACAGAGTTATGCAGCACAAATAAAAGAACAATTGCTGGTTTTGACAGACACTAGAAAAAAACTCAATGAACAAATATCAAGAAACGAGAAATTCCTGAAAGAAATCCAGGAATTGAAGAATTCACTAGAAAACTCACATGCAGAAGTGAATGGATCTAATGAATGTTACAGAATGAGCTTCGAATCAGAGCGACAACAAAAACAGCTAAGTGAACCACAAAATAGAATTCATGCTAGTGATAGAAAAAAAATTCTCATTTTTTGTGACCAAAACAGATTCAATTTACCAAAAATATTAAATAACAAACTGAAAAGCTATGAAATTCAAACCATATGCAAACCATTCGCTCTTTTCGAAAATGTAATCGAAAATATGGTTACCCTCTCTAAAGAATTCACAAGTAATGATTTTATAATAATATTGGCTGGATCCAATGACTTCAAGAATAACAATAAGTACCCTTACTTCAAAACGATAAATAGTATAATAAAACATTGTACACACAAATATTTTATTGACATCAGTACCATATTTTAAAAATAGTCACAGAGTTAATAAGTTTATTTATAAATTTAATATGCAATTGTACGAATGTTCAATCAGGTTGAACAAATATTCTAGCGGCTATATAACATATTCAGATTTCAACAACGAAAGAGGATCACTATTAAATAACAATGAAATAGCTAAAAAAGTAGCATTCACATGTACGGATGCTAAAACAAACCACAATGATTTAATATTTGTAAATACAAATGATGCAGATAAACATTTTTTATTTCTCTCCCAGGAACACCTGGAAAAATCATAAGAGACTATGAACTCGCAAATAATGGACATGATGACAAATGTATATCACTAATATTACTGAACATTCAATTCATACGAAATAAAGTTGACGAACTTTGTATATTTCTTGAACATCATGGAAATCCCGATTTTGTTCTCCTCACTGAAACTTGGCTCAAATTTGAAGAACCGATTAATTTACCTCAGTACAGTATTTTATCTAGATATGACAGGATCCATGCTGAACATGGTGGAACGATTATTCTTATAAAAGATAATATTGAACAACCTTTTGAATTCAGAGATATAAGTCACACTGTTGGTAAAAATATTCCTGAAGAGAGATTATTTAAATTATCAATTATACATAGTAAAAAACTCAAGATGTATATCATTTGTATTTACAGACCTCCAACATCAGACGCTGATACATTTTTGAATAAATTGGAAACTCTTTTATGTCAGCTTCCTATTAACTCTTCCATAATATTAACTGGAGACCTCAATATCAACTTTGAAAATAAAACTACATTAGAGACACGAAGATTAAGTGATATTCTGACATCCTTCAATATTTCAATGCATGTGAATACGCCTACACGCATATCTCAATACTCTGCCACTATAATAGACTACGTTTGCAGCAATTTAGACAATGTCAATTGTGAAGTACTATCGGCTGGTCTGTCTGACCATGAAGCGGTACTTTGCACATTAACAATCGATGAAGTACCTCATGCGACAAAGTTTAAAGTAGGACGATTGTTCAGTAGGACCAATTATAAGAAGTTTCAAGAATATTGTTTACTCACGAATTGGGATGAAGTTATTACTGCTGAAAATCCCTTCGATATATTCTACAATCACTTAACAAACAACTTCAATTTAGCATTTCCGCGTCAGAAAATAAAAATTAAGAAGTCTAAAAAGCCTTGGATCAGCAAAGGCATCAAAATTTCGTCGAAAAATATGAGGTGTCTGCACTACATTAGAAAATACACTAACAATATTTATTTTCATTCGTATTTTCACTCTCAGGGCCAATTCAGATACATGCATTTCCATGCAGGGTTTTTGAAGCATGTGCGATTTACAGGCACATGCATTTCTGACGCTTGTGTCTGAAAAAGGCATGACACTTTACATATGTGCATTTCCATTGCATTTTTTACCCAAGGTCATATTTTAATTGGTTTTTTCAGTATTGTCAGTTCAAGTAAATCGAAAATTTCATCTCATTCATTTTCTCGAGAGAAAGGAGGGAATGTATTACAAACTTTACAAAATGATCATCAAATTCAAAATAAATCAAATGTCATATTCAAATAAAAGATTGTCACATATTCACAGGCTTTTATGGATGTTTCGGAAAAAACGCATGCAATACAGTGGAAAATAAGAACTTGTCCTTATTCCATGCATGCCCACCACGCATTTTACAAGCACGTCGACAGGCATAGATGTGAACGACGACAGGCATGCATTTTTCATGCAGGGTCAAAAATGCAGGGTGGGAATGCATGAATCTGAATCGGCCTTTACAGAGGAATATATAGAAAAATAATCAGACATGCAAGGAAAGAATATTATAGGGACAGAATTGAGCTTTCCAATAATAAGTCGAAAGAGAGTTGGGCCATAGCAAATGAACTGAGAGGGAAACACAAAAAATGCGTGGATATTCCATTATGCCCAAGTAATCTGAACGAATACTACTGCAGTGTTGCGGCTAAACTCACAGAAAACATTCATCCACAGATTGATCCTATATCATACCTCAACAGAAGTGCATATAATGAAGATTGTCACCTTAGTGATACCTGTATACAAGAACTCAAAAAAGTTATTAGTAGTATTAAAAATAAATCCACAGCTGGGATAGATGGTATATCTGTGAAAATATTTGAAAGCCTTCCTGATGCCGCAATTGGTTTGCTGGTCTGCCTCATAAACGATTCTTTTCGAAACGGACATTTTCCCATATTCCTCAAAACATCACTTGTTACGCCAATCCATAAAGGAGGCGAGGAAGACAATCCATCGAACTTTCGACCAATCTCGCTCATACCAACTCTGGCGAAGATAATCGAAAAACTAGTTAAGATTAGAGTCATTGAGTTTCTGGACAGGCATAGCATTCTAAGCGAACATCAGTTCGGATTTCAGAACAAAAAAAGCACAACTGATGCCATATTCGACTTCTTCACTGAGGTATATACAGAAGTCAATAAGAAAGAATTTGTTGCGGCAGTGTTCTGTGATCTGTCAAAGGCTTTCGACTGCGTTAATCACGGAATACTCCTGCAAAAACTGGAAGTATATGGCTTCAGGGGTATTACTTTGAAGTGGTTCCAGTCATATCTATCAAATCGTCATCAGATTGTCGAAACAAACCACTACTCACAGCCTCATTCTATATGCTATGGTGTACCCCAGGGTTCGGTACTTGGTCCTATACTTTTCCTATTATATATTAATGATATGGCCAATTTGAATATATCAGGCAGTTTAACTTTATTTGCCGACGATACTACCATTCAATGGCATGATAAGAATGAGGCTAACCTATTTCAAACCATTTCCAGAGATATTGAACGTATCAAAGAATGGTTTGATTCAAATCTACTTACATTGAATGTCTCTAAAACGAATATACTGTGCCTCCGTTGCAATCTACCTGTACTGTTGCTAGGCAATGGTACTATTGAGAGGAAAGAAACTACAAAATTTCTTGGACTCCAGATTGATGCCACATTGAAATTCGATTCTCATATCTCGAATCTCAACAAAAAGTTGGCATCGGGATGCTATGCATTAAGAATTATTTCCAACAATTTGGGATATACTGCTACCAAATCAGCATATTATGCCCTTATAGAAGCACATTTAAGCTATGGCATTGCTTTCTGGGGAACCTGTAGCAAAACACTTTTCAAAATAATCTTCACTCTACAGAAAAGAGACTTAAGATATTTATGTAGAGCAAAATCGAGGGAATCTTGTCGGCCTTTGTTCGCACGCCAAGGTATTCTCACTCTCACTTCGCTATTTATTGTCGAAACAGTCAGTCTAGTACACAAAAATAGGAATAAATTCAAAAATAATTCATCAGAATATACAACTCGGCAACAAAATCATATGAAATTACCTTTGCCATCAACTACATTAATCAAAAACTCGGTTATATATAATGGATTGAAGATGTATAATCACCTACCTAATTATATTAAGGGAATTACTGACCATCAAAAATTTTGAAAAAGTCTCAAACAGTTACTTGCTGGAAAAGTTTATTATGAATTGGAGGAATATTTTAGTGAGTTGTTTTAGTATTCATCCTGAAAATTTTAACCAACTTATTCGATATTTTTTATGACAAATTTTGTTTTCAACATTGTTTTAAAATTATATGTATTATCGTATGTTATGTATGTTTTATATTTATTATATTTCATTGTTTGTTATATTTTTACACGATATCTTTGTCTATAAGAATAACATTTTCTTCTGACAATAAAGAATATTCTGATTCTGATTATGATATCAATATTTTAGTCCCTGATAACAAATCTATTATTTGGAGAGATATACTTGACTCTTATGGACTAAAACCAACTATTTTCGTTCCCACTAGAGTCACATCTTCATCTTCCATATGCATAGATAACATCACAACTAATATGAATGAGAACGACTATACAGTTATTATTGATGAACCATGCCTATCTGATCATAAGTCACAAACTCTCACCATATATTCAGATAATAAAAATTATAAGAAAGTCTATGACACAAAACAGGTTATCACTGACGCAAATCTACGAAAAGTGGTTGAAATACTTTATCACATGGACCGATTTCGTTGAATCTACTTGTCCTGAGAAAATTTCAAATTTTGTTACAACTTTTTACCACTCTTTGATAAAATTTTCCTTTGAAAAAAGTCTAATGAAATTTATAAATTAAAAGTTGAGAAAAATGCGAGACTTTCTCTCAATTCTGAAAACAATATCGGACAGCTCTGATGACAACTTCTTTAGGGATTTTTATAAAAAGTTCAAAGTGAGTTACAATCAAGAGATAACAAAAAGTGAAACTGAAGCCTACAATTTGTCAATATCTAAATCCGACAACTTATCAAAAACCTGTTGAAATTTGATAAACGTCGAATGCAATAGACTCACAAAAAACAAAATGAAAGATGTGACGATAACTCCTGATGCTATTAACGACTTCTTTATTAATATTGCAAGTGACATTATAAGTTCACTTCCTGATTGTGATCAAGATGCGTCCAATTTCCTTGACCCACGGAAATCGCCCAAAGACTCACTTTTTTCCATCCAATTACTGAAAGTGATGTTCTTGTAGCCATTCAAAAATTGAAAAAAAAGGTGATACCTATATTTAAGAAAGGTGACAAAAATACCATTGACAACCATCGACCAATTTCTATAATACCAATTTTTGGCAAAATCTTCGAAATAATTATCAAATACCACCTAATCTCGTTCTTTACCATGCATAAAACGCTACATGAGGGCCATTTCGGCTTTAGACAAAACTGTTCAACCGTTCAAGCGATTCAAAGACTTGTGTCTGACATAGTGGAAGGCTTTGAGGCTGGTCAACATACAATCGTTTCTATGTGTGACTTGAGCAAGGCCTTCGACTGTGTCTCGCACAAGTTACTTTTAGACAAATTACAATTTTATGGTGTTCGTGGTGCTGCTTTGAAATTATTCGAATCTTACTTGTACGAAAGAAAACAAGCTGTTCTCATAGATAACTGTTATTCTGAAATTGAAAATATCCATTTCGGGGTTCCTCAAGGTTCCATATCCTTGGCCCTCTCTTATTCATTATCTATGTCAACGACATATTTCATTTTATGTACCCAACCAAATGTGTATATTATGCAGATGATTGCTCACTCTATGTCTCTGACAAAAAACTAGACAATTTGGAAAAACATTCTCGGTATTTTTCAGTCAAAGCCGAAACATGGTTCGTTTCTAATTGCTTGAAATCTAATAAAAATAAAACTCAAAATATCGTTTTCTCCACTAATAATAACAGTGCCAACTGTTCTGAGGTCAAACTACTTGGAATTGTTATGGATGAAAAATTAAAATGGTCAGCTCATATTGAGCATCTGAGTAAAAAACTGAACTCTAATATCTAGCTCACAAACGTACTCGTATTGGTTCAGAACTATAATGTGTGTACAGTGATTCTTGATACAGTGATACCAGCATCTTTGTTCAATGAAGATGGTTTCATAAGGAAAACAGTGAAATCATGGAATCCGAATTATAACCAAACAGTTGGAATAATCTTTCACGGAATCTCATGGTGACTGTAAAAATGTGGATTCTGTTATAATAGACATTCAACGATATGGGAAGATTGTTTTTGAGTACAATTTTGAGAATAGGAAAAAACTGCTAACAGAACAACAGTAGTATTTGATGAGAAACAATCGGGAAAAACGAATGTGCATGTACCAATGAATTATGTATTTGGAGGAATCTGTAGACACCGATGTATTCCTTCATTATTTCAAGCGTGTTTTGATTTGGGAGATCGCAACATATTCATACAACTTGGACATAGTGCAAATAAACGGTTTTTGTCAATAAATAAAATTGACAGGAAATTGAGAAATTCCATTTGCAGCTGCTTACTAGCAATTAACTCCATAACTGGTTGTATATTATCCACAAAATAGCAAAAATACGGTCATTGATACCTTGAGGAGAAATATTGCAAGTTTAGTGGAATCTTTGTCGAAATGAATGTGAATGTAGAGACTGCCAAAATACATTCAGATATCCTGTTGAAAAACAGGAATCAGAAAATGAAGAAGAATATTGAAATGTACAGGGTCTTTACTTATATTTTGATAGGAATATTTCTCCAGGAGAAAAACCAAGCTCTCTCGAGGCATGTGCTATAGAATTCGTTTTATGTTCTTCGAAATAAAACTTAAAGTTTGTCATCGTCAATTTGAATCCTTTTTCGTTTTCTTCGTTAGAGAGATTCATTCAACAATGTTTTAATATTTTTGAAAGTATTCGTATAAAAGGAATCACATATTCGCCATATAACACTGCTGATAGAAGGTATAACACATTTTTTCAGTTATTTCCATGCTACCTTGTCCATCTATGTCCCTAATTAGCTAAATGATTAAGAATTCGTATGAAATCTGAATTTCAACTACAAATATCTCACAATCAATTAAAGAAAACATGAAATATGTATATATATTTGAAATCAGATCAATATACCTTATCCAATATTAATAATATATATATAGGTCGTTTTATCTAGAAACAATATATTTGGTATTTGGAGCCCATAACTTTTTAATATCTTCACTTGTTTTTCTGTTTACAAATTATATAATATCTACAAATAAAATTACATAATATCATATTTTTAAAAGCAAATTGACATAAGATGGAAAAGTTAAGGGGGGGGGGGAGTTTAAAATATACGTGAAGGACCTGCACATTAGTTTTTCTTAAATAATCCATTCAAAATTCGTTTGAAATTTATAAATTATGAGATGTAATTTTTTTTTGTACTTGCATTATTGATTTTGAAACCATTATATGAACAATTTCTCAACATTACATAGTGCACTAACCATTACATATGTGTTATATTTTTTCATTATAAAAACTTCAACTCTTCATCTCAATTTTCTTCGCTGCATGTACTTCAATATTTCGAATAATAAAAAAGTTTCACGATCAGTTGAAATTTTATCTCACGGTTTCTACTATTTCACATTCTCTATTGATTCAGATGAAAACGCGATTCAATTTCATCTTTCTAATGACATCTTGAGAAGCGCTTAGTGATCCTCTTTTGATTAACGAAAGAATCAAATCGATATCTTGATTAGTTCTCGAGATATTGAGTGATACGTTTAGGAAAACTCGTTTTTCAAAAATTCTATTCTTTTTTTCGTATATTATTGAATAAAAAAGTTCAGCCCCATAGAAAAATGACGTCCACCTGGATTATGATGAACAATCACATGAAGAATATTATCTGATATGTCTGATTTGGTAAAAGCCCGAAAAAAAAAAACGATGGATTTTGGCCCCGGTTTTTCTCAACTATTTATTTTTCAAACAAAAATTAGGACTCATATCATCATAACTAGTGGACACGGCACAAAAAAAGCATCTTTGATCAAGTCAAAGAACAGTTCTACACTTGACTGGACTGGAAATTGGCACATAATCTTGGTGACGAGAAAAGAAATCGCTGTGCAGCATCTGTGCGGACACAGAGCTCGCGACAGTTACATATCAACAAACACAAAATTGTTCATCATAGTTATGTGCCAATACTGCTAGCGAAGCAAGCTGACTTCATGATGCAAAGAGACAAGTTTGATTGTCATCAAGGCTGTCATGTGAATTGTAAGGTCAACCGCCGTGAAACGTCAACATTTATTATGAATCGTTGATATTGATTCCGTACCAAAAAGGATAGCTATTCAACAATCCAACAATTTCGGGACTCCTGTGGAATACTAGATGGTAAGTTTACATCCATATTTCGAGCGATTGACTCTGTATAATCAAACCTTCATTTCTAGAATCACAGTGCCAGTGGAACTATCGCAGTTGGGAAGAACAACGAAGGATTCACTGTGGATCTACATCAACATTCAAAGGTCAAATGAATAGGTGAACTGCTGGAGAAAACTATGGTACAGATTTTATTACAACCCGAATTTACAATAGTTACTAGGATGATAGAAAATGGTATTGTGAATATGCAAGCAATCCTTCAATAGTGTTTTTATACAGTTATGAAGGGTACTACAGTGCTCAAGGAATAGATTACAGCATATCATAGCAATTATTTGTGGCTGGAACATTCACAATAGCTGTGTACAATAAACATAGAAGAATTTTTATAAGAAAATCAACGTTGTGTTGGATTTTATCCGATCAAAAAAATGAGCTCTGATAGACTACAGAGAGTGAAGTGTTTTTGACCGCCAACTTAGTTGCGAAGCAATCCTCCTAACTTTTATGATATGATCATTTCTGAGGAGGGAATATATTATACTCTGGATGTGTATTCAGTGTTTTGTTATGTTAGCTATGTCTTATCAATACTACACCGCGACGTAAGAAGTTGACGAATAAGAAGTGTTTCGAGTGCGTTCAAATTCATAGTTTTTTTTTCAGAGGTGGTTGAAATCCTTTATGGACATCATATGGGTCAAATTCCCCATATGATAGTGTGGGACTCCCTGATCTCAGCCAGGTCTACCCACTAAAAACTCCACCCCCTTCGTAGGCTCGTCTGACCGAAGTCTCCGATGACACTTAGGCCTAATGGCCCATTGTATCTTGCCTATTTATCATCATTGTACCCACTTTATTATCTCAGTGCCTTGTACAAGTCCTTTATTGGATGTGAGTTGTATATTTCTGGTTCGCCAACTGGTTGCCCAAAAATTGCCCAAAAATCCATAGTTACTTCGAAATACTACATCATTACGACTCCATCTGGCGCGATATCAAAGCAGGGTTTTCGCGCATTTACCTCATGAAAATCCTATATGAATTCGTCTCCGTCCTGGGGACGTATTGGCGTAGCTTTTCTATATACGCGCCCGGGCCCTCTAGGCTATGAGCCAGCGATTCAATGCACTCGACCACTAGCCCAGTTCTCGGTGGAACCCAAACAGAACATTACAGATGCCACAACAACCAATAGAAGCGAAGAAATCTTTGAAAATAGGTGAAAGGGTGACATTTTATATAAGTTCGGAAGTGGATGAAGATACGATGAACATAACTGTTAGTGACCCTTTGAGCTTTATGAAAATAGGGAAAATACTTAGCTTAAAATATCTCAATAAAAAAATTTAAAACGACAGGAATACTCATAGGAATCTGCACCAGTACTCTCCAAAAACGATAAAAATGTTGGGGTAGTCTGCCAATGGTTTTTAGTTAACCAAGAAGGTTATATGACGCATGATGAAGATTTCAAATTATTTAATGAAATTGGACTCTACATATGTAGTATTGGTGCACCAACTTTCAGAGGAAATTCCCTAGCAAATGATAAATAAACTTTTCTAGGCATTGTCGATCGCTACCCTCAGTTCAGAAATAACAAAGCTAAAGAAGACTCATCCGAAAGTGACATAAATAACATTTATGACGACAGTGAGGATAACTCGGAAACCAACGATTTGCGGAAAATTCGACTAGAACAATTCAACTAAAGCAAGTCGACCAAAACAATTCGACTAAAAAACAATTCGCTGAAAACAATTCGTCTGAAACAATTCGTCTAAAACACTTCGACTAAAACAATTCGACTAACGAACAATTTGACTAAAAACAATTGAGGACCTTGCCGCAAGAAGGGTGCAGCTCCATTTTTGATCAATTTCAAGTTAATACATGTACCGTAAACAGAAAATTCAGCTGTCGATTGTTGCAAGAATGAGGCAAATCCGATGGCAAATGGAGTTAATATAAGGTTGTTTGGAGCTGACTCCGTTATTATTTGGTGCAAGGAGGATGCAGCTCCGGAGCTGCGTCTTTCTTCCGCCAATTCATCGGATTGCTTTCGTGCGACGTCAGTATCGTTGAAAGCGTGTGATGCGCTCGACTTGTTTACGATTTCTTGGCAGTGTTACTGTAACCACGAAGAGATTCGTTTGCATACTCTTGTATTTTCTGAACGCTTGGCCGAGTTACAATAACTTTATCATGAGTGATATAGAATCTGATCAAAGTAGTATCCGAGTGTTCAGCAGTGGTTCGTCAGATCTTTATAAACCATCTGGCTCAGGATTCAGTTCAGATCCCGATATAGCAGATCCGTCAGTAAGAAGGTATAAAAGAAAAAGGCCTAAGCACCAAACACATACGGGTTAATCTCGAATGGAAGATCTGAACGTGGAAAATCAAGAACCACAAGAAGAAAATGAAAATGAAGAACGCCAAGTTCGTGAAAAGAAAAATAGAAAAAAAGTTGATCCAGCTACTTGGAAACGAAACATAAAGAAGAAATGTATTGCTGAAGGCAAGAGTTATATCAACTGGAAAGGTGTGGTGGTAGGACCTAGAAAAACTGGACCTAACTGGCCCTGTAAATGGAAATGATACGAAAGAGTGAACAAAGAGCAAAGAAAAGTAGTTTTATCTCATTTCAATAAAATGGGTGATAAACATATACAATATACCTACTTGGGAGGTTTGAATTCAATATCAAACTCGTAAAAGAAATGATTAGAGTTTGTAGTGCTGCATTCTCAGGTATACATGGAATATCAAGAAAACGAGTCGATATGCTGAAGCCTTTCGTAGTCAGAATATATCTCGACCGATAAGTCAACAATGCAAGCACAAAAATAGGAAGAACTGGATTCCAGATGATTTGTTGCAAAAAATAGACTCACGTATCAGGAGTTTCCCGCGTCGTGAATCACATTATAGCCGAAACATGATAGCTCGCTCCTATTTGTCTCCAGATCTCAATGTAAAGAAGATGTATGAACTATATCTGGAAGTCAATGAACCAGAAAGTATTAGTCATGAAGGCTATAAGCCTAAGGTGATATATGACTTTTATTTTCGATACTTTCAAAAAAACTTCAACTACAGTTTTGGGTCTCCTCGTTCTGATACCTGTAAAAAATGTGACGTTTTACACAATAAGTTGAAGAACCAAAATATTGATGAGAGAGAAAAAACTGCAAAATGAGAAAAAACTTAATGAAATCAAGGCAGAGAAAACCAAACTGTGCAGAGAGAATGATGACATGAAGTTTTAACTTTCGATTAAAATGCAGAATCTTCCTCTACCAAAAATTCCAGCTGGAGAAGCATTCTGCAAACGTCAGCTTTGGACTTACAATTTTTGCATCCATTCTGGAAAAACAAACAAGGTTCATTTCTATATATATGATGAGACTACGGCACGGAAATCACCAAATAAAGTTATTTTCTTTCTATATCACTATATAGAAAATATGCTCCCGAATAATATAAAAGTGCTCTATTTATTCTCAGATAATGCTGCAGCTCGAAACAAAAACGCGACAATAGTACAGTTTTTATATTTTCTGGTGAGAACAACTCCTATGCAGAAGATTGAACATCGCTTTCCCGAACCAGGGCACAGATTTCTTCCTTGCGACCGCTGTTTCACGGTTATAATTTTTTTTTGAGAAAGTAGAATTATGTTTTCAGTTCTTCAGAATACAGTCACTACATACAAGAGTCATCGAAGGGTTTTGTTCCCATTATGGTCAGCCAGGATATGACTCTCAACTTCAGTGGACATTATGAGGGTCATTTCAAAAAGATCATGATGAATGCTGAAAAGAAACGATTCAAGATTTCTCATTACCATATTTTTGAGTACAACAAAGACCATCTGACGAGCATCGCTGTCAGTGTTTCCACTGGCATTCCTGTTTTCGAATCATACCAAATTTTGAGAGATGTTGAGGAAAATCTCAAAGTTGAACCTATCAGCCCTGTTTACAGTTCACCGTTACCTGTGAAGAAGGCAAAATACAGAAATGTAATGCAGTTGGCTACCAACTTTGTTCTCCCTAACAAAATGGGTTATTACCAAGCGTTGACATGCGAAATAGTCGTTGGTAATTTGGTTGCCCAAGTATCTGGTACAGACAATGACGACCAATGTGACGAATAATGAATGATCTGTTGTTTCATTCACAAGAAATCCATTTTATTGTTCATTTGATAGTATTTTTATTCAGTATCGACTTTTATTTTTTCCAAAATGACTGGAAATTTTTGTTCCTTTGTTTCTTTTGAGTAACAATAAACTGAGTTTTACTTAACAGATCTTTTTTTTTTCATAATATTTTATGACAAGTATTGTCATCGATCAGGCTGTTAGTCATCAAAAATGATAAAATTCGGTAAAAACCACGTTCAAATCGGGTTAAGATTAGCTGAGATATAAGACCAAGTGCCTGGGCGGCCCATAGCCTCTCTGGCAGGGACCTTCAGAGCACACGCGAACTTGGCCCTAGCCAGTCGCCTCCACGTGGGGCGAACCCAAGTGTTTCGCCTCCGGCCACGCGTGTCCGCTGAGCGGATAAAAGTGGGCGGAGTCTGATAGAAAATCGCCGCGCAGTACGTAGCGCGCGCGAGCCAATCCGCTTCTCGGAATCATGTAGGCGGCGTTTATCTGAGTACTTGAATTATCTTTTAAATTCACGGCCCGCGTTTTATTCGACACCTTTTAGTTTTGCTAGAGACTTAAAGGGCCTGATATTTCTTTTTTACAGCCTTGATCGAATCATTTTTACGACCTACAGCGCAGCCCCTTCGCCAGCTAACCTCTTTGGCTACACAAAGAGGTCTCTATAGAATTCGTTCTAACACCGTCGTCGAATCCAAACTGCTTCTCTTGAAGAAAGAAGAGATCCAGAGGTGGTAGTGGTCAAAGACATATTTCAGTAGCCACTACGGTTGAGCCTGGACGTGGCACTACCACCCCCGTTCGTTCCTCTGCCGGCTTCCCCAGGGAAGTTTGCCAGCCGGCCAACCCCGTCGACTCCTATACTAGTACCCTACGGGGGAACGTCGCACTGGGCTTCTGGGGGGCGTTAAACGCGCCTAGTGCATCCTGCGGGGGCACACGTTCGATCGCGACCGTTATTTTTCTGGCAGCTATCTGTAGGGGTCCTTCAGCCGTTTTAGCTAGGGAACTAGGTTTCGGGGTAGTGATTGCGGGGCAACCTCAACGTGGTCGACTCCACTCCGTTTTTCCGGCCAGCTAATCAGGACTCTGCTTTCAGTGTGTCGATAGGGACTATAGGCAATAAATTATTGATCACCCCTTTCGCCATCTGGAGGAGCGCCCGGCTGACAACATGTTCACCGAGGATGGGGACCTGGTGGACTTCATCGCAGAGGGCCAACGCTTTAAGTACGACATATTTTAACGACAGTTTGATGCAAGAAGGATGTAGCTTCAATAGTTTTATGCATATCCTTTATGCAATGTCTACAGATCATTTGGTTAACTATAGTGAATTGTATGTAAATATGTCACCTTTGAATATCGAATGATTCTTTCCTTTCAAAATTTTCTAGACAGACAAATATTAACAAAAGTGGAGCTGCACCCTTCTTGCGGCATAGTCCTCAATTCTACTAATAAAAAATTCGTCTGAAATATGAGAAAAATGTGAAAAGGGATGAAGGGATGAATGTGAAAAGGGATGAAAACATCGTCGATTGAATTCGGCCAAACCTAATTGGTGATGAGTCGGAAACGTTATACGAATCGGAGGTTTCATAATAGAACCCCTTTCAAAAATCGACAAACAAGAAAAAGAGAGCAAGACGTTTGCGAGCGTCTCGTACAGATCTAATGAACGCGATTCACCAAACCCAACCTAACCTAACCTAACCTAACCTAACCTAACCTAACCTAACCTAACCTAACCTAACCTAACCTAACCTAACCTATCCTAACCTAACCTAACCTAACCTAACCTAACCTAACCTAACCTAACCTAACCTAACCTAACCTAACCTAACCTAACCTAACCTAACCTAACCTAACCTAACCTAACCTAACCTAACCTAACCTAACCTAACCTAACCTAACCTAACCTAACCTAACCTAACCTAACCTAACCTAACCTAACCTAACCTAACCTAACCTAACCTAACCTAACCTAACCTAACCTAACCTAACCTAACCTAACCTAACCTAACCTAACCTAACCTAACCTAACCTAACCTAACCTAACCTAACCTAACCTAACCTAACCTAACCTAACCTAACCTAACCTAACCTAACCTAACCTAACCTAACCTAACCTAACCTAACCTAACCTAACCTAACCTAACCTAACCTAACCTAACCTAACCTAACCTAACCTAACCTAACCTAACCTAACCTAACCTAACCTAACCTAACCTAACCTAACCTAACCTAACCTAACCTAACCTAACCTAACCTAGACTAACCTAACCTAACCTAACCTAACCTAGACTAACCTAACCTAACCTAGACTAACCTAACCTAACCTAACCTAACCTAACCTAACCTAACCTAACCTAACCTAACCTAACCTAACCTAACCTAACCTAACCTAACCTAACCTAACCTAACCTAACCTAACCTAACCTAACCTAACCTAACCTAACCTAACCTAACCTAACCTAACCTAACCTAACCTAACCTAACCTAACCTAACCTAACCTAACCTAACCTAACCTAACCTAACCTAACCTAACCTAACCTAACCTAACCTAACCTAACCTAACCTAACCTAACCTAACCTAACCTAACCTAACCTAACCTAACCTAACCTAACCTAACCTAACCTAACCTAACTTAACCTAACCTAACCTAACCTAACCTAACCTAACCTAACCTAACCTAACCTAACCTAACCTAACCTAACCTAACCTAACCTAACCTAACCTAACCTAACCTAACCTAACCTAATCTAACCTAACCTAACCTGACTTTTTTTTGTGGAAGGAAATCGCTTGACACCATAGCTCCGATTCTATCGCCTAAGGTAGTGTTGGGCGCTACTCCAACTAAAACCCCTCTCTGCTCTCCTAACATGTCTGTATCATCGTCAAACATGCGTCAACAATGTCTGGTATCCGTTTCAGTTCTCTTTCTTTGATCCTCGTTCAGTCTTTGTGCCTCTTTCTCCTTCTGTTCTTTCTTAGTCATTATGGTCTTCAAACAACTATGTAAAATGTTCCATCTCTCTCTGTTTTAAATCATCATCTCCGTCAAATTACCTGGGTTGACTGTTAATCCCAATTTAAGTTCCATGCTTGCTCGATACCCACCTATCGCAGTGGGAGATTGTGTGCTCAGGGGAGTCCTCTTTCCCGCAGTATCTACAGTTCGCGGTCGCTGACTTCTTTATGCGGAACGTATATGTACCGAACGAACCGTGCTTCGTCAGCACTTGCGTGAGAAAGTACTCGATTTTTCGATGTGCGCACGTTACCCACGGTCTCAATTCGGAGATCAACCTTTTGATCCATTGGGCAGTCGCTGTATTGGCGTTCCATTTCTCCTGCCATAATTCCAAAGTCAATAACCTTTCGCTTTTTTTCGTTCATTTTGCGTGCCTTCTCCTTCACTGTATATTGGTATAGGCGGCTCCTTTCTCCAGCAAGCAGCTCAATAGGCGGCATGCATGGTATCACCCGGATGGCTTCCGTCGACACCGTGCGATACGCACTGGCTACGATCAGCAGTATTCTCCGCTGAGCAGATGCCACTCGCCTTCTATATGTTTCCACTCTCATTGCCTCATGCCAAATCGGTGTCCCATACAGCAATATGGAGTGCACCGCCCCGCTAATGACAGCCCTGTTGCAGCTACTAGGACCCCGATATTTGGCATAAGTCTAGAGAGTGCTGCTGAGCTGTCCTCCACCTTTTTTACCATTCGTTCAATATGTTCTCCAAAGGTCTGGAGATCATTCAAGACTACTTCTAGGTATTTCGTATACTTCTTCGGCCATGTTGCCACCCCTTGCCACCCCTCCGATGTTGAAGACCAAGTCTTTCTTGCGGGGCCCTCTTAGAAGCACCATTTTCGTCTTCTCGGCTGCTAGCTCCAAACAATGCCCTCCTAGCCAGGTCTCCACCCTCCTCGTCGATTCTTCAACTCTATAAATGAGGTTTTCCTTGTTATCAGCCACAACTACTAACGCTAGGTCATCAGCATAAGCGATCGATTTGGTACCCGCTGTTAGATCGATCCTCAGTACTCCATCGTATAAGATGTTCCATAACTCTGGGCCCAAGATAGAGCCTTGTGGGACTCCTGATGTTATCTCCAGCTCGTCTCCGTCGATCATGATACGCCTGTCGCTCAGATATTATCTTATCATTTTTATTAGATATTTTGGAATCTCCCTCCTATCCAGCTCCTCTACGATTAGGCTCCAAGTAGCAGAGTTGAACGCATTATTTATGTCCAGCGTGACCAGGGCACACCATCGATTGCTGCGTATTTTTGCGATTGCCATCACTCCTTCTATCGCCCCTATCGTTGATCGGCCTTTTCTGAAACCGTACTGGTTTTCTGATAATCCCCCGCTAGCTTCTACTGCGTTCCTTATCGTTTCCTTTATCATCCCCTCATAGAGTTTGCTGACCTCGTTCAACAGGCACAAGGGCCTGTAGGCTCTATTCTTACCCTTGGGTATAAGGACTAATCGCGCCACCTTCCACTGGCTCGGGAAATCTCGCGTGAGAAGTATGCCGTTCAGCATACTGAGGGTCCAGTCTGGGGCAATCTTTACGACATCCAATCCTGTTAACGTCATAGTTAAGGCATCAATTTTGGTACTCACTTTCGTATTCTGCTTTTTCTTGCTATTTTCGCCCTCAGTGTGTTCGCCTTTTCCTTTCCTCTTTCCACCGTTAGCTGTATAGAGCTCGTTTTCGTTTTTCTGATATTTTTAATTCGAACATCTATATTTTGAATGTTCAATTCTTCCCTAAGCTTTTTGAATAGCTCACTGTAGGTCTTTCCCTTTGATGTTATCGTAACGGTTTCCTTTTTTGTAATCGACTTGCGAGTAATTTTATCGGCTATGTTTCCTGTGCTCGGGTGGTCCACCAGAGTAAGATATGTTACATTGATCTCTGATTTCCTGAAAATGCATTCAATTATCTTCCTTTGTCTTGTCCATACCCTCTGGGAAGGCAAAATATAAATGCTGTCGGCTTCCCCGCTTTTCCACTTCCATTAGTTTCCCTACCAAGTCGTATAGTATCGACAGATCTCCATCTTCCATTTCAAATGGTACCAGGTATAGCATCTTCAGCATTTCTTTTTCGCCCCCTCGACTAGTATATGTTTCTGTTGCAGTCATCAGGAATTCGACTTCTCCTTCATTTATATTTTGTAGTTGGTCATACACTTCCGGTACTCTTTCTTTAAGTATTCTCAATGAGTAGTATAGAAAAACCACTTCTAGATCATTTTGACCTCGAGTAACCCCGTGGATGGCATGTCCATCAGCAGTGACCACAGTAGGGGGGTCTAGTGAAGGTCACGAAAACATCTACAATCTTCGATCTGAATACATCTTCGATCTGAATACATCTTCGATCTGAATACATCTTCCATCTGAAGACATCTTGAAGACAGACTGAAGTTAGTCGTCTATCGTTTGGCGGACATCTGCCAGTTGTCAAATGTCAAAGGTCAAATGTCGTTTTACGTCCGACATGACCGCTGGCGTCACAAGGTTGCCAAGTGTTTAGTTATTTCCGTGATTCTCATATCACCGAGTTACTTAGTGTTCTAAGAGTTCTATGGTTCAGTGACATAAAGTTGAAATATAAGAATGATGAATGCAGATTCATGTTAGTATCACAATGACTTCAGACGAGTACAAAAGAAAACTAGAAGAATTTGGTGAACGTGTCCGTCAGTTGAGTAGAGATATAACTTTCTACGAAGACAAAACTAGGGTATTGAAGAAGTTGGAGTATCTGAGTTTGTGGGATAAAGTTGTGATAGTAGAAGACCAGAAGTACCTCTGACAAATATAGATAACTCTAAAAATGTCACGACTATCATTAATCATTTTGACAGCCGTTTTGAATGATGTATTCTATACAAACGTACCCACTGATAGTTTAGTCGCCCTCCCCATACGCCACTGTAATGGAGGAGTCAATTCATTTTTTATTAAAACCAAATCTCCTACTTTAAGGGGTTGTGCTGGTTCTAGCCATTTGTGCCGTTGTTGTAGGGTGTGCAAATATCCATCTTGCCATTTATTCCACAGGTCTCTATGGACTTTTAGCAGAAATTTGCCATCTATCTAGTTGCTTCACATTCATATGACTCAGATCGGGATCAGGCAAGGTAGTGAGTGGCTCCAAGAGTGATAACACCGAAGTCATTCGGGTCACTACTCATGGCATATAGAGGGCGCGAAATCAAAATCGCCTCAACTTGCACCAAGATAGTATAAAACCCCTGATAAGTAAGGATATGACAAAAATTGTAAGGAGATGCGTTTTCATTGACTTGATACCAGCTTCACTTAAGCCATTGAAATGGGGAGCACTTGGCGGGGAAAAAGCCCACTAATTTTTTTCATACTCAGAAGCTGCACGCTGCTCTACTCTGCAGTTGTTAAATTTTTGGGAAAACGAACTGGCTTGAACTTTTTTTACAAGAATAAATAAATCCTCGTTGTATTCTTGATCTTGATTTAAAGGAGAGGTTTTCTTTTCTGTTGTTTTTTTATATTATGAATGAAGCCACAATGAGCTACGATGCCGGTGATTTTTTTTGAGCGATGAGCAATTTTCCATTAGAGAGTCCACGTACTCCAAAGATACTTGAGAAATGAGGCAAATCTGCTTCTCTTCGGGAGGGGTTTCTAGGCCAAAACGACTGTGGCTGACTTAACCAAGAGGGTCCTTCAAACCATAAGCCATGATCCAACAATTTTTGTGGAGTTAGACCCCTAGACGCGCAATCTGCTGGATTATCAGTCAAGCTAACATGAGACCAGCACGACGGTGGCAGTCTTTCTTGAATATAGCTTACCCGGTTACCAACAAAAGTAGTGATGGGCACAATCGAATGATTTCAACCATCGAAATGTCTGTTCTCGAATGATTCCAACAATCGAATGATTAATTCGAAATGTTTTTCACTCGGGGCCACGTCATTATTCACCATCAGTCAGCATCTCGATGATATCATTTAGGTTGTTATGATGTTCATAGCATGAATTTCAAAGGGGTGAGTTCTTTGGACTATTTTTGATTTATTCATTGTGTTAAGCAGTGTCTATTTTATTGTGAAAATATAGACAAAAAATTATCCATTATTATTATTAAGAGAATATTCAATAATACACTGTGTCCAAGATAAGAATGAACAGCATGGGGATATCGGAAACGGTAAGTGATACAGGGTCGATTTAATTAGAGAAAAGTAGCGCATTTATGTGCCTAATAATATGCCATTTAGAAAGTTTCAATATTCCGAGTAGTTTCGGAGATATCCGGGAAAAACCGAAATTTGAGAATTTCGTTTTTATTTTCTCCTAGCTTTATTTTCGAAGGAAATGTAAAACAAATAGCACTTCGTCATGGCCACTTTTCGAGGACTACACGAAAACATAAGCAGAATTTTCGTGCGACGTTTCGTCTTTTAGAAAACATCATCAACTTTGTATTTTTATATGGGCCGAAACTAAAGTATACCCTGTATACGACTCCATTTTTCATTGTGAATACAGCAACGTATCACACAATATGATCTCGGAACCTTTTCTCGCGCAAAATGTAATTTAGTGATTACTTAATCTGTTTTTCTTCAATTTTAGATAGTAGGCGCTGGAAAAAATGACAACATAATGTTCTGTTGTCATAATAATAGTGAAGTTTGGTAGAATATTTGACATATTACTGTTACTACTTTTACATCTCTTTACCTACCTAATTTGTGTCAAAAATGGAAAACGGCAGCTTTTCGAATACTGAAAAATTTGATATGTTGTCATGTTACATTTTGTTCCATAGAAATTGTATTGATGCTGAACGTGCGTACTTTAATAAGTATCCAGAGAGGCGACAACCTGGTGAATCAATATTTAGACGGCTAGTTTTCAATTTAAAAGAATACGGATCATTTAAAAAACCTGTGGTTTCCCGACAAAAGCAATCTAATGAAGAAAGTCAGCGTGATGTGTTACAGGCCGTTGTTGAAAATCCTGAGATATCCACTCGTACCATTGAAGATAATACCGGAGTAGCCAGATCCACCGCTCACTTCATTTTAAGAAAAAATAAATATCATCCATATAAATTTAGGATTTGCCATGGACTCAGACCAGGTGACGATGCAAGACGAAGAACCTTTTGTGAATGGTACACTAGAAAATGCCAAGACGATGAAAATTTTCCTTTCAAAATAATTTGGTCTGATGAAATCATGATCACCAACAATGGCATTTTTAATAGGCGGAATGTTCATTATTGGTCACAACAAAATCCGCGTGTACACAAAGTGTCCAGACATCAACATCGTTTCGGTTTTAATATGTGGGTTGGGATTCTCGGTACGAATATAATTGGGCCTTTTATCTACCGAAACAATTTAACAAGAGAGCGGTACATGAATTTGTTAGTGAATGATTTGGAAGACGCTCTAGATAATTTGCCTTTAGCGGTTACTCACAGCTGCTGGTTTCAACAAGATGGTGCTCCAGCACATAACGCTAGAATTGTTCGTGATTATTTGAACCGTCGATTCCCAGGACAGTGGATTGGTACTCATAGTGATACAGCCTGGCCTGCAAGATCCCCCGACTTAACCCCACTAGACTTTTTCCTTTGGGGATATATCAAGAATCAAGTGTACTCTAATCATGATTTTCAGAATGAAGAAGATTTGCTAAGATTGGTTACTTAATCCTTTAACAATATTTTTCCGGATATGTTAAATCAAGTTTTAAATTCGTCTGTGAGACGAGCGTACTCGTGCTTAGAAAATAATGGCGGGTTATTTGAACACTTGTTATAAGTTTCTGTTCATTTCCTGTAATACATATTAGCTCCTTGTTATTTATTACATTACAATTACATTTATAAACTAAACTTTTGATATTGCGACTCATCTTTGTATTCAAAAACGCAATAATTCCGGCAAGTGGTTAGTTTAAATTTATACTTTTATAAATAGGACTATTCAATTCACTACATGTATCAAAATATGACATTTTTTCCAGCGCCTACTATCTAAAATTGAAGAAAAACAGATTAAGTAATCACTAAATTACATTTTGCGCGAGAAAAGGTTCCGAAACCATATTGTGTGAAACATTGCTGTATTCACAATGAAAAATGGAGTCGTATACAGGGTATACTTTAGTTTCGGCCCATATAAAAATACAAAGTTGATGATGTTTTCTAAAAGACGAAACGTCGCACGAAAATTCTGCTTATGTTATCGTGTAGTCCTCGAAAAGTGGCCATGACGAAGTGCTATTTGTTTTACATTTCCTTCGAAAATAAAGCTAGGAGAAAATAAAAACGAAATTCTCAAATTTCGGTTTTTCCCGGATATCTCCGAAACTATCCGGAATATCGAAACTTTCTAAATGGCATATTATTAGGCACATAAATGCGCTACTTTTCTCTAATTTAATCGACCCTGTATCACCCACCGTTTCCGATATCCCCATGCTGTTCATTCTTATCTTGGACACAGTGTATATAGATGAATTATCTTCCAAGGACTCTCCCCTATCTTAGTCAGAGCAATAAAACTATTAAACAAGAAAATGATCTTTTGTACAAATTGATGAGAATAACAATATATTAATTGTGAGTAATCAACAATATGGTGAGTGGTGAGTAATCAATAGCTAGAAATTATTCTTGAACCGAGATAATACAATCCTGACAAAATATGCAAGTGATTTTTACAATTTTCCTCCTGATTTCTATTCTTCCTACGATTTTGATCAATATCTCCTGGATTATTGCTCTATAATTGCGAGTCAGATGTCGTTCCCCAATTACGATGACAACTCCCTACTCCAGGTCAGTACTCTCCTACGATGATGTGGTACAGTTTACACCCTCTATCTTCTAGCTTGCAGTGGAAGGTTGTACTCTGAAGTTGTGTTAGTTTCAGCACTAAAACTGGGGGAAAACTGGACGACTCTGTCTACTCAGCAAATGGTCCTCTCTACTCATTTATCGTCGACATACATGAACAGTTGTAATAGAAATCAGTTGGGTTCAGGGAGGTATGAACTGAAGGTCCAAAATTTGTGGTTTTGAGCTTAGCTGATTGATTGAAATTTACACAAAATTCTCAATAAATCATAACACTCTGTAACATTCTCAACACTGAGAATATAAAAGATACATCAATGTTATTTTCTATACTCTATATTCTGCTTCAATATTTGTTGAATGAATCGATAAAGAAATCTTGCATCCAAGTGATTGGCACATCACATGTATGCAAGTTCAGGCTCAAAAATATTCAAAAATGAAGATTAAAAAAAATATTGCCCTGAGACATCAAGAGCGACGTCAAGCGACACCCTTCCACTCAATTACAGATTGGTCAGATAGTAAATTATATTTCACAAGGTAAAATTAATTGCTTTCATGAATAAGAGAATCATGAACTCTTTTCCATAGGAAAGAAATGAATAGATGAGTGTAACAGTTAACACATGAATTTATTTCAAAGTTGAGGTTTCACTGTACACTCACCTGAACATTATCTCTCTTCTTGTCCAGAGTCCAGACTTCCCTATGGTTTCACTCCAAATTCACACCAGAAATATTGATTTATTGAGTTCGAACAACTTCATTTCCTGAATTGCATTCAAGCTAAAAAAAATAAGAAAAACCAAAGAGACTATTCACTCAAGCCAAATTTTACAATTTACACATTCTCTGTGTAAAAAAAAGAAATCTCAAAAATCTATCATCAAAATACAAGTAGAAATTCTACCAAACAGAATTCGTATTCTTTCAGTCCATGAGGAAGATCAAAGTCAAAATATATCCAAATAAATTCTGTCTTCAACTATGCAGCAATGGCTGCCTGAAGCACCGGTTAATTAATTCTTATTATTCTTATTTAATCTGAACCATCCTAAATTGAAATCAAAAGGGCATACCTTGATTCACTCCTGATATCCCAAGCAATCTCAGAAAACCTGGGTCTTTAAATCCCTTTTTACGGGAGAATAGGAATTTTCAAAAAAATGATCGAAGTTTTCACCTCAAAGGTTAAAAGGCAAGAGAGCGACCCTACGTCGTTTGTTCCCAATTGTTAGTTTGTAATCACGTGATTAACAAGGATCATCTTGATTGGTACAACGGCAATACAACAAATTAACAATTCATAAATATCTGCAATAATAGGTGTGATACAGAAACCTGTTTATCATGCGTTGATTTTAAATTTAATTGCAGATATCTTGATGGTACCTGTACAAAAGAAGATGTCTTTGTTATTGATTTTATATTAATTTACGAGATGTCGCCAAGTGATATGATTCAACTATTTATTGATGTTATCTGTATGACTACATAAAAACAAAATGTAACGATTTATATATCGTTAGAAGGTACTGGTAGGTATATCTCGGTTAGGCTCGGGAGTCGGGACGTTCGAAATCGAGACACGAGTGTCTTATTTACGACTGTTGATTCGGATGGTTCGTTTAGAATGATTGTTCATTCGACGATGCATTAGATAATTTTATTATTTCTCATCAGTCAGCATCTCGATGCCATATCGTTAGGTTCGAGTGATTATTCACGATTGTCGGTTCGGGTTGTTAATTGTTATTTCACGATTGTAGAGGCGATCTTTTGATTTTGATATGAGGCCTGTCAAGAAACCGGTGGTTTGGAATTTCTTCACGAAATCTTCGGACAATAAACTAGTGACATGCACAATATGCAAAAGAAATTTGAAGTTTTTCCAAAATACAACGAATCTCAGAGATTATCTTAAGCGCATTCATCCCCTTATAGTGAAAAGTGCTGAAGATTCTACTATTCCCAATGTGTCTCCAACTACTTCCAAAGAAATTGAAGTCTCAGAATCTCTCAATTCAGGTGATATAGTTGATATGCCGAGTACATCCTCATGTTCTACAAATCAAGGAGCGAACACTTCAGAAATAGCCGGTCCATCAGCAGCAGTACATGATACCTTTCCTCGAAAACTTCTACGGCTTTCTCGGCAGTTAAAACTTTACGGTTCGAAAAAACGTGATGAGATTTCTGATTCGCAACAGACAGAACTGGATAAATGTATAGTGAAAATGATCGTTAGTGATTACCAACCATTATCACTAGTTGAAAACAGAGAATTTCTGGAGTATTCTCATAAATTGCAGCCTTTATACAAACCGCCGAATCGAAAATATTCAACAAATATTCTGATTCCCAATATATATAACGAATCTGTTACAAAGTTGAGAACATTACTTGATGCATCAATTAATAATGTTTCCATAACAACAGACATTTGGAGTTCCGACAGTAGTAAGTCTTACATTACTGTGACCTGCCACTTCATATATAACGATCAAATTAAAAATAGTGTTTTGTCGACTAGGGAAGTGGAAGGATCTCACAACGGGGAAAATATTGCGGCTGTTTTAACAACAATTTTCAATGAATGGGACATTTTTCACAAAGTAATAACAATTGTATCGGACAACGGATCCAACATTAAAAAATCTATCAATGAATATCTGAAAAAATATCACCATCCGTGTGTAGCGCATACTCTCAATCTGAGTGTCAATGAAGCATTGAACAGAAATGAATCATTCTCACGTATTTTGAAGAAATGTAGGGGTATTTTAGGTCATTTCAAACACAGTGTTTCGGCTGCAGAAAAACTGAGAAATACTCAGGAACAATTGAAATTGGACATTTTGAAAGTTAAACAGGATGTGGCAACTCGCTGGAATTCAGCTCTCATTATGACAGAACGCCTAGTCAAAATTAAGGATTCCTTGACTCTAACCTTGAGTAACCTCCCCCGCGCTCCTGAGGCTCTGGATGCTACTGAATGGGAGGTACTAATTGACTGCAATGCTGTCTTGAAACCAATCGAGCTCATGACAATCGAATTATCCGGCGAGAAATATGTGACAATGTCCATAATAATTCCATTGGTGCGGGGTTTGCAACATGCAATCAAAACTTTGAGTCCCAAAACTGATGTAAGAAAAATCCTACGCAATGATTTGTTAGACATTATCAGTCGGCGGTTGGGACATTTGGAAAGTAATAAAATATGTGCAAAGGCTACATTTATCGACCCAAGATTCAAGAAGATATCGTTTGGGCTGAAAGAAAATGCAGAAAATGCCCAAAAATGGGTAACTGATGAACTAACTTCTATGTTATTGACGTTGGATAACAATAGTGCGGTTACCGTAAGGAACATGGAAGAAATTCCTAAAAAAGTTCCAAATACGGAAACTTCACTTTGGTTAGAATTCGACGAGAAAGCTTCGAAGCATAAATCTGTGGTAACGCCTGCAACTTTAGTGACATTGACACTTCGACAATACATTGAAATGCCGCTATTGGAGAGAACTAAGGATCCATTAGAATTTTGGAAGGCACATAAGCAACTTCTTCCTGAACTCTACAAATTAGCTGTTAGGTATCTGTGCATCCCGGCAACATCTGTTCCATCGGAAAGGGTATTTTCCAAGTGTGGGCAGCTGACTAGCATCCGTCGAAATAGATTAGATCCACTTGGACAAAATAATATTTCTAAATGGCGAAATGTAGGCGATGCATTTCCAGAAAATGTTTCGTTTTCATAAAACATTCAAATTTCATTAATTAATTTTCACTTGTTGTTTTTAATTGAAGCTACATTTTTGTTTTATTTTATATTTTGTTTTCAACTTATATTTTATTTTATATTTTGATTTATTTCATGTTTTGTTTCATTTCATATTATATTTTATTTTATATTTTGTTTTATTTCATTTTTGTGTGATTTTATATCTCGATTCATTTTATATTTTGTTCATGAATGAATCGAACTGAAAATTATTGTCGTGTTAATTAATATATTCGAATGATACGACTCTCGCCCGCTGAACTCGATTTTCAAAATTCGAAATGCCTACTATTTGGATGGAACACATTCATCCAGCGCCAATCGCACCTCAAATATTCGATTATTCGATAGAAAAGAGTGCAGTGACCGCCGTCAAAGTCGTCAACGACCGTCGATTGATTTCTCGGTTCCCGTACGAATTTACGAAGTACGATAGTCGGATCTAATTCGATTATCTCGTGCCTATCTGTCGCACCACTCGAATCCGCACCTCGCAACGCATTTCACATCTCGCTGCAAATGATAAATTCATAGATCTTATTGCTTACGCTAGATCCGGTATCCAGGTTACTTGTTTTGTAGGTCCGGAGGGGGGTTGAAAGTACTAAGCCATTGATTGGTCGTTTTAGTTGTTCCACGTGACCATAGTACCTACTTTCTTGCAGACCCCTCTTGACCTAAAAATTACTACAGGATGCCGGATCTAGCGTAAGCAGTAAGATCTATGGATAAATACTACTGCTCGCGCATCATCTTGTCGATTGTGCGTCGTCGGTCGTATGTGAAATCATTCGAATGATTTCTCATGAACAAATCACATTCTCTCGAGAGGTCTCGAGAGGTTCCAACAATCGAAATGTTCGATTCTTTTCATTCGAGATTGCCCATCACTAAACAAAAGTCTTCCACCGGTGGGGAGAAGATTTAATCCAATAAAGTGCTACCATAGAGTCACTACTGTATTAGAAAAAGAAATAGAAGAAGAGTATATCCGAATGACATAGTGCATGAATTTGGATAGTAGTACTGCTGTACATAGTTCCAATCTAGGTAGGGAAGTACTCTTTAGAGGCGCCACTTTCGATTTACCACCCACCAAATAGGTTACAAACTTATTATTTGCAACTGAAAACCGAAAATAAATTACGCAACCATAGCCCCCTTTTCTGAGCTATCTGCGAAACCATTAATTTCACATGTTAGTAAATATTGGGAAAAATAAGCCTGGTAATTTTCAAAGTAGAAAGTACGTGTAACTCTCTTCGGAAGGTTGAACATTTCTCAGAAACATACGAGGGAGGAGTTTCGTCCCAAGATAGAACTAAGTTCTAGAGATGTTGGGTTAGGTATTCTGCGAGGAAAGTTATTCGACAAACAAGACCTAGGGGGTCGAATAAAAGTGCGATTTCGGATAACATACCTCGTTTGGTACACGGATGTTTACTTATAGAAACTTCGTAAGAGAAACAATCTTGCGTCGGGTACCACTTCATACCTAGTATTTTGGTAACCGAATCATGATCATCGAAAAAAAGAGGGGATTGTTGACAGTCCTCAGGGGGTAAATCCTGCAGTGAAAACTGATGACTTGAACACCATTTCCTGAGGTGAAATTCTCCTCTCGAAAGAAGAGAGACCAATACTGATTGTATGGCTTTGGCCTTGCGGAGAATATCATAACCTGTCAACACATCATCAACGTAGATACCAGAATATATTATTTTGGAAGCATTGTGAAAATCTGAACTTTCATCCTCTGCCAACTGAAGTAACGTACGAATTGCAGCATGAGGACTGGATGAAACGCCGAAGGTGACGGTTTTCAATCTGAAGTCTTGCACCGGATCGTTAGGTGAAAAACGCTCAAAAATGCGTTGGTAATCTTTATGAGACTCCCTTATCAAGATCCTTGGAAACATTTGTTGGATATCGGCAGAGAACACAAAGGCATGACGTCTGAAATTTATCAAAATTTCAATTAAGTCTCGTTGCAATTTCTCACCGACTAAAAGAGTATCGTTGAGGGAGTAACCTTGGTCAGATTTACTAGAGGCATCGAATACCACTCTCAGTTTCGTGGTGCTACTGTTCTGATTCCTAACACATAGGTGTGGAATATAATAAATTTTTTCAAACGAAATTGGTTGTTCTACAGCTTCCATATAGTCAGATAGCAGATGAAAGCAGAATATTCACGATGGAGTGCTGGATTCAATTTGAGCCTCCGTACCAAAGAATAAAATCTCTTCAGAGCTAAATATTGGGTATCTCCGATAAAAGGCTCATGGTCAAGAAATGGTAGTGATACCACATAGCGTCCCGAAGGAAGATGGGTGTTTAAAGATATTTTCACACTTCTCATCTAGAGGGGAGCGAATTATGACGTCAGGTACCTTCTCTAATTCCCAAAATTGCTACAGGGTATCTGTTCACGCCCCATCTCCTATTCTTCATTATAATTTGTTTTATTTATTATCTTTCTTCTATAAATCTCATTTTTGTTTAATTCAATTGCGTTATTTATTGGGTTAATTGAATTCCTAGTTTTTTGTTATTCCCGTGAGTCAAATCCAGCATACCTAGACACGCTCGTTCGATGGTATTATTACGACTCTCACAAAACCCGTATATTTCTGAATTCTCGCCAAAAATACAGTCCACACCCGAAAAGCGAAACCCCTAGCAGCAGAAGACGAAGCCTTGACAGACCGGAGGATTGAATCCAGGTAGGCCATCTTCAGCTGTGATTTGACTCTCTTTTTGACAACCATACCCACTGTTAAGTTGATGTTCTTAAACATTTTGATCACTTCGAGCCGGATTTTTTATTAATTCAGTCGTATTAATTCATATTTTCCCACTTAATCAATCTATTTCTTGTCTTTATATAATTTTCGTCTTTGGAAACTGTGGGTGCGTGAACCTTATCGCTCATCGTTTTTTTTTTTCTATTTCGATATCTCGCCTTATCAATAGGTGGTCCACATTTTTTGTAGCGAGATTCCGACATTAATCAAAACAATTTGGGAGAAGATTGTCTGTGCTGTGTTTTGGCACTCGCTCGATTAATCTCAATATTTTTCATTAAAACTCTAATTGTTTGAAATTCTGTCTCAATCATGTCAAATAAAGTCAAACAATATCGTGCATATAGAGATCTCACCGTAGAAAGAATTGATGAAATCTATCAAATTGCTTTATCTGCAGTTGATGATTCATCTTTTCACACTAGTTTAAAAATAAGATATGCCGTGTTGGATTCTATTTATCACGATTTTAATGAAAATCATAACCTTATTCTCCAATTTATCGCAGTTCAAGACGACCCTCAGTTTCAACCTGAAAACGAAGTTCGTGAAAATGTTGATATGAAATTTTATCGTATCAAATGTATTCATTACGATCTTTTTGAACAACGTCCAGCGGTCGCCGATATTTCACTACGGTTTCAGACTTCTCAATCCAATATTAGATTACCTAAATTGAATGTACCTCCATTCAACGGAAATTTAAGGGAATGGCCGACATTCATCGATTTATTCGATTCTTCAATACACAGCCATGATAGTTTGGATAATATTCAAAAGTTTCAATATTTATTATAGGTAGTCACTGGCGATGCTCGAACTCATATAAGTAACTTGCCTCTCACTAATGATAACTATGCAATCGCTTACACTAATTTAACTTCACGTTACCAGAATAAAAGGTTATTGGCAAATTTTTATTGGGAAGAGATTTCAAATGCCCCTCGACTCAATTCAGAATCTCCTCGTCAGCTCAGACAGTTACTGGATACCTTCTCAGATAATTTGAAAGCTTTAGAGAATTTGCAGTTTTCCGTTGTATTTTGGGATTTATTTTATTTCAAATATTGAGCAAGAAACTCGACACGGAAACTATAAAACGTTTTGAGTTGAAACATGCATCAACTCAAATCCCAACATATAAAGATTTATCCAGTTTTTTAGAGGCTCAGTGTATTGCTTTCGATTCTCTCCACCTCTCCAAAGGTTCTCCTCGGCAGAGCAATAATTATTCACCTAATACTCGAAAACCTAATTTTAATAAGCCTAATGCTACTCCATCTATGTCTACATTCTTAACAAACACAAACTCTAATATAGATGAGTGCCCACTTTGTAGTTCGAATCATTCCATCTACAAATGCCCTACTTTTATTTCGAAAGCTCCGAAAGAAAGGTATGACTTTGTGAAAAAATCTCGATGGTGCACAAATTGTCTAGGCACTAAGCATACTGCAATCAATTGCACTTCAAAGTCTTGTTGCAGAGCAAGGTGGATATAGGATGGTGAAACAGCTCTTCAATTGTTTCTGCGAAAAACTTGTAGACCGTTTGAGAAGGTACTAATATTTCCACGATTTGAATGAAGATGGCGGTGAGATCGATTATCGAAGAAGATTTCTGTTGCTTACGTATTTCTGTGGTTCACATCTGACAGACGTGACTTGAAACGACATTGAAACAATAAATTTTCGATAAATCTTGAATGAATATTGATATTTTGACTCTTCTCAGTCATTTTTCATCTAGAACAGATGAAACTGATAAAAAGATGACAGAAGCACAGTTTCTGTTTTACCGACTCAAGGTATGTCGCCATCTCTGATAACTCCAGGAAATATTACTACGGTATGAAATCAAGTAGGCAAAGATCTACAGTTTATTCTAGTGCTTGTTGATAGGAAGCTGTTTCACCATTCTATATCCACCTTGTTGCAGAGTGTGCTCTGCTCAATCCCATCATACTTACCTGCATTTCACTCCTGAGTCAACCCCTCAGGCCACTCCGACATTCGATACACCCTCAGGTTCTTCATCTCCCTCATCCTCCGTGACAACCCTCACGAATATTCTGCCTTCATCTACCGTTTTACTCTCAACGGCTCAGGTGGATGTATTAGATGTTCGTGGAAATTATCAACCATGCCGCATTCTTATTGATTCTGCTAGCCAATCTAGTTTTATCACCGAGAAATGTGTGAATCGGCTAGGTTTACCTAGATCGAAAATGTCACTCGACATACACGGACTTTGTAAGATGACATCAAGGACTTCGTGCCATGTCACTTGCACCCTTCGACCTCGAAACGCGCCGCACCCTCTCTTCTCGGTTGATGCAGCTATACTTTCCAAAATATGTGAGAAAATGCCCTCTTGTTCATTTTCATTGCAGAATTGGTTTCATTTGTCCAACATCAAATTAGCGGACCCCAATTTTAATGTCCCCGGACCAATTGACATTCTCCTCGGTGCTGATGTTTTCCCACTTATTTTACAAGATGGTAAAATAATGGGGAAAAGGGAAGAACCATCAGCTCTAAACACTATTTTCGGATGGATTGTTATGGGGAAAATAAACATTCCTCCTAATTCCATTCACTCATTTTTTATTTCGTGCCCCCTCGATGCTACCCTCAAATCATTTTGGCAATTAGAAGATATTCCCCTTTCTCAACCTCATTCGGCAGATGAACTTCAATGTGAGGTTATTTTCCGAAAAACACATTATCGTACCCCTTCAGGAAGATAAACTGTGTCGCTTCCCTTTAAGGGTCCCGAACCATACTTTGGTGATACACGCTCACAAGCACTTAAAAGATTTTACACTCTGGAGCGTCGTCTCTTACAAAACCCCTCTCTTTATAGCGAATATTCTGCCTGCCTCAGAGACTACATTGAAAATGATCACATGGAGGCAGTAAAACCCCCCACAACTTTGGAGAAAATTTATTACATTCCCCATCACTGTGTGATTAAACCGGATAGTAGTACTACGAAACTCCGAGTAGTTTTTGATGCCTCTACTAAATCATCTCAAGCACTATCGTTGAATGATACTCTGTTCATTGGTCAGAAGCTCCAACAGAATATTGTAGCTTTACTTCTGAATTTCCGAATCCACCCATTTGTCTTTACTGCTGACTTGAAGCAAATGTATCGGCAAATTCTTGTCGCAGAAAGTCACCAGGATTATCAACGCATCGTGTATCGATGTTCTCCTAATGATCCTATTCAGGATTTCAAACTCAAGGTCGTCACTTTTGGAGTATCAGCTGCTCCATATTTAGCGATCCGAACTCTACTGCAGCTCTGTGAGGACGAATCTGCACATTTTTCATTAGCTACGGAAGCTCTGAAAACCTCAACATACCTCGATGACGTCATTGTGGGAGATCCAACTCTAGCAGATGCCAAGAAGCTGCAAATGGAACTCATCGAGTTATTGAAAAGGGGCGGTTTTCAATTGAGAAAATGGGCAAGTAATCACCCTACCCTATTGGAAAACTTCCCTCCTTCTGATTTACAGAAACCTTCAATATCATTTGAATCCCAAGACAACGTTATTAAGATATTAGGTCTTAAATGGATACCCCCATCCGACTATTTCTCTTACGATGTCACTCCTCTAAACAACTCTTGTACCAAACGCTCTATTCTATCAGATATTTCACGTATTTATAATCCTTTGGGTTTTTTATCTTCTTTCGTTCTTTGCCAAATATATTATTCAACATTTGTGGAGTCTTGGTTTAGGTTGGGATGAAGAACTTCCTCCTTATGTTGTCGATAAATGGACTCAATATCGCAAAGAACTTCCGCAGATAAGTAAACTAAAAATCCCGAGACATTTAGTCGATTCTTTCATCTCTTATGATCTACACGGCTTTTCCGATAGTTCTGAGAAAGGTTATGCAGCAGCAGTCTATTTTCGTTTCTACAAATCCAACGGTGAAGTTGTAGTTCGATTGATTTGTGGAAAATCGAAAGTTGCACCTCTAAAAACTATATCAATTCCTCGTTTAGAATTGTGTGCAGCAGTTCTTTTAGCCACACTGATTAATTTCGTTCTCGAAACATTTTCGCTAAAAATAACCATCAATCAAGTCTTTGCGTGGACAGATTCAATGGTAGCTTTAATCTGGATAAAATCATCAGCTCATAGATGGCCAACATTCGTCAGCAACAGAGTGAGTTTCATCCAGGATAAAATATCAACAGAACACTGGCATTATGTTCCATCCGCAGATAATCCAGCGGCTTCCCGAGGCCTCACACCTGTCCAATTAGTAAACCACATCTTGTGGTTTTCTGGGACACCCTGGTTGACGCAATCGGTGGAAACTTGGCCAACTCCTCCAAAAATCACAATTTCATCTACCGAGCTAGAAGAAAAGAACATTGTGACTCTCACTTCTTTCGTTTCTCTTGACACCCTCGATTCCCTTCTAGAAAGATTCTCTAATTTAGAGAAAATAACTAGAATAATCGCTTACTCTCTCAGATTCGTTGACGTACTTCGAAAATCAAATCCCCGAAAGCACTCACATTTTTCTCAAAATGAAATACACCAAGCTCTTTTAGTTTTGGTGAAAACGGCACAACATCTTTCTTTCCAGCATGAGATATCACTCATCGAAAAGAAGGGTCGCCTTCCCTCTTGTTTTCGAAAGTTGAACCCTTTCATCGATGATGCGGGTATCCTCAGGGTGGGCGGTCGCCTTCATTTTTCAGGTCTATCTTACGACCAAAAACATCCTGCTTTACTCCCTCGAAATCATCGCCTTACCCAGCTCATCATTGAAGATGTTCATCAACGCAATCTTCACCCAGGGCTGCAGACTGTTCATTATCTCATCTCACAAAACTTTTGGATCCTATCTTCTCGAAGGGCGATCCGACAAGTTCTATCGAAATGCCTCCGCTGTCTCAAGGTTAACCCAAAACCGATGCAGCCTTTCATGGGAAACTTACCCCCTCTAAGAGTGAACCGATTAAAACCTTTTCAGTCTGTGGGAGTGGATTACGGGGGACCGTTCAACATCAACATGGAAAAGGTCGGGGCGTGAAGTCCACGAAAGCATATGTTTGCTTGTTCGTGTGTTTCTCGACCAAGGCCATCCATCTCGAATTAGCCTCGGACCTTTCTACCGATGCTTTCCTTGCTGCGCTGCGACGATTCATTGGTCGTCGAGGTCGTTGTTCCCAGTTGACGTCAGACTGTGGAACAAATTTTGTCGGTGCCCACCGAGCTCTCTCCCAATATATGAAAAATGCTGCTGAACAAGAGAAAATCTCATTCTCTTTCCATGCTCCCTCTAGCCCTCACTTCAATGGTCTCAGTGAGGCAGGCATAAGTCTATGAAATCCCACCTTTATAGAGTCGTGGGAACTCGAATCCTTACGTACGAGGAATTTTACACACTCCTCGTGCAGATCGAGGCAGTGTTGAACTCTAGACCACTTTGTCCTCTGTCGTCTGACCCTAACGACCTCTCTGCTTTGACCCCTGGCCATTTTCTTACCCTATCTGCCCTCACAAATGTCCCTGAACCCGACTTGACACACTTGAAAATGAACCGCCTTGATCGCTGGCAGCTGGTTCAACGATTGCAGCAAGATATCTGGAGAAGGTGGCAGGATGAGTATCTGCACACTTTGCAACAGCGACATAAATGGCTAAAACCCGAACGGGAACTCAAGGTTGGAGAATTGGTTATGATAAAAAACGAGCTCACTGCACCCTTGCAGTGGCGTATCGGTCGAGTCGTCAGAACCCATCCCGGAGCTGATGGAATAATCAGGGTAGCTACTATAAAAACCACCCAGGGCCTTCTTCAAAGACCCTTGGTGAAGTTATGCCCCCTGAATATTTCAGACTCCTAATAAAATACCTATAAGGTATTTTGGTGGGCGGAAATGTTCACGCCCCAACCCCTTTTCTTCATTATAATTTGTTTTATTTATTATCTTTTTTCTATAAATCTCATTTTTGTTTAATTCAATTGCGTTATTTATTGGGTTAATTGAATTCCTAGTTTTTTGTTATTCTCGTGAGTCAAATCCAGCATACTGGCCTATCAAACGCATCGGTAGACAGGCTGTCTGGACAGTACAGTGTAGTTCGATAGCTCTCGCGACCGTACCTAGACACGCTCGTTCGACGGTATTGTTACGACTCTCACAAAACCCGTATATTTTTGAATTCTCGCCAAAAATACAGTCCACACCCGAAAAGCGAAACAGATAGGTGGTTGCAACCCCTAGCAGCAGAGGACGAAGCCTTGACAGACCGGAGGATTGAATCCAGGTAGGCCATCTTCAGCTGTGATTTGATTCTCTTTTTGACAACCATACCCACTGTTAAGTTGATGTTCTTAAACAGTATCATCGAGGGGGAAGTTGCAAAATGAAGAAAAGGAATATACTGATGGCGTATCTGAAAATGCTTTGCCGATAACAATCCATCTAAGGACGGTTTCGATGGCAAACGGTTCGTTATCATGAGAACCTTTAATTTTATCACCAATGAGTATTTGTGGAAAGACATCAGCCCCTAATAGCATGTTTATGGGTGAGGAGATATTGACACTGAGATCAGCTAGAGTGAGTTCGGATAAGTGAATCCAATTCCGAATAGGAATATTCGAGGCAGGCAAATTAGCACTGATAGAGGGAAGTATTGCAGCTTCGACTGTAAAGAACGGTTGAGGAGTATGGCGTGGTTTGAGTTTACAAGACACAAATCCAGAACTTGTAGCACAAGTTTGATTAATTCCATTGACAGAAAGTCATACTCGCGTAAGAGATATACCAAGTCTTTTGACACATCTTTCTGTTATAAAATTAGCTTAACTAGCACAGTCAATGAGAACTCGAACAAGATGTAGTATATTTGATGTATATTTGATGTATGATTGATTTCCGATATCCGATTTTGGCATTGATATGGTTTATACCTTTTCCTTTGAATTTGATTGTAAGTATTAGATAGATAGATAGATCTTTATTTTTAAATAGAAATCCTAATATACATATGAGAATTATAGTATAATATAAAATAATATACAAAATATATATATAAAACGACGTAGTGTATATCCAAGCAAAGAAGTAGTACTTTTTCATAGTACTTACACTAGTATAAGTTACATCACCAAAATATAAATCAAGTTTAGAATATTAAAATACATAAATAATCATTTTAATGTGACTACATATTTAGTTTTAATCATATTTAATAAACAAAAAAAAAAAATAATAATAATAACCCGAGCAAACAGTTTCAAATATTTATATTGCACAATACAAAGAAAGAACCCCACTGACAAATAAACAAACATATTTATATTTACCCCCATTATACTTGTATGTATTTCTTCAATCTGTCTTTGAAATTTATCAGTGAAGATGATGATTTAATGGCATCTGGTAATTTATTAAATTCTAGAAATCCCTTGAAAAATAATGAGTTCATAGTATTGCGGTAAGACGTTTTTGGTACATAGATTTCATTTTTACCACGAGTATTATGGTTATGGATATTTTTATTGAAAGTTACGTATTTCTGAAAATATTCGGGTGCCATGTTGTTAAGTATTTTAAATATTAAAATCATGGTAAAATAGAAAAGTCTTCTTTCTACTGGAAACCAATTTAGGCTCATTAACATCGATTTAATGGGGGTGAGTCGACTCGTTTACAAAATAATCCTCATTCCACGATTTTGCAGTTTTTGCAGCATATTTATTTTATTCAGACTAAACAGGTATACAATCGATGCGCAATAATCAAAATGCGGCTGAATTATTGAATTATAAACTTTAATTTTAGACTCAGTCGACAAATGTTGAGATATTCGGGTGAAAAAATAAAGTTTTTTTGAAATTTTTTTGTATATATAATCAAAATGATCATTGAAAGTCAAACAATTATCGAGAAGAAAACCCAAATATTTAACTTTTGAAACCACGTCAATTCTTTCATTATTGATGCTCAGGTGGATATTAACAATGTCAATTGCATTATATTTATATTTGGTTGTGAAGATCATTGCCTGAGTTTTAGCTACATTCAATTTCAGTTTATTTGCGCCCAAATATTTGCTTATTGATATTAATATGGTGTTCATTTTTTGTATAGCACTTTCAATATTGACATCACTACAAGCAATCAAAGTGTCATCAGCGAATAGGTTAATGAATTCAGTATCCACGAAAAGTTCAATATCATTTAGGTATAATATAAATAGTAGAGGGCCTAGCACGCTTCCCTGTGGAACACCTACGTCATTTTCCAATTCCGATGACATGTGATCATTAAACCGTACCCGTTGCTTCCGATGTTGAAGATAGTTATTCAGCCAATCATACACTCTACCCCCAATACCATATTGTTTTAATTTAGATAGCAATATTTTTCTGTCGATCGTCTCAAAAGCCCTCTTCAAGTCAAGAAATACGGCAATAACATATTTATTATCATCTAAATGATTTTTAATATGACATAGTGTAAGTTGCAAGGCTGATTCACATGAGTAATTTTTTCTGAATCCAGACTGATTATTCATTAAAATGCAATTCGTAGACACATGGTGTAGTAATTGTTCATATACTGCCATTTCTAGAAGTTTTTCAATTGGTGGCAGAGTATTTATTGGCCGAAATTCTTCAGCTATAGTGGTATTGGTTACTTTTTGAATTGGTATGACCGTACTTATCTTTAAATTTTTCGGAATTTTACCTGTGACTAAAGATGTATTAATAAAATTCAAGATAACATGTCCAATGGTTTCAAATATTTCTTTTAACATTTTGCAGTTTAATGTTTCATACAAAGAAAATTTATTATCCAAGCTGCTGATTATTTTGCGTAATTCCTGCATGGAGAGTTCCTCAAAACTATCGAATGACAAAAATAAGTTATTATTTGAATTAGTCCATATTTCAGTGTTATTTATTCCCTGAATAATGTTCTGAATACTTCCAACAAAATATTCATTGAAACTATGTGCTATCTTTCGAAACTATTTGCCCATTTCCTGTGTTAAAGCTTATATGTTGTGGAATATCCTGATTTGTATTCTTAACTAATTTTTTTAATGTTTTCCACATTTCCTTGGGATTATTTTTGAACCTATCTATTTTATCGTAATAGTACTTTTCTTTTTTTAGCTTTAGAAGGTTAACAACACTATTTCTATGTTCTTTGAAACGTTGCCATTTTATATGTTTTTCATTTTCAACACAAGTTTTGAAATCTTTATATGCCCTATCCCGTATTTTAATCCTATCGTATGCCTCATATTCAAACCACGGAAGATTTGATTTATAATGGCATGTTTGAATTGGTGCAATTTTATTTATAATTTTCTCACATTTTTCCACAATTTCTACATAAATAATTTCCACATCAATCGAGCCTAAGTTGAAGTTCTGCATGATCAGTTCAGTTTTAATGTTTGTTAGATGTTCCATTTTCAGATTTCTAAATTGTTTCACATTATTATTTGGTTTGCTGATATTGAAAAAATTGACTGAGATAACAGCATGATCAGTAATTTTCGGGCAGTCATGTACAACAGCTATTAAGTTGTTGAAATTACTCAAAACATAATCAACTAATGTTGAACTAGTATCAGTAGTACGAGTAGGTTTATTTACACATTGTTCAATTCCATCAATATTTAGGCACACCATTTTGTTATTTAGTATTATTTCTCCTATTACAGATTACTTACTGTGTCTGATGATGGCTGTTGAGCCGAAACTATAGTTACACCCACTTGTTCATTATTTTATTACATTGTGTGGTCGACCGACTTTGAGTTTTTCATTTGATTGAATTCAAATTGGGCCACTTTGAGAATGGATGATTTCCATAACTAGAACTCGGATTGTTTGATAAATACCATGGGAATCCATCACGTTTACCAAAGCGGTAGAAATAAGTACTAAGGGTTTGGGTGCACGAGAGCTGGAACAAGATAGAGCTTGAATTGGTGGAGGAGCGCTATCCTATTGAGATGGTGATGAATTATTACCATCAACCTGCCGAGCATTTGGGCCAGGACTTACAGAAGAAACATCGTCGAAATGTGAAAAACTTTGATGTTTGCCCCCACACCAACGGCAACTTGATGATGAGCTGCAATTTTTCAAGATGTGTTCTTTTCCTAAGCAGTTAGAGCACCATTTATTTTGTTTTACGATATTGTATCTGTCTCGTGGGATTTTCGCTCGAAAAACCGGACACTTGTAAATAGCATGTGCATAAGAACATAAAGGACATGTTTCGCCATTGGAGCTTGCTAAAAAACAGTTTGATATTGATGTACTGTTTCTGAAAGTTGATTTTCCAGAACGTGAGGCCTTAGATTTTTCATTAGTGTGAGAAAGAGTGTCCAAAGAAACACATTGTTTTTCCAGAAATTTTAATAATTCTTCGAAGGTAGGTACCTCGATTGAACCATGTTGGAGTTCAAAGCGTCTCAAAGTGTCTGAATTTAATTTCGCGGATAGAATATTCATTAAAATATAGTCCCACTGTTCAACAGGGAGAACCATTTTTTCTAGAGCTTTCAAGTTATCAGAGAACAAGTCTAATAAATTTTTCAAACTCTTTGAGCATTCTGAACCCAGCTTTGGTTTGGAGCGTAATAAATAGCATCCCAATAATACTTGGCCAATGCACGTTTATTATGATATCTGGTATAAATATTATCATAAGCGGTAGCATAATTATCAGGTAACAGCGGAATATGTCGAATGTGACTCAACGCATCACCTGTTAGTGATGAGAGAAGATATCGAAATTTCTGAATATCAGTTAAATTCGTTCTATTGTGTATGAGAGAGTCAAACAGAGAAGTGAAACCATGCCAATCTTTCAAATCCCCGCTGAAAGTAGGAACATTCATTATGGACAATTTCACATTTTCATTGGCTACATTCGCAGAGATATTTGCGGGCGGCGCTGTTTTTCAGTTTCCATGTCGACATTTTCCTGAACTGCAAGTGCCTGAATCAAATTCTCATGATGAATATTGAAATTCTCATAACACGTAACGACCCAACAAACCAAACGCCATCGGAAAACATCCGGCCGCCAGTCGGCACGCACGGTACTGTGGTGGCTGACGTAGCCATGATCTGGACCTCCGTCGGCCCAGTTAGGGTAAACCGTTCCTAATGTACCAAGAATCGGCGTTTACTCGGCAACTTAACGGCAAGCCGAAAGCGGTGTGCTGGGCACGGATATAATGCATCATTATTGTGAAAAGTAATCAAAGATCAAATGTCAAATACAGATAAACTAATCACGGCCAAAGAAGAATTATTACTGCAGGTGGCCTATATCAAGTCATAAACAGATGAATCTCAAAAGCGCCGAAAATATAAGTTATGTTCAACTTCGTTCATCAACTAGAATGATAAAGACAAGAATTGATGTACAAATGACCTAAAAGGGCACTGATGAAAGGAGTAAATATCTTAAAATTTGATATCACAGAGAAAAACAAAGCCATAAAGTTGGAACTTTTGTCGAATTGCCGCTTTGATAGAAACAAAGGGTATATTTTGATATAAAAATGATGACCGAAAGTCAATCGAGAGCAGTCAGTAGTCAGCAGTCACAATCATGGCTCGGAGGAGCTAAGTTCTTTAATACCGTGGTCACCACGGTTTGTTTTGAAGCTAACGGACTTCTAAGTGGCGGATTCTTTGTCGACAGACATCAGAACATACTTTGTCCGTTTTGCAAGTTGTCGCTAGACATTGCAAAAGTTAGTCTTCAAAGCTGAAGTGATACCACTCATTAAATTAAAGTGACTTGTTCAGTTGAAAGTTTTCTCAGTTCATATAAATCCAGTTCGAGTGTCGAGAAATTGCTAATATAATAATCGAAGTGAAAAGTTAGTCTTCAGGCTGAAAGTGAAGCTCAATAGTTTTTGTAAAAGTAAATTGTACAGTTGAAAGTTTTCTCAGTTTAAACCAGTCAGTTTGCAAGTGTCGCGAATTTCCAAACGAAGTGAAAAGTGAACCAAATACAAAATATGTAAGTTGCCCAAAACCAGTCTATATAAATGCCCGTAGGAAAATATTTCAGATCATTGACCCAAAAGTTTAAAAGGCACATGTTAGGGAATTATGCCATTCATATCAGAGGGTGTCGTTTGTCGGATAGATAGTAGCCAGGGTTGTATTCAAAAATATTAAAGTATTTGACGTAGGATTTTCTGATTACAAAGGTGACTAATTAAATAGCTTTGTGTATTGAACTTGAGGGGATAATTACCTGTATAATTGTAAATTCGATGTTGTATTCTTTTATGTAAATTAATATGGTTCTTTCAGGAGTACTCATAAATCTTGATAATATTTCTATATTTCAGTAGACCACCATATATATTTTTGAATAAATACTTCATGTTTATATTAAGTTAATCGATGCCATAGTTATTTCATCCACCTGTAAAACCGAACCCTAATAACATCTGTAGCTTACCACCTCACATATAGGACAAATCCGCTCGGCCTATCCAAAAATAATTTAACATCTTATTAACTAGTGAGGTGTACAGCACAAATGGTGTCAGGTGTGGGGTATTACAAAGCCTTATGGGCAGCACAATTGGTGTCAGGTGTGGGGTATTACAAAGCCTTATGGTAAATATAGGCGATCCCTATACCGCTGAGTGAAATAACAGGCATAGATCAAAGTTAGATTTCAAAAAAAAATAAAAGTAGGTTCAGAGTTGAGATAAAATTTGTGTTGAATAAGTCAAAAGTCATAAGTCATCATGCCACAAACTCCGCCAACACTTCCAATAGTAGAAAACCAAGGGGAAAATGAAAGAGTTCGTGGAATATTGCTACCGGTATCTGTAAATTTAGATTCTATACCCTTTTATGCGGGACAATCAAATATCAACGACTTTATCCAATCCATCGATGAAACGGCTATTATTGCGCATTGGACAGAAAAACAAAAAGTAGCAATTGCGCGAATAAAATTTAGGGGACTGGCAAAACAATTTCTTGAATCAGAATTAAGTTTGAAAATCACTGAAGACTGGAATCTTTTGAAAACCAAGTTGAGGGAGCATTTTGCAGTAAGTCAGATACCAGGACAAGCTTTGAGAAATTTTTTGGAATGCAATCGAAGGCAGGGAGAAACTTGTAGACAATTTTTGATTAGACTGAAATTATTAGCGTTGAAAACTCTCACGACTACAGGAGACGAAACGGTGGATACGGTCCTGAAACAGCAACTCGATAGAGAAATAACCACCCAATTTGTTATGGGACTAATGAACCCTGTCCGAAAGCGAGTCTTATCTATTCAGCCTACTATTATCGGAGAGGCCTTGAAAATCGCCGAACGGGAAGAGACAATTGAAAAGATTACGAAAAATCAAGAACGCGTTGCCCCTGAAGTAAGAACTACGATATCATTTAGGGAAAGAAAGTGTTATGAATGTCACAGGATGGGCCATAAAGCGAATAATTGTAGAAATGGTTTTAGAATTGGAATTGAAGATAATATTAGAGATGACAACTGGAATGAGAGGGTGATTTGCTATGGTTGCAGAAAGAAAGGTCATATTATAAAAAATTGTCCGAATAATAGCGTGATTTGTTATAACTGCAAAAATAATGGGCATTACGCAAAAACATACCTTGTGAAAGATCTTAGGCCGGTAACCGACACAAGAGGAAATTTAAACGGGAATGCAGTGGGTCAATCTACCTGTAGAACCAATGCAGAACATGTAGCACAGTAGCAATAGATAAGGATGAAACGATACAGATTTACACGTGCGAGATTGAAAGGCCAAGGAATAATAATAAGGCATTTTTAGGCATCTGTATCGTTATTAAAGATAGCGATGTCTGAGGGATTTGAAAAGATTAATGATATAGAAACGAAAGTAAAGATAATATTTTGATGGACATTCAAGGAAATATTCCTAGTAAAGGAAAAGTTAATACCTTTGAGATTAGGCGAAGATATAGTAATAGAGAATGAGTTTATTGTTTTCGAAAATGGAAATTTTCAGACAAATTTCTTGATAGGGTTAGATTTTCTTCAGAAGTATGAAGTTAAATAATTGATTGGGGACAAGGACGGTTGTTTATAGGAGAACTAGAGATAGAATTGATGAAAGAACATGAATTGAATAAGGTAGACAGGTGCGAAGATGATATGAAACAGATGAGATTGAGAAGCATGGAAAGTCAGATTCAAGAACTCAAGGAGATTATAGTTCGCCAAAATGAAGTAGCTTCTAGAAATATCCAAAAAGACGTTGAAACCTTGTCGTTTGCCGCGACAAATGGTTTCTCTGTACAGACAACTGCAAATTGTTTGACAGACAGCAGGACAGTCTATCAGGAAAATTCGAAAAAAGTTACGACCTGAAGATTGGACAAAGAACCGATCAGGTACAAGAAGGGTGAATAATATCAGAATTGGGTATTCTGATAACAAGAAAACTCCTGAAAGAGTTCACGGGAATCGTAGAAGAAATGAGTGTGTACAGGCGTGTCCGATAAAAACGGAACGTATTACAGGTAGGCGTTATCAGTTTGAGAGAAAAACTGAGACTCGAGATAGAAAAAGTAATCTGAGTTTGGAAGCACGGAACCCGATCAAAAAAGTTTCGAAAGATGAAGTGATGAGAAATATAAAAGAAAAGAAAAAGGATATTTCGAGAGGAAATGAGCGAACCGTAGAGATTTCGGAAAATGTGTTGGAAATGAGAAATTTCGGGAAAAATAGCGAGAAGCAGAGTAAGAGAGTTGAGAAAGTATTGAAAGATAAGTTGAAACAAGTAAGAAATGAAAATTCAGAAGAAAAAAGTGAGACGAGAAGGGGTCAAGAAACATTTGAGGCAACAAATCGTCGTAATGAGCAAATCTCGAAATCCGCAACGAATACGAATATCGTTACGAGACAGAATGCAATGGAAAATAGGAAAAATTCGGAAAACTCTTCCAAGGAAGAACTTCGAAACCAAAGTACTACCTTGCAGTTCAGCTGTGTACTTATCTAGGGATATTACACTATGTCCGAGAACGATGGTTATTTGTACAGGAAATATGAGAAAATATTTCGAGAAAATGACGTCTGAAAATGTAGTTTCAGAAGGAGATGACGGAGTTCACGGTTTAATGTTCGATAGAACACTTGGTGGACGACAAAAGAGAGTACCGATTCGATAAGTAAATTTCCTGAATTGAAATTTCGAAAGGAAAATTTTTTAGCCCTTGTGAAAAGGTGAGGTTTTGAAGGCTCGAGAAGAAGAGCTGTGTTGTTTTTTGAGGAGAATTTGTCTGCCCTTTTGAGAAAGGAAAGTTTGAGGGCTCGGAAAGACGAAGTTTATCGTCTTTGGAAATGCTTTGTTGATGTTCTTTATGAGAAGGACATCCTGAAAGGAGTGTATCTATTGGTGCGTTGGAGCGTTTTAGACGCCACATGCGAATTTTGAGGCCAGTTGAGGTCTAGTTTCGAAGTAAGGTGATTTTGATGTTTTTAGCGGAGATGACGCTGCAGAGAGAAGAGTGTGTTGCTGGAAGAAGCAGATGGATTTTTGCGTAACTGAGGCTGGATGGTCGAGTTTTGTGCGATTATTACATAATGCGAGTTATTTATGGCGATATAGTTTACTGGTGATTCGCCAGGAAAATTTTAAGCGATTTAGCCTCGCAAGTTGGGTGTATATTATTATATGCATTTTGTCTTATGATCAAAGAGTTTTTTTTGCTCTGTGGAAGGAGCTGCAGAATACTTCTACCAGGAAGGGGAACCAGCTGGTGAGTAAGAGTCTCACAACTTGGGAGTGCCAATTTTCATGTACAATTGCGAAACATGGAATTTTGAATTACGTACAGCAAGTCGAGAAAGATGAATTTGAGAAAATGAATGCACACGTAGAATATCGTGGGTTTGATAATCACGTGATGAAACTTGAAAGAAATAGATCTGATAAATATAGATGCGCATGAAAAATCAGGAAGATGAAATGATGAATAGATGGAAATAAATATTAGGTTATGGGAAGAAGGAATTATTTCGCTTTGCTTCAAAATCTAGCGTGTCAAATACATTTTGAACGGTAAAATGGAATTTTGGCAGACCTACTGATATTGAGTGAAAAATATTTCAGATGAGGCCAAAATATGCGATAGTAAAAATAACCCTGAAAGAACTATGAATTTAAACCATATCATGAGATAGGGACCATTGACAGTATGTATAGTAGATAGGGAATTAGTTATCGTGAGATTAGGAGAAAAATGAATGATTGTATACCAGAGATAGATAAACATTAAAATTTTAATGTAGTGCCGAAAACATTGTAAGTTATAAAATGAGCTATATTGTAGAAATAAGTTCAGATAAGGGCAAACAGACGTTATGGTTTATGAGCACATGGACTTTTTAATGAATAACTTAGCGAGGGAATACCTCACGCTGATCGACGTAGTGGTGCAGAGCAGATACCTCAACCAGCGTCTGAGTATCGACAGATGCTACAATCTGTTGTACCTGTCAGTGTTCCATGCGGAACACCTAAGGACGTCGCAGTACATGGGTCTGTGGATGTGCACTTGTAACTAGTGCATACCTGAGAACTTGCAACGAGTCGAGGGAATTCCATGCGAATGCCATTGGTGCCAAGGCATACCCAACCAAGACCTGCCCTTCGATGACCTCAGCCCGGCAATCGAGATGACATCAGTGAGTTTCACTGAGAGCGACTGGGACGACGGGTTCTCAGCACAAACTACGGCCGCCCTGCAGCTGTTTCCTGCAGAGAAGTGGAAGATGGAATCTTCCACCCCCTAAATCAACCCCGAAGCGGATCTTCCAGACTCACCTGAGTCCACCTCTGTGGATGCTAATGGACCACCAGGACGAGCCTGGTGATTACCAGGTTTTTGAACCGCCCCGTGAGTGTGAGATGTGGTTAGGTACCTTGTGTTTTGTTTGTTTTTATTTTTGAAAGAAACGCTTGAAGTTGAGTTCAAGGTGTTAAGGTAGTATTTTTATTAGTATTGGATTATATGTATGAGATTTCGCTATGTTAATTTAGATTTACTTTTCCTTTCTTTACATGAGATTTTTTTATTTTATTGTGAGTACGTTTCGATACATGTATATTGTTCAGGTTCGAAATTAATACTTTTGTGAGTATCAATTTCTTAAAAGGGTGAGGGAGGAATGTGCTGGGCACGGATATAATGCATCATGATTGTGAAAAGTAATCAAAGATCAAATGTCAAATACAGATAAACTAATCACGTCCAAAGAAGAATTATTACTGCAGGTGGCCTATATCAAGTCATAAACAGATCAATCTCAAAAGCGCCGAAAATATAAGTTATGTTCAACTTCGTTTATCAACTAGAATGATGAAGACAAGAATGTATGTACAAATGACCTAAAAGGGCACTGATAAAAGGAGTAAATAGCTTAAAATTTGATATCACAGAGAAAAACAAAGCCATAAATTTGGAACTTAATGACAAAATATTGTGCACGTGTTCTTTTGTCGAATTGCCGCTTTGATAGAAACAAAGGGTACATTTTTATATAAAAATGATGACCGAAAGTCAATCGAAAGCAGTCAGTAGCCAGCAGTCACAATCATGGCTCGAAGGAGCTAAGTTCCTTAATACCGTGGTCACCACGGTTTGTGTTGAAGCTAACGAACTTTCAAGTAGCTGATTCTTTGTCGACAGATATCAGAACATACTTTGTCCGTTTTGCAAGTTGTCGCTAGACATTGCAAAAGTTAGTCTTCAGGCTGAAAGTGAAGCTCAATAGTTTTTGTAAAAGTTAATTGTACAGTTGAAAGTTTTCTCAGTTTAAACCAGTCAGTTTGCAAGTGTCGCGAATTTCCAAACGAAGTGAAAAGTGAACCAGATACAAAATATGTGAGTTGCCCAAAACCAGTCTATATAAATGCCCGTAGAAAAATATTTCAGATCATTGACCCAAAAAGTTTAAAAGGCACATGTTAGGAAATTATGCCATTCATATCAGAGGGTGTCGTTTGTCGGAAAGTATATCCAGGGTTGTACTTGAATATATATTAAAGTATTTGACGTAGGATTTTCTGATTACAAAGGTGACTAATTTGTATTGAACTTGATGGGATAATTACCTGTATGATTCTAAATTCGATTTTGTATTGTTTTATGTGAATTTATATGGTTCTTTCAGGAGTACTCATAAATCTTGATAATATTTCTATATGTCAGTAGACCACCATATATATTTTTTGAATAAAATAAAATTCATGTTTATATTAAGTTAATCGATGCCATAGTTATTTCATCCGCCTGTAAAACCGAACCCTAAAAACATCTGTAGCTCACCACCTCACATATAGGACAAATCCGCTCGGCCTATCCAAAAATAATTTGACATCTTATTAACTAGTGAGGTGTACAGCACAGCGGCTTTCATGTTTTCTGGCCGAATGTGGCTACTCCTCGGACACTCGATCGGTTAGCAAGCGGTAAAGCGGTACCAAATTGGGCCCGCGTTTAAATTTCGCGCCGCATTATATTTCAGGCTCATCCTCAGATTACAATTATACTTGTAGTAGCACTACCCTGTACGTTCGGTACAAATGTTTAAAGAAAACGAAGTTAGGCTTATCTATTCCGTGCCCCTCCACACTCCGCGATCTCAGTGCGTTATTTTGTACGTTGCGGTGCAGTTGAGTTTAGACAAAAACCATATTAGAGTCGAAAAATGGGAAAACGAAAACGAGAAGCCAGAGAAACCATGACTCTTGAAGAAGAGAATGAAGAAGTTGGAAAAACGATTAGACTATAGTGAGTCAGAGACAGGTAAGCAAGATAACGGCTTTGTTTCAGATTTAAGAACATAGAAATGGATGGTACTGGCACATTTGTAGCCCCGGGGTATCATATGAGCCCCATCAATAACAAAAGTGCAGACCAATAAACAAATGAATATGTAGTTGTTTTCGTGTTTCCATTTCTCATGAGGAAATACATGCAAACAATAATAGGGGCAGTATTCGAATGAATACTATCAACAGGGTATATTAGGATTTCAATCGAGAATCACAAAGTTACTTTCTGAAAATCGAGGGAAAATGGGCATATTATAATAATGCCTTCCTCTGATAGAAAGGTCGAATTATTTCGACGATCATAACTCTCATGGTGAAAAAGCCTATCAGTCCAACAAAAAACCAGTTTATCTTTTTTGTTCCCAAATGACTTATCGAGACATGACTTGGCTTCTGTATAAACAGGGTCATTCTGAATATTAATTTGGATAATATTAAAGGGTTTTTATACAGAGAGTACCGACATTTATGAATTGATAAATAATCGATAGTCATATAGAATGTCTGAATCTTTTTTCTGTTACTTTAATGCAGGCTCAGAAAGTAGTCGTTCCGACTCGTCCGAATCAGAGCAGTTTTCGGACAGGCAACCAATGCAGGTTACAACAAGAGCAGAAATACATACACCGGCAGATCCCATTCAGATTGAGGAGGTTATTGTCGATCCAGACCCAGAGGTTCTTCAATTATTAGGTAGTAACCCGATGAAAATGGTAACTGAAGGCCCATCTATACATGAACAGATTCGTTTAAGATGGCAAAGTTTCCTTAGCAATGGTATAGGCAAAGAGGACCGAATTGAGCTGGTAGAAAAATATCCTATAGTAGGTAACTGTCAGAGTTTATCAGCTCCAAAATTGAATAGGGAGATTCGAGAAATTTAGAAGAAGGATCATTGAAATCAGATTATTTTCTTAGCAAACTGCAAGATTATTTAGGAAATGGTCTCAGTGCCTTATCAATTCCGCTGAATAATCTTTTCTCAAGCCCGTCAGAGAACACTAATCCTTTGCTGGCAAACTTAGTTGATGCAGGAAAGATATTAACTGATTTACATCATACTATCTCAGTTCATAGAAGATACTTAATCAGTCCGAAATTGAATCCGGCATTAAGGAAAACCTTAGACGATTCAGGGATCGACAGTTGGTTATTTGGGGAAGATTTCTCAGAAAAAATCAAAGATTCACAGACCATTAAGAAGACATGCAGTGAACTAGCATTAGCTAAACCAAGGAATCAGTACCAACAGAATAGAGGAGCAAGAGGTATGCAGTCACATTATTCCCAGTCAAAAAACTACAAGCGTCCCAAGCAATCTACCAGGATGAAGAAGGAAGGGAAGGGGAAATCATACAGGACAAGGAGTCAGACCTCAGCTCAAGGATCGAAGATACAATACAGGAGACAACGATATCAGAATTAAAGGTATGTAAAAGATATGCAGGCCAACTACAATCATTCATCGAAGAGTGGAAGAAATATACAAATAATACCTTAATATTGAGTTGGGTGGTAGGTTATAAGATTCAATTTATCGACCAACCTAAACAAGCCACTCATTTCGGAGAAAAGATTTTTTCTGGAAAAGAAAAGCTCATGTATAAGGAAAAGATAAAAGAACTCCTCGATTCTGGGGCTATTATTGAGTGTCTATAGAAGGGGGGAGTTCTTATCAACATATTTTTTGGTGAGAAAACCTAATGGCAAATGCAGGTTTATCCTGAACTTGAAATGTTTGAATGAATTTATACATCCTCCACATTTCAAGTTGGAGGATTACAGATCTGTCCTGAAATTGATAAATAAAAACTGTTTTATGACAACAATAGACCTAAAAGATGCCTATTTCCTCGTTCCAGTCAATGTTCACTTCAGAAAATATTTGAGGTTCATTTTTCAGGGGCAGAGATACGAGTTTTAATGTATTCCTTTTGGGCACAGTATAGCGCCTTTTCTGTTCACAAAATGGTTAAAACCTCTGGCAACCCACTTGAGGGAACAAGGAATTAGGTGTATATTTTATCTAGATGATATAATGATTTTAGATGAATCGGATAAGCAGTGCAGTCTACATACTCAGAAAACCATATCAATCTTAAAATCCCTCGGATTTTTAATAAATTTTGAAAAGAGTTCACTTATACCTAGTAGAACATGTAGATATCTCGGATTTATATTCAATTCGAATAATCTCACCTTCTCTCTGACAGACGAGAGAAAACAAAAATTAATTATGCTGGTACGCCAATTTTTACACAAGAAATCGTGCAAGATTAGAGAATTTTCTAGCTTATTTTGTGTTAGCAGATAGATCATTGTGGGTTGAGGGCGGGGCGGGTTTTGTAATCTTCGGATGAGGCTGAAATATAATTTAGATCAACCTTCCTTAAGGTAAGTCAGTCGATCTTTCAATTATTTGATTTTTATTACTGACTGACGGTCTGACATCCCATCAGTGTCATCGTGGCGCGACCATTGTGTGTGTTCGGTTGGTTCATCAGTTTCAGTTTTTTCATTCGTGTTGTTTGTGGTTTTTATATTCGGTCAGTAGCGTGCCATGATACTGATGATTATCAATTATTAATAATTTTTGTGTTCCTTTTTAAAAGGCTGCTGCTGCGAATGTATTGATTCCGATTTCAAGAAAGCATAGGCGGTAGACGTAAGGCAACAACAAGAAGTGAAAAATAAAAATGTCCCAGTCGCATTTACGTAATAGGCAAAACAATAATTTGTAAGTACACCAGTGATTAATGTAACATACTCAATGGAACACACCAACTTGGATCAAATTTTGAAAGCCTAGTTTGATGAAATAAAGGTGGAATCTATTTGAACCTAATTATGGCGTCTGCACCCAAAAAAGTAAGAGACAAGATCGGCGTCTGATTGCCACTCAAATGCAATCTATATTGAGTGATTTTAACTCTATAAACGAGGCTTTGGGATCTGAAAGTTCAGAGCCCAAGACAGAATCTTCAAACTGTGCATCTTATTTTGAACAAGATGTTGTCAATGATTCCCCAAGTGATTCCCAATCAGATTTTCAAATTGTGTCTGATCCTCACATTGAGAGACAATCTAAAACTTCTAGCCTCCCTTCTGACATTTGTAACTCCAGTTTCATTGATAGTCACAGATTAGTGAAACCCAGTGACTGTATTGAAACACAGGCAGAGCCTTCAACAGAAAGTGTGTTATCAGATACAGAGTTTGATTACATATTCAGCTCAGATTCTGACTCTGATATCGAGGAATCTAAGAATGAGCATGGCAAAACAGATAATAAAAATAAAACTGACCCTGTACTTGTGGCAAATACAAACAGCATTTTTTTAAGAGAATGGGCATTAAGAAATAATTAAACACATAAGTCAGTAACTGAACTGCTGCAATGGTTTTCCACAAATCCAGATATCAGTAACTTGCCCAAAGATGCTCGTACTTTGTTACAAACGCCCAGGCATGTCAATACAATACAAATGGGTGATGGTTTATTTTATTACTTTGGATTAAGTCAAGGTATCATAAAAATCTATAAAAAATTTGATAATGAAACTGTCCCCAATCAAGTCCCCACTTTAATTAATGAAATTTGTTAAAATTTAAGTTTCAATGTAGATGGATTGCCATGACATAAGAGTACTAAGGATTCCTTTTCGCCAATTTTGTGTCAAGTATTATATCATCCAAATGAACCCCCTTTAATAGTAGCAATTTACTGTGGGCCAGGTAAACCACCTCTGGAAGATTTTTTTTTTCAGAATTTGTATCAGAAGTTAATGAATTGCATGAAAATAAATTAAAAATTGGCTAAACTGTTATTAATATAAGGTGTAAGTGATTTTGCTGTGACACACCTGCTCGTGCATACATAAAAGCAACATTGGCTCACAATTCTTATCATGGCTGTGATAAATGTGTTGTCAAATGTACTTATTTTAATAAAATAATGGTATTTTTAGATTCAAAAGCTGCTCTTAGAACTGATCTTGGGTTCATCAATCAAGAATACAATGAATATCATAAAAATATAAGCCCCTTGTGTTGATATGATATAATAATATGATATACACTCATGTAAAATGTTGCAGAATGATCGAGGCGAATTCTGCTATTCCCATAAGTGTCTTAAAAGTTTTTTTAATAAGAGAGCATGCCATAAAGTCTCCAAAGCACTAGTGCCTTGAACTAACATCTGTAATGCTAGTGGCATTATTGAATGTTTCATTAATTATTCCGTTTTGATATTTACAAAGACAAAAATATATGATTTTCACTTTATTTTACAAAACTTTCGTTACATATATGTTTAGAATTTTTTACTTCAGAATTTAGTTTGTCTGAAGAAGGCACAGTGCGTCGAAACATGTTAGTAACGAAAGTTTCGTAAAATAAAGTGAACATCATAATTCTCTTCTTCTTTGTATTTATTATGGATTTTCATCAAGTTTCGGCTACTTCAATCAACAGCATTTTAATATTTTCAAGGAGCCTTTCGAAGAAACCACACCACAGCCAACGCGACAAATTCAGAAATAGATAATGCTATTCGCAATTGGCTAAAAAATTCTCCTGATAGGGCAGTAGGAAGGGCCAATACAAAAAATAAAAAATAATGTTTTACCCGGTTTTACATAATTTATAGATTTTTATTTCAGGCTATTATTATTATTAGAATCTTGTTTATTTATTTTTTGTATTCTTGTTTGGTTTAGTTTCTTGAAACTCTATTTATGATGTGTACACATTTCCTGTTCTTTATAATATATCAAAAACTTTTGTCTGCATTGGTTAGATATATTGACACATTCCAGTAATGTGTAGTTGAAGTCAGTTATTATTCCGTGAATACGTAATTTTTTAGTCGATTGTTTTTTGTTTGTGACTATATTAAATGTTTGTGACTAATATGTGGTCTCATGTTTTTCAAAAAGTGTTTTATTACACAAAATCAAGGGTTGGATATTAATTTAAAAAATTAGGCAAAACGTATGTCTTGGTTATCGTAAAATTAAATGACTCCATCAAATACAAATATTTTGGGGCGCCTGCGCATTCGTCTGGCCGATAAATGATGGCATACAAGAGGATTGCCCCTTGCGAGCCACCGATGGCCTGCCGTGCATTTATCGGCTATCTACCATCGGCCCGTCGTCGGTTAATCAAAGGCATTGCCGAGGCTGAATGGTTGGCTATCCGACTCTTAGCCACCTTACGGCCTGTCAGACATGCCCTACCTACACGCCGAGCCGGGAGCAGTAAGCGGGCCGAATGCGGCAGTTCGGCAAACCACTTTGGTCCCATTTCCGGAGCAGCCAGTCTGTGTTTGTTGGGGAGATTCGATACGAGAACCACATAGGCACAAACAATACGTATTGAAATGACGAGAGAGCAATATATGAATGATTGCGCGCTGTGAAACGTATATATGGGGATCTATGAGAAATTATAATTCACTCAACAAAGCTTGAATCCAATCAAAATCCGGCTCGAAGGTAACCAAATGTTGCCTCGCGAACTAGGTATGGTTTTAGACACGTTTGCCTTCCAAATGCTTCCACAATTATTGCGCAACGTGACAACCACCTGTTCCTTGAGTGTGGACTGTATTATGACAAACATGCAACCACTCAAATTGCCCTTTTTTATACAGTAAAAATTGAGAACGATATTATTTGGAACGTGTCGTGTCGTCCTTTTTTCGTCGCTCGTATGTATATCCCTGACTTTTCTTCTCGGTGAGCTTGCGCTAATTTCCCAATGCCTTCAGAATGAGATAAACGCGTACACCAAAGTGATGCGCCAAGGTTGAAATCTAATATTATAACGTTGTTGAGTGATTATAATTGAGTTTAACTAAGTACTATATTTAACCTAAAACTATAACTACGAGAACGAGAACATAACAAATAATTATAATAATATTTATTTCCAGTAAGAAAAAATAAAAATACATGCATGTGCTATAAGAAGTAGTAGGAAATAAATATTGAGACCTTCTAAAAGTATTAACTTGTATGAAGGTAGGATGACAAGAATTTGAATAATATTTTTGTAGTGATAATGATAATATAGTAATAATATTAATATAGTTATAATATTACAATAATGATAGTATATTATAATAGTACCTTTTTATTTATTTCTATATATTTTTATACGATAGAGTTCAAACAATTGAATACAAATTCACAGATTGAAAGCATTTTACAAATCTATAATAATTGAGATGTACTTATTGTTGTGTTGAATATTCGCTTGGCGAACTCATAAAAGAAACCTTGTGCATGGGCAACCATGAAATATTCAATCTAATACATATTCACACATCATATGATGGCTATAGTTAGTGTTTGCATTATTTGTAAAATGAAAATTCCCAAACTGGTATCAGACTCTCAAAACGAATGTGGTATTGTTACTGTTGAAAAATTCACTGATGATTTCTCTGGGTAAGAATTGAATCCATTTTTTTATTTTACTCTTGAACATACTACTAGAGTTCAATATTTTAATCTCTTCGGGCAATTCATTATATAGTTTCGAACCAAGGTAAGTGAAACATTTTAATCCCATGGTTTTTTCAGGGTGACGAACAATCAATCTTCTGTTGCTTTTTTGCCGGGTATTATCTTCATGGTCAATGTTTTTAGTAAAGTTCATGTCATTGTGTTGCTTCACTGAAATAGTTTTCGCATAGAGTTGGTTGATGTCGAATATTTGGGTTTCCCTATAGAGAATCTCTGTAGGGTAATAAGGGGGCTTCTTGTATATCACTTCTAGTGTGTACTTTCGCATTGTTTTCAAGTTATTTATGATATTAGTGGATGCCGCTCCCCAAGCTATTATTCCATATGTTAAATGACTTTGCGCTAGTGCAAAGTATAATGTTTTTAGAATTGCTATTAGTAAAATGTTTGTTGAAAATTTCAATCTATAAAGCATTGGTCATAGTTTTTTATTCACATATTCAATATATGTTTCCCATCTGAGGTGGCTGTCAATATATATACCAAGATATTTTATATCTTTAGCAGATTTCACTATAAGATTCTCTTTACTGGAGTATGAAGAAAATGGTAAAAAAAAGTTTTTTTCATATTGATTGTCAGTAATTTATCATTTATGAAACTAAATATATGCCCCAGGTCAGTTTCAGCTATTCGTTTCAATTCCTGTCAGTTAGCAGCTCCGTAGAATATTGCATATGTTGTAATGTTTCCTATAATTCTAAGCTGGAATATATCATTGGGGTAAAGATTGAATAACAGAGGTCCCAGGACTGTGCCTTGGGGTACTACAAATTTTACCATTCTTAATGCACTAATTTGATCTCCGATACGAACGCATTGATACCTATTTCGTAAGTAGCTACTTAAGAGTTTGTGTGAATGTGCCCTTATTCCAATAACTTCCAAGTAATTGAGCAGTTTATCATGATCAACAGTATCAAAAGCCTTTGCCAGATCTAAGAAGATACACATAGAGGGTAATTTTTCATCGATTGAGTTGTTTATAGTACCTGTCAGTCTGGCAATGGCATCCGATGTTGATCTTTTCTCTCGAAAACCGAATTGTTGTTCTGAAAGAATACTGAATTTGTTCAAATATTGGTCAAGGCGCTTTTTAATAATGTTTTCAAAGATTTTGGCAAAGCTGGATATTATTGATATTGAGCGGTAGTTTAATGGATCTGTATGGCTACCATTTTCGTAGATAGGTGTGATTACAGCTATTAAATTTTTTAGATGTTTCAATGTTTCCGACTTAATACCATCTACTCCTGCCGATTTTTGTCCTTCAGTTCTTCAATTGTACGGATTATTTCAGTTTCATCGGTTAATTAATTCTATGAATATCTTGTTTGGTATTCTTTTTGAGATCTGACTTGACTTATTGTGTTTGGTATTCTTTTTGAGTTCTGACTTGACTTATTGTTCACAGTATTGAAACTATATACATTGATATGATAAAACAAATCCCTCTTGATTATCTGCACCTAGTGTTACTAGGTGTTACAAACGGATTTTAACTTTATGGTTGAACAGTCACAAGAATGTGCGTTTAAACAAAACTCAAATTGATGAAGTGGATCAGTTGTAACTTGAAACAAGTGAATTCAGTGTATCAGACTTCTCTAGGAAGCCCAGGAGCATAAATGAAGTTGAAAGTTGGAAGGCTATAGAATTCAGATTTTTTTTGTTATATGCAGGTCCAGTCATTTTATAGAAGATTTTGAAGAGAGACAATTACAATCATTTCATGTCATTAGTTGTAGCAATTCGTCTTTTATGTGAAAAAAATGAAAGCAATGATAATATTGATCATGCAAATGAGCTCCTATTATATTTTGTGAAAAAGTTCAGTGTGATATTTGGCCCTGAATATGTGAGTTACAATGTTAATAATTTAATACACTTAAGTGGGGACGTGAAAGTTCATGGTTTAGATGAATTCAGTGCATTCAAATATGGAAACTTGATGTATCAGATTAAGCAAAAACTGAAAAATTCCAGGCTTCCACTCCAAAAACTGCACAATAGATTATTTGAAGGGACTCCTTTAGGACCAGACATTTCTGAACAAGAATCTCCAAATATCATTCACAGACATAAGGCAATATTTGGCATTGAACTACAACATTTTTCTATGTTGTTAAAAAAAATTAGAATTGCTGTCTGCTCACTGATGGTAGAATTGTAATCATTGATGATGTAAGCAAAGTTGATGATAACATTTACTTTTGTGGCAAATACTACAAATCAAAGAATAATTTTTTTAACATTCCTTGTAATTCTATGATTCTCAATATCTATAAAGTATCTGATGAGAATTTATCAGTATGCACAGAACAAATAAATGCCACTTAATGTTTTTAAAAAATGTTGAAATTGCCATTTGGCAATGAATTTGTTCTCATTCCATTACTTCATTAATAATTAATATTCAGCTCTGATATTGTTTTCTACTGAATTTTTCAGATATTCCCAAATAATACTTCAATGAGATAACAATTTCTTCATCAAGGTATGAATTGATAATCTTCAGCACATCAATTATCTCTCAATGTCAACTATTGCCTTGAACATCTGACAGCTTACAGCTCATGTCGTGATTATCATGCTCATGGCTTGATTGGCATCATATCATTTAGAAGAAAACGATCAATGTTTTCTTGTAACAATACAATACAGGGTTAAATAAACGATAATTGTAATTACATGGTATCTTATTTCACAACAAATCTGAAAGATAATGAAATTTTTAAAAATATTTTCAGATATTAGTTTTCATTTTTTGAATTGTTCACCTGCTACTATTTTTTTCTTTTGAGTAGAATAAAGGACTTTTTCAATTGAATGGTTTCTACTGTATTAGTATTTTCCTATATCTCATAAAAGTAGAATAGAGGATACAATAGTAATTTATTCAACATAAATACCGTTCAGAAAACCTACACATGAAACAAAGATGGAAAATACAAATTGTATACTAACAACAAATCATAATAAGAAATGAGGATTTCAGGTTAAAAATGAATACAAAACCATATGCAGTGGTATTTTTTACTACTATTCCGAAATACCCACAAGTTGGTTGCTTAATGAAAAGGAATGCTATTGGTCAAAATCTGTAAACGCAGTGAAGCTGATGCAGAAATGTGTTGAGCCAGGCTGGGAGATCCATCAGATAAGAATCATGGGTTATAGTGGTGAGTAATTTTTATAGTCCAATATACAGAGAAGTGCACAAAAAACGGCACGTGATATAAGTTCTGAATCATTCGGGATGGGAATATCAAATTCATTGTTTATTTTTTGACAAAAAAAACTCATTCCATCACTTTCGGTCTAACTTGAAGTGACCCCAACTTTTGATTTTCAATTAGGACCCCCTGTATATTTATCCATTTTTAGATTCAGGTTATCATTTTACATACACCAGCAGTTTCACCTGATCAGAATGTCAAAAAGAAAATTTTTTAATTTGTTTTTATCTTTCATGAGTGACCATAAATTGTTAATAGTAAAAAGATCTAGGTATCCTAGTAGGTTAATTTCAATGAGACAGTGAAAATGAATAATAACGAATAAATAAAAAGAAATGTAATTTACACATCTGTTGAGGTATTGCCAAAGAACTCCATTAGAAATTCTGAGTTGACATTATTTCTAATCTTGCATACAATTTCCTAAATTTCAGCGACTTTGGAAGGTGCTAGAAAAAAGCAGGGGATTCTGAGAACATCACCAGCAATGATGGTTGGCAAGATACCGGGAGGGGGAGAAGAAGAAAAATTCCGACTGCTAGGACATCACAAGATAACAATTTTAGTAGCTCTGATGAGGAGACAATTACTTCTCCAATACCAGAAACTATTCATAAGAATGGTTTAGCTGACCCACAGAAAAATATTGACAGCAATTCTGAGGATAATGCTGAAAGTGGTTTTTTATTGCAATGATATTTGTTTGTTTTTATCTTTTCCTCATTTGTATTTTATGGATGCTTTGATATATTATGTAACTATGCATTCCAATTTCATTCTGTTCTCTCAGTCTTTGTGCAGGTATGATTCACAGATCAAATGATCAATTTTGTGATTTGAAATGAGTGGGATGAAATTGAGGATTCAACTCGAAAAATAATAACTGGTGGTAATGCTGGTGGTAATGCTGGAAATGAGACACCAATACCTTCTCCATTGCCAGAAGAAAACTCTCATACAGAGGGGCAAATAAATAATTCTGAGGATGTTGCTACAGGTAAAAACAAAGTTTTGGGCATTTGAGGTTTCAGAAAACATTTTATCATGTATTCTATTCTGATTTTGGACAATTGATCAAAATCAGAAAACCTTAGTGTTATCAATTGTCATGTTTTTGCCAACCTATCTACTCTACTTCTTGATGCTGACCAGCCGTTTTGAGGCTTTATTCCAATATTTTCAACTTTTGCAAACTATGATTGGAATTATGCTACTGAAAATTTCATCAATCCTTATGAATTTATATATCTAGAGTATGTACTAATATTCTAACATGAAATTGTTTGAGAGCCACATTAGTTGAGGAATTTGGTGAAAAGTCAAACGAAAAACACATGGACATACAAACATGTTGTACACATAATAGTATCAATATTTTCCACCTTGAAATTCATTTTTTGTATATTGTTAACCAATAATTTATTTATTATAGGAACGACCACAATTACTTTGGGAACCTTGTATGAAGAAATAGGTAATAATTATTTTTTTCTTAATATATTGATGTACTATTATGATTTTGCCGTTTCAGTTCAACTGCGTACAATATGCAAGTCAAATAGAAAGTTTTTGAATCCCATCCACATCAAAATCAATTCTTTGGAGTTTGGACATCTCCCAAATAGTAACTCAAATCAGAATGATACTTTGAAAAATGTTCCGCTAAAAACCCATGATGAAGTTCTAGAGTTAGAACTTCCATTAGAGGATGTCAATAAACAAAATTCTTTGGTAAGTTATATAAAAATGTCGATTGAAACGTACATTTTCAAACAAAGAGTATATTAATTCACACTTTAGCTGTTGCAATTGACCATATTCAATAGTTATTGGTGGCAGCTTCTTAGCGTTCTAGGGTTGATATCCAATCTGTCATAAATGTCAACTATAATTAATGTCTGTTGAATATTATAAAATAACCTTATGTAAACCAGGTATGTGTGATGTGTATTTAAATCACAATGTAAACCATGCCTAATATTTGAGTTCACAGGAACAGAATTCAAGTCTGTCAATTCATATGTCAGTTGTCAGTTATGTCTTGTCAATGTATACCTTTTTTGTCAATCCAGAGGCGTACGATATTCCAGTGTTTCAGTTCAGTTGAAGTCGTACACATGCTCTTTTTTGTAAGCGTACAGCGTACGTACATTTTCCATAGTAAAATAATAAAGTGTCAGAAATAACTTCGTGGTTGAATAAATAAATCCAACATGTTATGGGCCCAGGCCACGCATTATAACTGTACGAAGTTTGGACACGATACAAAGTTATAAAGATGGAATTCAAAGCTCACATTGAGAAACTCGAAGGAGCTGGAAATTGGACAAAATGGCGGCGACAGATCGAGTTGTTGCTGCGACACCATGATGTTCTCGATGTAGTTAATGGGGTTAGGCAGTTGCCATCTAATCCGGGAGCAGCAGCTACCGCTGATGCATTAAGTGCATATGAAATGAGCTTCAAGTCATTCAACAAGAGCGATGCATTGGCTCAGTTGATATTGGTTGGCAGTATGAATGATTCCAACGTAGAATTGACGGCTACGTGTGAAAATTCAAAAGCAACCTGGGAAAAGTTGCTTGCAGTTTATGAGCAGAGCTCAGGTCAGCGTGTTGACAGGCTGATGGAGCAGTTTTTCAGTCTGCAAAAAGAACCATCTGAGGATATAGTATCTCATGTAGCTCGACTTCAGAAAAACTTCTATGAGCTGAATGATGAACTCAAGAGACTGGTTCAGACTGAGCTTCCAGAGCTGCTTCTGATGAGCAGGCTGATGTCCACCTTACCAACAGAATACTTTGAGTTCAAAAGTGTTTGGGTGTCTGTACCAGTTGGGGAAAGGACAATCAACAAGTTAACTGAACGCCTTCGTTTAATTGAGATGAGGTTACCAGGAAGATCTGACTCAACTGCTTTCGTTGCAAAAGCAGTGATGGACCCAAAGAAAAGAGCTCCAAAACTGGTGAAAAAGTGTTTTAAGTGCCATCAGGCTGGGCATTATGCAAGAAACTGCATGAGAAAGACTTCTGTTCAGTCTAAAACAGGAAGTCAACCTCAAGGAGATGCCTTCTCATGTATCTCTCTGAAAAATGCTGAGGAAAATAGGTTCTGTGAAGAAGAATCATGGCTAGCTGACTCAGGTGCATCTGCACATATGACTAGCAATAAAAATTACTTTGTAACTTATGAACCATTTTCTGTTCCAAAAGACATTCAAGTGGGAAATGGAGAGATCATTTCAGCACATGGCAGAGGAACTATCAATGTTAAAATGAGAGTTCATCAGAAGTCTGTCATGAACCATCTTGAGGGTGTTTGGTATGTCCCTAATGTAGGCAGAAATCTATTTTCTGTTGGTCAAACCATAAACAAGGGCTACTGTTTCGAAGCAAATCAAGATGGGTGTGTAGTGAAAAAGGATGGTATCACTCGTCTAATTGGAAAAAGGACAGAAAAGGGGCTGTATGTACTAGACATGAAAGTATGTATGCCTGATAATCCTGCTGAGGTGCATGTGGCATGTGCATCTGACAATGTACAAATCTGGCATGAAAGATTATGCCATCAAAATAAACACCATGTCATCAGTATTCTGAAGAGACACAACATCAATGTGGTACAAGGCATTGATGACAAATTCTGTGAAGGTTGCATCATGGGAAAACAACATAGGGCCCCATTCAGAACAAGGAAAAACAGACCAACAAAACCAGGTGAACTTGTGCATGCTGATGTCTGTGGACCAATGCAAGAGGACTCTCTGGGAGGTGCCAAATATTATGTCTGTTTCAAAGATGACTTTACAAAATTTCGCAGAGTTTTCTTCTTGAAGCAAAAAGGTGAAGTAGCAAACTGCCTGAAAATATTCTTGAAAGAAGCAGAAGTCTTTGACATCAGAATAATGGAATTCTTGAGTGATGGTGGAAGAGAATTTGATAATGAAGAAGTTAGGAGAATTCTTCAATCATATGGAATTAATTTCCGAATATCCATGCCCTATAGCCCTCAGCAAAATGGGCTAGCAGAAAGGGAAAATCGAACCCTTGTAGAAAGTGCTAGATCCATGATACATACAAAGAAGTTACCTCTATTTCTATGGGCTGAGGCTGTCAACACAGCAGCATATGTTCTTAATAGAACTGGACAAACTAATGTAAAAGATAAATCCCCAATTGAACTGTGGCAAAAGAAAACAGTGTCAATAGATTACCTTAAGATCTTTGGAACACACTGTTATGTTCATGTGCCTAAACAAAGAAGGCAAAAGTGGGATAAGAAAAGTATTGAAGGAAAATTAGTTGGATACTGTGGAGACAAAGATGGGTACAGGGTATGGATTCCTGATGAAAATAATGTCATAACCAGTCGAGACATAATTTTCCAATCAGAAATCATTGTAGACAAAAAGGTACCTTTGCATATCAAGAATAGTATACCTGATACTGAAAGTGATGCAATCCAAGGTGATGAAAGCTCTGATGATATAGACCTCCAGGACTTGTCAACAGTGGAATCTGAAATTCAAAATAGTGATGATGAAATCAGAGAGTTTGAAGAGCCCATACAACGTGAAAACAAACGAAAAGTCCATCTACCTACTCATCTCAGAGACTTTCTTATGATTGCTGAATCAGATGTCCCAGAGTCTTTTGGTGCAGCTATGAAGTCTACTGAAGCAGAACTTTGGAAAAACGCAATGATAGAAGAAATCAATTCTTTAGCAGAGAACAATACATGGACTCTAGTTGACTGCCCCCCAGGAAAGAAGCTGATTTCAAACAGATGGGTGCTGAAAGTTAAAACTAAACCAGATGGTACTGTTGGGCGTTATAAAGCAAGGCTAGTAGCAAAAGGCTTTAATCAAAGGGCAGGAATAGACTATGAAGAGACATTTAGTCCAGTAGCTCGTTTTGACACACTCAGGACCTTGTTGAGTGTAGCAGCATCTGAAAATCTGAAGCTACTACAATTTGATGTGAAAACAGCATTCCTGTATGGAAAACTTCAGGAAGAAGTTTATATGAATCAACCAGATGGCTTTCATGATGGGACAGGACGTGTATGCAAATTACACAGAAGTATATATGGGTTGAAACAAGCACCTAGGTGCTGGAATACTCGCTTTGTGAATTTTATCAGAACTGAGAAAATGAAAACAAGTACTGCAGACCCATGTCTATTTACTCGCACCTGTGAAAATAAAAAATTGATGGTGGCCATCTATGTAGATGATGGAATTGTAGCTGGTACCCATATTGAAGACATTTACTCATTCATAAGTGTACTTAAAGTGAACTTTAAGGTAACTGAGGGTCCTTTAGACTGTTTTCTTGGACTCCAGATAACACAAATGAGTGATGGAAGCATATTCATGAACCAAAGTGCATATGTTACCAAAATCTTGAAAAGATTCAATATGCAAGACTCAAACACAGTGACAACACCATGTGATAGTAACTCTGCTTGTTCTGAAGATGATCCTGAGCTAGAGAGTGATGTACCTTATCGTGAAGCAGTGGGAAGTCTCATGTACCTAATGACAGGATCACGCCCTGACATTGCCTACTCTGTAGGAATTGTATCAGAACAATTGAACTCACCTAAAATGTCTAGCTGGCGTGCTGTGAAACGTATAATGAGATATCTGAAAGGAAGCATAAACTTTGGACTACTCTACAAAGCAAATGAAGAGAACTGTCTCAAAGTGTACAGTGATGCTGACTATGCAGGGGATAAGCATACAAGAACATCCAGAACTGGTGTTGTCTGTGAATATTCTGGAGCAGCTATAACTTGGCTGAGTCGAAAACAAAAAAGTATCTCACTTTCGACTACAGAAGCTGAGTATATGGCAGCCAGTGAAGCAACAAAAGAACTGATATGGGTGAAACGACTTCTTAGTGAGATTACAAACTTGAAAGAGCCTGTGACTTTATTTATGGACAATATGAGTGCCATAAAACTAGTGAAAAACCCGGAATTTCACAAGAGGTCAAAACACATTGAAATTCGCTTTCACTTCATTCGAGAAAAGTTCCAGGAAGGAGTAATGCAGATACAGCATGTTTGTAGTCAAGAACAAACTGCTGACATCATGACCAAGCCATTGGTGAAGCCCAGATTCACTGAGGGAAGAAAAATGCTAGGAGTTGTAGATGTTAAGTGATTTGAAAAGAAAATGCATTTTTTTATGTGTAAGGTTTATTTTAGGAGGAAGTGTTGAATATTATAAAATAACCTTATGTAAACCAGGTATGTGTGATGTGTAATTAAATCACAATGTAAACCATGCCTAATATTTGAGTTCACAGGAACAGAATTCAAGTCTGTCAATTCATATGTCAGTTGTCAGTTATGTCTTGTCAATGTATACCTTTTTTGTCAATCCAGAGGCGTACGATATTCCAGTGTTTCAGTTCAGTTGAAGTCGTACACATGCTCTTTTTTGTAAGCGTACAGCGTACGTACATTTTCCATAGTAAAATAATAAAGTGTCAGAAATAACTTCGTGGTTGAATAAATAAATCCAACAATGTCAACTATAATTTAATGTCAACTGTAATTTAAATCAATTGTTTCCATATCCTGGTTTTATAAAAATTCAATATAGAAATATGAAATAACTAAACATTCAGTGAATAGAAAAATATTGATGATTTATTGCTATTGATTCAGATTCCTCCCAACCTGAGAATGCTCAAAAATATGTCACTGAAAGCTGTTTGATATGGTCAATTGTATATTTATAACAGGAAAAATATTTGTTTGTCAGGGAACCAAGTTCACTGATTTTATAGGCACCTGTTGAGAATCCATATTTGGTGCTTTTATTTATTTCAATTGAATGATGTACTTTTTATAAGCTCGTCTCTTCAGATGTGTAGGTGGAAGAGATGGAAAAGATCATCTGTACAGGTGCCTGAAGTTTTTGTCACTTCAGTAGCTTGTATATTGATGAAGGCCACATTTAAAAATTATTTTGAAATATACAGGATTTTCCAAATAGTTGTGGCATATATTTAAAGTAATGTTATTGCAGTTTCAGATTCTCCTTGGTGTGAGAAATCGAGATTTTTCAACTTTGGGATTTTTTTTTTTGTCGAAACTATTCATATTTGAAAAGGGAAAAGCCAAAAACTCTAAGTGGAGTGGTGGTGTAAAAAAGGAAAATAAATATCTCAAAGTCATCTCCACAATATTATTAGAATAATCTAACAAAACAAGGTAGAATACGAGCAGAAAACAACTACGTTCCTGGCAAATACCACGCAAAATATTGAATTATATCCACTCGTAGTCTATGCATCAATTCATATAAATGAATAAAGATACAAATATTTCTTCCTTCGAACATGCGTTTATGCTCCCAACGAGACAAACACGCCTGACAACCTGTAGACCGGTTTCGGGCTTATTGGCCCTCATCAGTACAGGGTAGTCAACCGTGTAGAGATCCTGAGATCTCCACACGAGGCGAGGTCTGAATCGATGGAAGCATCCACGCATATTTGAAAGCAGTGAGCCGATCCCCAAGAAGAGAATGAAGACGGCGACACCAAGCGGCGAAGAAAGAAACACTCCTTAATAAATTTCCCATATAGAAATATGAGAGTGGCTGGGATGCTCGACTAGCAGATTGAAAAGGGAAAAGCCAAAAACTCTAAGTGGAGTGGTGGTGTAAAAAAGGAAAATAAATATCTCAAAGTCATCTCCACAATATTATTAGAATAATCTAACAAAACAAGGTAGAATACGAGCAGAAAACAACTACGTTCCTGGCAAATACCACGCAAAATATTGAATTATATCCACTCGTAGTCTATGCATCAATTCATATAAATGAATAAAGATACAAATATTTCTTCCTTCGAACATGCGTTTATGCTCCCAACGAGACAAACACGCCTGACAACCTGTAGACCGGTTTCGGGCTTATTGGCCCTCATCAGTACAGGGTAGTCAACCGTGTAGAGATCCTGAGATCTCCACACGAGGCGAGGTCTGAATCGATGGAAGCATCCACGCATATTTGAAAGCAGTGAGCCGATCCCCAAGAAGAGAATGAAGACGGCGACACCAAGCGGCGAAGAAAGAAACACTCCTTAATAAATTTCCCATATAGAAATATGAGAGTGGCTGGGATGCTCGACTAGCAGATTGAAAAGGGAAAAGCCAAAAACTCTAAGTGGAGTGGTGGTGTTTGCCAGGAACGTAGTTGTTTTCTGCTCGTATTCTACCTTGTTTTGTTAGATTATTCTAATAATATTGTGGAGATGACTTTGAGATATTTATTTTCCTTTTTTATTCATATTTGGTTGAAACAGCTCACATGTCCCTATTTTGACTATTTATCCACTATCGATTGCTATCTACTTGAAACAAATACATGGTGGTTTAGAATTCTGAATTTTAAACCTCCCTGTTTTTGTTTCAACTAAATGTCAGTAGATAGTTAATCAAAAGTCAAGATAGATACATATAAGCCGTTTTGACCAATATAGTTTTTGTCACTTCAGTAGCTTGTATATTGATGAAGGCCACATTTAAAAATTATTTTGAAATATACAGGATTTTCCAAATAGTTGTGGCATATATTTAAAGTAATGTTATTGCAGTTTCAGATTCTCCTTGGTGTGAAAAATCGAGATTTTTCAACTTTGTGATTTTTTTTGTCGAAACTATTCATATTTGATTGAAACAGCTCAAATGTCCCTATTTTGACTATTTATCCACTATCGATCGCTATCTACTTGAAACAAATACATGGTGTTTTAGAATTCTGAATTTTAAACCTCCCTGTTTTTGTTTCAACTAAATGTCAGTAGATAGTAAATCAAAAGTCAAGATAGATACATATAAGCCGTTTTGGCCAATATAGTTTTCCGACAAAAAATTCCTTGTTGAAGAATTTTAGACGCCCTTTATCTCTCTGCCAAACTCCAAGTGTGATAGATCGTTAAAATTAGCTTTTCAGGGACAATCTGAAAATGCAATAAAATAGAGGTTGTTTTATAAAAAAAAAACATTTGATATGCCAAAACTCTTTGGGACATCCTGTATATATTTAAAATAATTTTCGAATGTGGCCTTCATCAAAATACAAACTACTGAAGTAAACAAAAACTTCAAAAGTTCTGCCGTTTGGCTATAACTCTCCGTCGCACTAGTCGTGTATAATATTTATTTCAGTTTTGTTATATTTGTGACATAATATTTATGTGATGTTATGATATAAAATATACGTAAAGCAATTACATCGATGTCATGTAAAAGGAATGTAGTATTTGTGGCGAAAGTATAAAAATAATATAAAATATATATAAAGTAGTTACATCAATGTTATGAAAAAAGAATATAGTGGTGGCGGACATATGAAAATGATATAAAATATAGATAGATAGATAGATAGATAGATAGATAGATAGATAGATAGATAGATAGATAGATAGATAGATAGATAGATAGATAGATAGATAGATAGATAGATAGATAGATAGATAGATAGATAGATAGATAGATAGATAGATAGATAGATAGATAGATAGATAGATAGATAGATAGATAGATAGATAGATAGATAGATAGATAGATAGATAGATAGATAGATAGATAGATAGATAGATAGATAGATAGATAGATAGATAGATAGATAGATAGATAGATAGATAGATAGATAGATAGATAGATAGATAGATAGATAGATAGATAGATAGATAGATAGATAGATAGATAGATAGATAGATAGATAGATAGATAGATAGATAGTTTATTGACTATGTGACACATACAATATATGGTTTATAGCAAGTCAGTGGAACAATAGTGTATAAACAATTCAATACATAGAACATTAAACAAACATACAAAACAATATAATGTAAAATAGTCATAAAATAAAAATTATAACAAGATTTGTTAGTCACAAATTAAAAGGTGATATGATGTATTCACTAACTCAATTTGTTATTATATTCCATAATAGAATAGAAACAGTGTTCAAGTAGCATTTTTTTAACATTAGTTTTGAAACATTTTTCATTCATGGATTTGAGTTGAAGAGGTAATTTGTTATAGAGTTTGAAATTTAATGAATTGTTTTCTGATTTTACTAATCTGTAACGTGGCACAAGTAAATCTTCTGCAGTAGCAGATCGTGTGTTGTGATGGAGCAGGCTAGAAACTTTTGGGGCGCTGTGCCTCCTAGAATGAATTTCTGTCAAATTTTGTAGTATGTAAATACAGGGAAGTGGTAAAATTCTTTGTCTCTTGAATAATGGTTGACAGTGTTCATTATATCCCACGCCAGTCAGTATTCTTATTGCTCGTTTTTGCAATCTGAATATTTTTATAGAATTAACTGAGTCACCCCATAATACCGTACCATAGCTGATCATAGAGTGGAAAAGGCCAAAATATACGCTTTTCAACATATTTGGATTTAAACAATGGCTAAGTTGTCTAAGTAGAAATAAAACACTTGACAACCTGGAACTAAGTTGATTTACATGGTTTGTCCAATTCAAACAATCATCTAAGAAAACCCCAAGCAATTTACAGTGGTTACCTGTCGTGATTTGGTTATTACTGGAAATAACAAGATTTTGAGTTTTTGTCTTGTTTAGTTGAAGATTATTAGCGGAAAACCAACTTTCAGCTTCCGATATTATGGATGCTGCGTTTTCAACTAAAAGCGAAATATTGGTATTTGCACTAATAAAGGACGTATCATCTGCAAATAGTACAACTTGACACTTCATCATCATATGAGAACATAAATCATTGATATATATGATGAAAAGTAGTGGCCCAAGAACAGATCCTTGGGGGACACCATGCTGAATATTTTTCAGTTCAGATTTGGAATTGTTCGATAGATGGACATTTGTTGTCTACCCTCTAAATATGATTTGAATAATTTCAATGGCGTACCTCGTATCCCATAGAATTCAAGTTTTTCTAGTAAGATTTCATGGGAAACACAGTCGAAGGCCTTGGATAGGTCACACATGGTCAATAATGAGTGTTCATGTCCTTCCAAATCCTCGACTATGTTTTCCACGATCTCGAGAAGTGCTTTTGTTGTAGACCTATTTTTACGAAATCCAAATTGGGAAGAGTGAAAAAGTTTAAACCTCTCGAAATAGTCCAGTAATCTAACTTTCAGAATTATCTCAATAACCTTCGCAAAAATAACAATAATAGATATTGGCCGATAGTTATCAACCTCTTCAACATTATCTTTTTTGTGTAGAGGTACAACTCTTGCAATTTTGAAGGCATCAGGAAATATGCCCTGTATGAAACACTCATTTATCAAGAGTGTTAGTGGTTCTACTAACCTGCCAACAGATTCTTTCAGAAAAGTATCATTCAAGTCATAGACATCCATTGAAGAAGATTTTTTCAACTTGTTTATTACTTGACTCACCTCATGAGTGGTCGTCTTATATAAAAAAAAATTACAATTGACAGGAGACATTGATTTTAAGTAGTCAGAACTACTAGTTGAGATGAGTGGAATGTCTTTTATTATTTTATCAGCTACTGTAATGAAAAAATTGTTAAAGTCTTCAGCTGTTATTGAATTGCAAATTTTTGATATAAATTTTTTATTGCATTCGAAATTCACTAATTCCCAACTTGCTTTATTCAAGTTTTTTGAATTTAGTAAAAATGAATCGTAAGCCTTCTTTTTTGTGATAACAACTAATTTATCATAATCTCTTTTCAGTTCTTTATAGAGAGACCACTTTAGGGGATCCTTCTCGACATCACATATAATTTTAACTGATGATAAGATATTTCTCTTGTTGATCAGTTCTTGGCTAAACCATTTTACGGGTGGCTGGTTTTTAGGATGATAAGTCTTTAAAGGAAAACAATCGTCCACCACCACTTTGTACGTATCGACCAACCAATTAGCCATAATATTAACGTCATTATAGCTGTCAAAGAAGCACGACCAACTAATGCTGTTAAAAGATGATATAAACTTCTGCAAACCGCAATCAGTCACAATCCTTCTGGTAACTAGATTGGTATCACTTACTTTTCCTTGTAGTATCATGTATTGTCCTCTATGATCAGCAATGCAGGGTTCATGAACACCAACTTTCCGATACTTCTCATCGATATTCGTAATAATATTATCAATGCAAGTAGCCGAATGTTCGGTTACTCTTGTATGATCCCAAATGGTTGGAGTCATAGATAGATAGATAGATAGATAGCTCTTTATTTCCAACAGGTATACACCCAATTACAGGAAATGCTAGAAGGTAATATTTAACGTAACGAATTACAAAACGACAAATATAAATAAATGTATATACGTGCATGTAAATAAATAATTGATTATATATTGAACGCTACAGTAAAAAAAAAAAAACTAAAATGAGAAAAAAAAAGAGGAGAAGTTTACAATCTATTGATGATACGTTCCAAAATATATTTGAGAGTGCTCACATTTATATCACATACATCACAGATCAAATTATAATTAGAACACATTAACGACACTGGTGCCCTGCGCATTACGTTTGTTCGAATATTCTCACAATAAAAGGTCGTCTCGCTTCTAGAATTAAGGCGAGGAATGTGAAAGTTGATTTTTTGTAAAAGTGAGGCACAGGAAATACTATTGTGCAGTAAATTATAGAGAAATGATATTGTACCAAAGATACGACGAGTGTGCAAAGAAATTACATCGAATCGATTCAGAAGGATTGAATGATCGATCCCTCTTTGGGGATACATTCCTGTTTGTTTGAATAGCAGGTATTTCAAGAATTTTCTTTGAACAGCTTCCAAAGAATTAATTTCAGAGTCGTATAAAGGATACCATATCAATGCCCCATATTCAAGTTTGGACCTCACATACGCATAGAAAACTGTGAGAATTGTCCCAACATTGCGAAACTCTCTCGTACTCCTCATAATAAAACCCATCATCCTATTTGCTGAAGATATAATTTCCTCAATTTGCAGAGAAAATGTGAATTCACGATCAAACTTAATCCCAAGGTCTTTGATCTCCCTGACCCTATTGATGATACTATTATCTATTTGGTAAGGAAACTCTATCATCTCTTTCCTTCTTGAGAATGACATAATGAAACATTTTGAAATATTCAATTGTAGATGATTATGGAGACACCAATCGAATACTAAATCTACATCTTTTTGTAAATTACTGCAGTCTCTATTATCTTTGACAACTCTGAATAACTTCAGGTCATCAGCGTATAAAAGTTTCGAACAGGTAATTTTTTTTGCTAAATCATCAATAAATAATAGGAATAACAGAGGTCCTAGATTTGAGCCCTGAGGAACACCGGAACTGGGGTTATACAAAGGGGACTGAAAACTTTCGAACTCCACGAATTGCTTTCTACCAAATAAATAAGTTGTAAATAAGTTTACTAAATTCACAGAAAAACCAAATGACTTTAGCCGATGTAGAAGAATGTAAAAGTCAATTTGGTCAAAGGCTTTTTGAAAGTCTGTGTAAATAACATCGACTTGTAATTTTCTATCGAGAGCCTCGGTAACACATTGTGATAAGCACGCCAAGTTGGTAATACAAGACTTTTTTTCTACAAATCCGTGTTGATCATCTGATATAACATTTTTGATTGAGTCATGCCAAAAGAGCTACATAAGTTTAACAATTGTGTCATATTGGGCGATTGAATTTTGAAGTTCAAATTTATGTCTCCGACAAGTATTATTTTGAATTTGCCACTCGAAAGTTTTGTCAGAATTTGTTCCAAATTATTAAAATATTTTTGGAGGTCACCAGATGGTGATCTGTAAGTTGTCACAATAAGAATCTTCAATTTAGGTATTTTAATTGCACAAAATTCAGATTGTAGTTCTTCACAAGAATTTAAAACTGATATTTTTTTAAAACTGATACATTCTTTGACAAAAATGCACACATGTAACTTTCTACAGAATGAAGTGGCAAGTGAAAAATTCTGGATACTAATATTTTTCAAATTTGATTCCGACAGCCAATGTTCAGACACACAAAATATATTGATATTGAACTCCGACAAAAATAAATTTATTTTATCTACCTTGTTTGCAAGACCCTGTACATTTATATGGTATAAATTAATCGAGTCCTTCTTCAACATATGTCCCAAACTGTTTTTCACACTTTCGTTGTTTTTCAATTTTGCGGCAAACTTATTCTGTTGTTCGGTCTTCGGTATAAAAAAGGTCTCACACACGCATCTTCTGGCCAAACTTGAGGATCCATAGCTTTTTCCATATGTTTTTCATAAATTCGAATTTTGAAGGATGAGTACAGACTAGGATGTCTGGGGACAAGGGCTTCACAGTATACTTCAGGAAAACTATTTTTTAAAAAAATTGACATGGTTTCGACGTCCGTGTTTGGTGCTACCCTATAAACATGTAGGTCCACTTGTTTAGGAACACCTCTTAGAGAACTTGAAACATCAGAATTTTTTCCAACTACAGTCCTATTACTGACTTGATTAGTTCTCTGTCTATTGGTAGATTTATTCTTCCTATGATCGACCAGTGTCCAGTCCATTTGAGAAGTCTTAGATTTTGGTTCTATTTCTTTTGAGGAATGAGCTTCATCCTGTATTTCTATATATTTATTCATGGTCATCTTCGTCTGTGTTTCTAATAAACCAGCTGATAATGTTTTTACTGTTAATATATATGTAAAGTAATAACATTAATGTTATGTAAAAATAGTATTAGTGGCAGACGTATAAAAATAATATAAAATATATATAAAGTAGTTACATCAATGTTATGTAAAAAGAACGTAGTAGTGGTGGTAGACATATAAAAATAATATAAAAAATATATAAATTAGTTACATCAATATTATGTTAAAAGGACGTAGTAGTGGTGGTGGACATATAAAAATAATATAAAATATATATAAGTTATGGGAAGCCACACTGAGCCGCCATTGATGCATCGCCAAAGTCATCCAATGTTAGAGGCTGTTGACTCAGCGTATTATTTATATAAAACTATTTGTAATCGTCATCTGATAGCTTTACTTCATCGAGACCCGTTTGAATAAAGTTCATGTAGTTCACTTGTTGTTTTTAAAAAGTCACTTTCCGCCTACGAATCCAAAATTGGCGCAGTCGGTAGGATTCTTTTGCAAAACGGTGCAACGACAAAATCACGTTAAACCGGTCTGTTTTAACAGTTTGAAAGCAAAAAAACGTTAGTGGTTCGTGATACAACAAAAACTCAAGTGTCTACGCCTGGTAGAGGACAAGCATCGCCAAAACCAGCTCAAATTGGAGGACAAACATCGCCGAAGATTTGAAAAAACTGGAAGAGGACACACATCGCCAACACCAGTTCTAGGATAGGAAGTCCAGGGACAAGAGACAGCATCGCTCAACTCCTAGTGGCATTTAGAGATAAGAAGAAACGAAGAAACGAAGAAACGAAGAAACGAAGAAACGAAGAAACGAAGAAACGAAGAAACGAAGAAACAAGAAACCAAGAAAATCATCACTCATCACCATCAGTACTTGAGAATGAAAAAATCGACAGTGTTTCTACTGTAAGTCATTCATTATTTTTCATATCCATTCCTTGTATATAATTGTTAATATTATATCTTCAAATCCACGTAGCCGTAGAAAAGAAATCATTTTCGCATTTTAAAATTTTATGTCAGATTTGGAAAATAATATCGAATATATGATTCAAAATTTCAATAATATATCAGTAGAAGATAATTTAATAGAATCTCAAACTAGCAATATGACCGAAGTAAATTATCAATTATTGAGACTTTATATCGATACTATTCCGCAATACGATGGAAATCCCCATACGTTAGGAGTTTTCATTGACAACTGTGAAAGTCTAATATCAAATTTTCAAAATCCCACAAATCATTCTTTGACCAATTTCATTGTGAGAGCAATTGTTGGAAAATTAACACACAGAGCATTAAGTTTAGTTGGTTCTAGAATAGAATTAAAAACTTGGACAGATATAAAAAACGCATTGAAATTATGTTTTGGAGATCAAAGAAATCTTGATTGTTTGGTTCAGGACCTTATAACTATGAGACCTTTGAAAAATGAAACACCATTTTTAATTTTGGAATGAGAATTCAATAATTTTGGAATGAGAATTCAAGATTCTAGAAGTTTGATTGCTGCTAAATTGAACGCTTCTAATGGTTCAGCTCAATAAAAAACAATACAAATGCAAAATTATGAAGATCTATCTTTGAAAACATTTATTCGAGGTTTACCAAATTCACTTCAGAATAATGTAAGACTAAGAAATCCCGATAGTTTGGAAAAAGCAATGTCATTAGTTATAGAAGAAGAAAATTTCATGTACAGTCAAAACAGAAATAATTCCATTAATCTACAGAGTTCTTATAAACCAATTCCAAAAATAACACCTGCTAATCAAAATAATGTTCAGAGACCAATATTTCCACATTATCAATACCATTTCCAAAGACCTTATTTTTCACAAAATTTGCCGAGTACTAGTCAGAACATGAATCCTTCATACAATCCATTTCGATCACTTCCTTATTATTTGAATAGACCTTATCCATTTCAAAATAATCAATCTCAATTTCGCCCCAATAATTTCAATCAACAAAGATCAAGCCAAATAACTCAAATACCACAAAATTTCAATCGATCAAATAATTCTCAAATTCGAAGAAATTATTATAGACCAGAACCAATGGATACATCCACAGGAAATACAGTAATTAATCGACAAAAATCATCTACTCAAGCCCAATTATTTGCACAAGATATCGAAGAATTCGAAAATCCTTTCGAAAACCAACCAGAGATGAATCATGATGAAAATACTATGTCAAATGAATACCAACATCCTGATTATTACCCTGAGTATAACGAATACGAACAAGAACAAAATGATGGTGATTATTATTCTAATATTCCCGAATATTCTCAAATTAATGAACCGGAAAATCCAAAAACAAATTTTTCCCATGTTCCTATGACAACACACACAAAGAATAATTTATCCCATATATTTATCCCCATATATACCCCATATATTTATCCCAGAATTAAAAGCAAATTTTCTAATTGATACAGGAAGTACAAGAAGTTTTATGACACCAGAATTAGCATATAAATTTTATAGAAATAACATATTCAAACAAGATTTTCATATACAAAGTGCTCATAATATTTCATACCATAATGAAATAGCAATTATTCCAGTATTCAATATTTTTAGAATTCCAGAAACGCATAAATTTTATTTATTCAAATTCAGTAATAAATATGACGGACTTATAGGCATTGATTTACTGAAACAACTCAAAGCCCTTGTAGACGTGAATTCAAAATTAATAATTACACCTTTTGTAAAAATTCCAATTATTTATGAAACTGAAGAATTGACAGAACTGAAAAATAAATTGAAAAATAAAAGTTATACATTAATAATTCCTCCGAGAATTCAAAAAACAGTCAGATTACCAGTTAATCAAAAAGAAGGTATAGGTTTATTAAATTATATTAAATTCGCAAACTTAACGGAATCCCCTCGTGCAGTAGTGAACGTGAAAAATTATTTTGCTACAACTATGATTTCGAATGCAAATGAATTTGCATCAAAAATTGAAATACATGCTCCGTTCGAAATTGAAATTCTAGATATTGCAGAGATCAATTTCATTGAAAAAAATGGAAACTGATAAGACTTTAACACAAAATCAAGACAATCTCACGAAGCGAAACTTAAAAAACAGTCGCCTTGACCATTGTAATTTAGAAGAGAAAAAAGCAATAAAAAACCTTTGCTTTGAATACAGAGACATATTTCATTGTGAAGAAATTCCTTTAACCTTTACGAATCAAATTCAACATAAAATTAATTTGAATAATGAATCGCCAATCTATACAAAGACATATCGTTATCCAGAAATCCACAAACAAGAAGTAAAGTCACAAATTCATAAAATGTTAGAACAAGGTATTATACAAAATTCAACTTCCCCTTGGTCTAGTCCTATTTGGATAGTTCCAAAAAAGTTAGATGTTACCGGAAAAAGAAAATGGAGAATGGTTATAGATTATCGGAAACTAAATGAAAAAACTATTGATGATAAATACCCACTTCCGAATATCACGGATATACTAGATAAATTAGGTAAAAGCCAATATTTTAGCACTCTTGATCTTGCTAACGGATTTCACCAAATTGAAATGCATTCAGATGATATTTCAAAAACTGCTTTTTCAACAGAAAATGGACATTACGAATTTAAACGAATGCCCTTCGGATTAAAAAATGCACCCAGTACATTCCAGAGAGTAATGGACAATATTTTACGAGGTTTACAAAATGAAATTTGTTTAGTTTACCTTGATGATATCGTTATTTTTTCGACATCACTTCAAGAACATATTGAAAAACTGAAATTAGTATTTGAAAGATTGAGACAATCCAATTTTAAAGTTCAATTAGACAAATCCGAATTTTTACGTAAAGAAGTCAATTATTTAGGACATGTTATTACACCTGATGGAGTAAAACCGAATGCAGAGAAAATTCAAGCTATAAAGAAATTTCCAATCCCCAAAACCCAGAAAGAAATCAAAATCTTTCTTGGATTACTCGGATACTATAGGAAATATATAAAAGATTTCGCGAAAATTACAAAACCAATGACTCTTTGACAGACAGACGCATCAGAAGTTGCGTTAGGCGCTGTTTTATCACAAGGTAATGTAGGTAGTGACAAACCGATCGCATACGCATCCAGAACTTTAAATGATACAGAGCAAAAATATAGTACAATTGAAAGAGAATTACTCGCAATTGTATGGGCATGCAAATATTTTAGGCCTTATTTGTTTGGAAGAAAATTCGAAATTTATTGTGATCATAGACGCCATTAGTTTGGTTATTCAAATTAAAAGAACCCAATTCGAAATTAGTTCGATGTCGTTTAAAATTAGAAGAATTTGATTATGAAATAATTCATAAAAAAGGAAAATTGAACACCGTAGCTGACGCATTATCGAGAATTGAAATCAATGCTTTAGAAGATGAATCAATGATTAATAATCCAGGAGATATTGATCAAGAAACTTTAGAATATCTTCGAAATTTATCAGAAAATATAGCGAGACTAAATCAATCCGATCAAATGAATCCCCCTATACAACAAATTGCATCCAGTTCTAATAATAAAGATAAGATTCAGATAATCTCGGACGTACAAATAAAACCTCCAGAAGATAATGAAATTAATCGTAATAAAATTGATCTTGACCATGAAAAACAAATGACTCAACATACAACAGCAAATGAAACAACAAACAATGGAATCCAGATCTATAATGAAATCATCAACAACAAATTGAATCAAATCATTGTCTTACCAAACCCATATCCCAAGTTAGAGATAAAGCAAGAAAAATATGACAATGCTATTCAAAAATTGTCTGATAATCAATCAAAAATGAAAACTATTTTGAAAGATCAAATAAACCTCCTTCAAAAATCAATTGATAACTTCAAAAATAATACAAAGGCTCTAGCACATAATCAAATTGTATTAGAATCTATAATTATGCAAATTGAACAGATATTGAAATCTAAAGAGATAGAAAGTATGGAAAGCTATGAATATTTTATTATTCATGTGGTCCTATTCCAAATAAACATGAGTTTTCAAGCATTATATGATATCTTAGAAAGAATCGAAACGGCAATTACTTTTTCCAAGTTAAATACATTCCATAATTCCATGATAGATCCAAATAAACTTCTACAAGAAATATCAACTATAAGTAAACAGCTCAAAAATGGAAGACTTCCTTATGAACCAATTTTAGAAAATATATTAATTTTTGAGAAAATCATCGAAATAAAATGTTATAGTAAAGGAAATCAAATAATATTTATTCTCGAGACACCAATAGTGGAATTTGAGAGCTATAATTATTATCATTTATATTCCTTACCAATCCAAAAAGAAAATATCTTCAAAGCTATTATACCTCAATATAAATACCTCATCCTGAATGACAAACAGTTTGTATATTTGAATTCAAAATGTTCTGAAATAATACCAGAAGAATACATTTGTCAAGAAACAAGTCCTGTGAAGATCAAGAAAGAAAATCTCCCCTGTGAAATAGAAATGTTACTTTATTCCGAAAATGTTACAAATTGTCATCAGATACAAGTTGAAATTCAAGAAATCAAGATTCAAAAACTTGGATAATTATTACTCCTAAGAAAGTAGTAGCGCAACAACAATGTGAGGAAAATAAAGATAACGTCCCATTGGAAGGAACCTATCTACTAAAATTGAACCCAGAATGTAGAATTAAAATTGAAGATATCCAAATCAGAAATTATCATAGTTCTCAAAGACAAGTCAACATTATAGACTTGCCCGAGATAAAAGAAGACCTCCACGCCATTGGAAATTTGAAAATAAACTTCAAGCCATTGAAGATAGATTCAATTAATTTAGACGAATTGGATCATATTAGAAGCAAACTCGATATTCAAAATGAACAATTAAATGACATCGAAACTCCTGTTATTGCAAAAAATATCAGTGTATGGACATTAATTATGTATGTTCTACTTGTCGTTTCTATATGTTACATTGCCTGCAAGTTCTTCAAGAAGAAGCTACAACAAAGAGCCCAATCAAGAAATCAACCGGAAGAATCCGAGATGCAAAATTTTGTATGCAGCCCCGGATTTTTTTTCTAAGGATGGAGGAGTTATGGGAAGCCACACTGTGCCGCCATTGATGCATCGCCAAAGTCATCCAATGTTAGAGGCTGTTGGCTCAGCGTATTATTTATATAAAACTATTTGTAATCGTCATTTGATAGCTTTACTTCATCGAGACCCGTTTGAATAAAGTTCATGTAGTTCACTTGTTGTTTTTAAAAAGTCACTTTCCGCCTACGAATCCAAAATTTATAAAGTAGTTACATCAATGTTATGTAAAAAGGACGTTAAGTAGTGATATGGCGGACATATAAAAATGATATAAAATATATATAAAGTAGTTACATTGATGGTATGTAAAAAAAATGTAGTACTTGAGGCGGACATTTCGCCATATAAGTAATGTAAACTTCACGTAACATTGTTACATAACATGTATCATCAGTTATGTAATATTTATGTAAATTCTACATATTTGTGTTTGCTGGGTTTTGCCAATAATTTCGTTCGAATTGTTCCAAAGTGCTTTGTTGTTATTCTTATTCATAATTTTTTTATATATAATTCTGTTTTGGTTTGTTTAATCAAGTTATTAAGTTTATTTCTATAATTCCTATAAGTTCTGATATTTTCCTCAGTATATTCTTTTTTCATATTTCTGAATAAGTAATATTCAGTCCTTATTGATTTTACTAAACCTTGTGTTATCCATAGACTCCTTTTACTAGTTTTGGAATTAAATTTTACGGTATTCGTACATATTTCCTCAGCTCGTTTTAAGATGTTTATGAATGACTAATAATGATTTCTTTTTATTTTAGGCAAAACACAGTGAATAGCTGAAGAGAAATGATCCGTTATATCTGTTTCAAGTACCACAGAAACTATTTCATTCGTTGAAAATGATTTTTGTTTAATAAATATGTGATCAATGCAGCATTCTTCATTACCCTTCACCCGTGTGTTCACGTTGATCGCACTGACGAAACTTGGTTCTCCGAGCATATTCAACATAGAGGAAAAAGCTTTCAATAAACTTTTTTCACAAGTTGCTGATGGCCTGTATACTGCGCTAATCCTATAACCGTTTTTAATTGTGTCGATTTCTTAAATATTATATACATTTATCGAAACAATGGCAGATGTGCATTTAATGGTATCTTCAACGAATAGAAGGACCTCATCATTTTGATTGATTGTTCCCTCATTATAAAAATGGTTAAAGTCTGGTTATGAGAATACAGAAGTGTCAGAAATTTTTCTCGTTTCAGTGAGTATTATGAAATCGTATTCGGTTTCTATCTGATGTAATAATACTTCTAATTCATCAATGTTTTTTTTGCACTCCTTATATTCATCAAAAACAAACTAATATTTGAATTTTTATTAATTTTCCTCAATGTGTCATTGTAACTTGATATATTTTTAATTTCCTTCGTATTTATTAATTCAACTTTGAAGTTTTGTGATATATTTATCCATTTCAATTTTATTTGTCCCGGAAAAAAATCACAAAAAAAATCATCAACAAATCACTCAGATCGGTTTTAAAGTTCTACTTTCCTTTCTTTGGTTGGGTCGAAGATGAGTTGGAACGAAGCTTGATGTTTGTTCGATTCACTATGTTAATTTTTTTTATATTTTCTTTTGACAGTTTTATTTGTTTTTATTTCCAGTTTCCTCTGACGAATCGTACTCTCTGATAAGGTTTTGCGTTGGAGTAGCTGGCACGCTGCTTACTCTCACTTCTTCGGCTGATTCCTCAGTTTCGATTTATTCTAATTGTTCCACTGCGGTTTTGATAGTGTTTGAGTATTTAAAGGTCCTCTCTTTGTTTATTGGTCAAATCGTGCGAGATTGTGATTTTTGTGCCTTTCAGTTTTTTTCGTTTTCAAGAATCAATTTCTTTTTTAGTTGTGAGATCAGTTGAACTTTGATTAGGCAGTTTTTTGTTTTTCCCAAACAATATACGTTGTTTATATTACCTTCACTAATTTCAATCCCCAGTAATCTTCTGAGATCACTTATAACCGAGGTCACTTATACTTCTTTCGAGGTTTTATTTAGTCCAAAAATAATAATCTTCAGTTTACTATCCCTTTCTAAGGCCTTGATTTTTAGAGTGCGATTTTCATTTTCCAATTTTGTAACTTTGTTATTAAGGTTTTCAATTTTTAGCATGAGTCTCGCGTCGCTGGCTATATTTCAGTTCTTCTTTACTTTTCTATATTTCTTCCAATATTTTATTCACAGAATCATCAGTCATTGTTTCAGGTTGCTGTTCTCTTTGGAAGTGTATGGACAGCTTAATACTCTCCTTTATTTTTATTCTTATCAGGCAGTTGGCTCTTTTTATTCAGCACTCCGATTTATATGGGACTGTGTAGAATCCAAATTGTGAATCGGCTTATTTACTCATTTATTCTGTTTTTTTTTTCTATATATTACACTGAATACAAGGATTCTTTTATGACTTACTGGGGGAAATATCGTAATTTTCAAGCAATGATAAAACTGATACTTTTCATAGAAGTTAAGAGCAACACTTATCGAGACTGTTTACTATAAAGCTAACCACTAACTATGTGTCATTATATATAGGGTGACATCGTAAATAGTTGGATACAATGCAAGCTCAGCACACTTTGTTTTCAAAAAGTCAGTCTTCTGATTCCCTCTTACATAAATGCACTCAACTGAATGTAGTAATTTCACTAAAGTCAATATCTGCAGAATTATATGATATTCCATGAACAAATCTTTCCAATTATTTTTTCCACTCACGTCAGAATAACAACAACAAAAAGGTGGATATTTGACGACCAATCTGAATTGTCATTTTTTTCCGATGGAAGACGCCATCGAGCGTGAAACCTTGAATGTCAACGAATGCGATTCTCATGATAGTCAATGATAAAATGACGAGCAAGTCGATCACTTATATTGTTACGCCCCAGGGGTGTGCCTACCCTGTGCTGTGAGCTTGATTTGGGGTTATTGCTTAACTACGAGAGGGATTTGGTTGTTTTCAACCGCTATCATGACCAGATCAAGAAAATAATGCATCATCCCGAATAAACATTCAATAACTGAAACTGGATATCATAGTCTTATATAGCGATAATGTAGTGAACTTATTTGAATGTGAAAAAAGTGAATATAGCAAAATAAAAGTGAGTTACTAAAAGGATTACAAATACATGAAAGTGAACAAAGTGAAATGAGGTTTGTAACTAAGTGCAACTGACATGGGGGCCGAAGACACGACGAGGGATGAAAACAAGGTAACAATTCAATATGCATATTTACATCAATATCACAAGTGTCGTCCAGGCTGAGGAGATGTGTCCGATGCAAGGGCCCATGGCTTTGTTTCTAATAAGGGTTGTTTCTAATTCACTCAAGAATCGCGAACTGAACGACGAATTCAGAATGAGAATAATGATCGGAATCATAATGAGTACGATACCCCGATCAGAAAGTACTTATATCCGACTCTTGCAAGATCAGCAAACAAGCACGACTTGACCGGGCGCATCGAAACTGCAAGTTTCGAAGTTCAATGAATTCAATTTAGTAAGCTTACTTTGAATTTTCCTAGGTTGATAAACCTGGTATGTTATGGTTGTCGTGAACTGATTGTTATATGTTTCGCAATTTTGAATAAATGGAAATGCAATAAACTCAACAGATGGAAGGTTAATAATTCTTCATAGACTGTATGATCCCATACGTGACAATATTATGCTTTTCACAACCTCCGTTAGAGGAAAGTACTATAGCAGACAATCGTGCACGATGATGCAATAGACCTTAGTTTCAGTAGGAAATCCTTTTGTGGATTCGATCTCCAGCTTTATCCACTGTCGATAATTTCATGCTATCTTCCTGCTTCGAGCAATCAATCACGAACAATGCATGATCTTTGAATGCTGTGTAGTCCAAAATTGGATCAACTTGCGTGGAATGTGAATAGCTCGAGTAGAAACTGGTATAATTGTAGTAAGCGGTGACATAATCGTTTTTATCGAAATCTAATTGCATTATTTCGTTTGGCCAATATTCTCCATTCAATGATAGTCTGATGCTAGCTATGTTAATGTAATTGAAGGTAGTGACATCACTATCGAGTTTATTGCGTATATTCTTCTGGAAACAAACGATGACGTAACGTGGACATTCCACTGCAGCGCTTGACTTAACTGCCCAAATCTCATTCCTTGCACTTTTTGTGAGTGCCGGAAATTCGCTGAGACTCCATCATTTTCTGAATGGAATCATTATTGGTGTGTCGTTCTTGATTGGTTGCATCAATTGTAGTTTGATTTCATCGTTGGGAAATATATGCGTGACCTTCAGTACCATACTGTCTATCAAAACTTTGACTGTCGTAGTAGTCGTTACACCAGCATTGGTAATTTCCTTGACAATTACACTATCTTTATCGTCACGGGCTAGAACTAGACGAATTGTTTGTCTTCCATAGACAATCGAAGTGTAGTCATTGAATACGTTGAAAATGTGCTTGAGAGGTATCAACAAACTGAGTGACTTATCGACTGCATTGAGGAACGGTTTTTCGGGGTACGTCCATCCAGCTGTCGCCAAAGGTTTAGAGTCCTCAGGTTCACAGCAAAAAAATCCTCTTACAGTACTTACAATTCCAGGATCTCTGATCACTTCTACCTCCCTGGCACTTTGCACATAAGTGCACGAATCGAAAAGAAACGCTCCACAATTGGGGACCAAGGACACGTTACCTGCTCCATCAATATCTAATTTTCCTTTGATTTCCAACAAAGATTCATGCATCGCGAAAAATGCATCTGCTTGATTCACATTGATCTTCACCATATCATTATTATCGAATGATTACAGGATGTAGGTTCTATACTCTTCCTTCCGGATAGTTTCTTCATTGCTCAGATGAACGTACTTGCGTTTCACCATCTCTTACTTTCAATCCAACAGATTGGAGAAAAATAATATTTCTGGAGAGAGCTTGTCACTTCGCTTGGAAGACCTCGATGATACTGATGGATTTAAAGTGGGTGGTCCCCTTTTATGCTGAATTACCAAACCCATTCAACGTTCTTGCAAGTCCAAATGCAGAGTGCTTCTCTGTCCTCTAAAATTCACAGGTCTGAGATCTTGATCCAATACTCTAACACTGATGTTGGTGATCTCTGTCAAGTTACTTCTCACAGGCAAATAGATGGGGGTATTGGGGCGTTCGTTGATTGCGTATCCAGGATCGACTGTAATGGGAAAGCTCAATATAGTATGGGCCGGTCTGTTCCCGTAGAAGGCTCCTTCGGTAATGTTGCAATCGAAATGTAAGCTAGATACTTTAAGAATATTCACTGGTCGATCTGAAGAGTGCACTATACCAGGCTCCAAGATCCTTTTCTAAAATCCTAATAATTTTCGTTTTCGAAACTGATGGCGTGCAATCGACTATAGATTTCACACTATAAGGTGTTGTTGTTTGGTTTCAATGAGAAATCTGTATTATTCAAATGCTCCTGAATATAACTTTCAATGTTTTTAATCTCATAACAACCTGTTGGCAGCTTGATTTCCTTCAATATCGTACGATTATTATTTTCGCAGTAGAAAAATTTTTCACCGTCGATGTTTGGTATCGAATGGTGAGTGTGAAACCCTAGTACAGCTATGTAATAACTTTTTCGATAATGTTATATGATTGGAGTGGAAGGGGTGAAAGAGAACTCGTTGGTAGTACTAGTCAACGTGAGCAGCTGAGACATGACTGATGACATTACGAATGGTGCAGGGATATTTAAAATAAAACCATCATAGACATAACTAAATTACATTTATAAATATATTACGGTCCCTCTACATTTCATAAAATAATTACAACCGTGACAGTCGTACTGTGAACTGACCGGTTCATCTACCTGGGTTCGTGAATCCGGTCTATTATAATGGATGAAACATGGCAAACGAATTCTCAAATCGAAATTACATTGATAATCATTTGGTAATTTATGCCAAACATCCAACAATTCCCATGGTCTAGCATGTTGTATCATATATTTGATTGGAAATTCTTTCAATTCATCTTCGGTAGAGTCTTGCAACCTCTTGTCACCATGTAGGAATGCCAGAACTGATTCCATTATTGTACAAAAACTTCAAGCAGAGATGTCCACAGTTGAACTGATTATAGTTTCAAAACTTATCATTGTTGTAGTATAGTTTGATTTCACCTAGATATCGGAAAAGCTCTTTCGGCGGCTTCAGACATCCAAATGAATCAAAATACTCAACTTCATCATTTATCTTTCTATAAGCTACCCAATGAGTACCTCGGTTCTTTGACACATCTAAATTTAGAATTGCAGTTTCACGTTGACGAGGACCACTGCTTGGCAAATTGTCTCAAAGGTGTGTTCATACCTCATACATGCGGTTTCTTCAAAAATTTCACATACTCTATCAACTCGGTATCATACAACGGTCTATTGGGTAGTTTCATTGGGAGTTTTTTTGTTTTTTTAAATATAAACCAAAGCCTCCTTTGGCGTTTTTACGCAAGTACAGTCCTTTGCCAATAGCTTCCATAGCTTTATTGTGTCGATGATTTTCCTCCAACTTCTCTTTCGCATTCTTCGCATTGATAATTGTCTTTGCTATCGCTCCACTTCCCCCTGCAATGCTACCGAGAGCACTAAGGGCTGCAAATATTGGTAATAGAGGTAGAATACCTTCAGATTTCGCATCGAAAGGTATGATTTTCTTTTTTCCACCAGCTTGCTTGATTGCAAGTCTAGCAGCTTTCATAGCAATCGAAGCAGTCTTCTTCAGATTGGTCGGGGTATTCTTTTTCAGAGATTTTCCAATTTTACTCACGATATGCATTTGGAATGAGCATCTCATATCAAACTTACGTTTCGCATTCATTCCGGAAGTAACTAATAAGGCTGCAGCTCGCTCACCAAACTTGGCGTCTGTCGATTTCACTCGTTGCCAAGCAGCGTTTTCCATCACCGAATCGGCTTTGTGCTGCGAGTATGCAATGTTGTGTTGTCTGCCTGCAACGTCCAAAGGATTGATGCCAGGATTTCCGTTTCAGCTGTGAAATGAATAAAATATTAGTAATCGTTCACATTGTCCAGTAATCTGACTCACGTCCAGAATACTGATAGCCTCCAGATAAATGGAGCTCAAAAGGTAACTTGTTTATCAGGGAATTCAAAACACCTTCCCCCTTGTATGAAGTCATCGAAACTGATGAAGTAAAACTGTTTCATCTATATTTATAGGGTTACATAAACGCCAATCATATCACAAGATGAAAGTCATTCAACAAGAGCAGTCGTAAACTATCGAAAATTTAGATTTTCAAACATCATCAACAACCCTTAGTAAACATGGAAAATTATTACCCAATTCATTTCGAGCAATAGTATGTGGGTCGAGTGGTTGTGGTAAGATAAACGTCATGTTGTCAGTAATTTTCAATCCAAATGGCGCGAAATTCGAAAATGTTTACCTGTACTTCAAGTCATTGTATCAACCGAAATATCAACTACTCCAAGAGGTATTGAATAGAGTGAAAGAGGTTGGCTACTTCCCATTCAAGGATGATGATGAGATTATAAGTCTATTAGATGCAAAACCCAACTCTATATTCCTATCTATTCGATGATGTAGCGAGTTACGTGAGCGATATTCACGGATTCCCATGAAATAGGAATCGCTTCACCAGCAGTTTACCATTTTCTCGTGAGAACCGCTGAATCGCAACTCGGCAATTCCCGATTTGCGAGAACATTGTAATAATTATAATTCAGTCTTGACTTAAGATCGATGTTAGAAACTTGACAATAAAATTTATTATTTTTAAAAACCAAATCCGTGGTCCGGATCATTTAAGTGGCGCAGTCGGTAGGATTTTTCGTGGGAATCGATTCCGAAATCCTTCGAGTTTCAACTCTCAAACGAAAAAAGAAACAATTTACAAAAAACACCGACTGTTCAACTGTGGGGGACTCCAGCCAGGACAGCCGTTGCAGAAAGACACCGGGAACTAGAATGAGATCGGGCCTAGCGATATTGGTGGTAATTGTGTGAGTAGAATATTCACATTTTATGTCAGACTCCTCTTTACCTATTGAATCCTTGAGCGAAATCAATCAGGCTTCAGAGATAGATTTAGTAACAGATCGATTAGCTAGTTTTAATATTCAAAAAAATAATATGGCTCCGCCTTCATTAGACATGAAGAATCTTAGTGTGATTCCACAATTCGATGGAAATCCAAATAAACTTCATAGATTCATAACTGCATCCGAAGCAATTCTGAGGCACTATGCCGATCGTGATAATCCAAGCAATTTTCAGAATATTCTTTTATTCAATGGAATTTTAAATAAGTTGGAAGGAAGAGCTGAAGAAGTTTGTGCAATTCATGGAGTTCAAACTTGGGAAGACATAAAAAATGCATTAATACAAAATTTTGGGGACCAAAGAGACGAAAATTGTCTTAATCAGGATTTAGTTAATTTGAAGCAAAGACCCAATGAAACGCCTTCTCAGTTTCATGAAAAAGTTATGCATCTTTTGAATACAATTTGCAATTATATTAATTTGAATAGTGCCGTGACTCAAGTTGAGAGTAAAAGAGAATTCTTTACGAAACAAGCATTAAAAACGTTCCTTGCCGGTTTGAGAGATCCTTTAGGACCTATAATTCGTGCAATGAGACCTAGTACCCTCGCTCAAGCACTTCAATTCATTACAGAAGAAGATAATATCAAATACTATCAAAGATCTAATCCATCAACAAGCAATAACGTTGTTAGGAAACCTCCGACCAATAATACATATCAACCTGTTTACCAGAATTCTCAAAGTTATTTCCCTCAACCGCCTCGATACTATCAGAATCAATTCCAACCGAGTCGACCAAATTTTACACCACAACAGAACTTTTCACAATTTTCCCAAGGACCTGTCAACATGCAAAGACACCCAAATCCCCCAGCACAAAAATTTCATACGAATTCACAAGTTTTTGGTGAGCCCAGAAATGTTTGGAAACCGACTAACCAAAGCCCACAAAATCGGCCTACACCTATGACTGTTTCTTCTCGCAATACGTGTCCTCAACTTAAAAGACATATACCAAACTATTTCTCTTCGAACAACCAGGGACCGAGCGTGATAGCAGAAGAAGTGTTCAATACCGAATTATTTGATCAATCGAACGACGATGAAATTTATCCTGAAAATAATTACTCTGATGAACAACCAATAATTTACGACCATTCTGAATCAAACGAACAGGAAAATTTTCCCAAGGTTCCGAATGTCCAGGAAGAAACATAGTCGAGTATAATTTATCCACAGAAAAAAAAGAACTACCTTATATTCAAATTTCTAAACCATCCTTGAAACTCTTGATCGACACTGGTTCAACAAAATCATTCATCAACCCAGAGATTGCATATAAATTTTATACTGATAACATTTTTCGTGAACCTTTTACTGTATCGACTATATTTCAATCATCCACGCACGAGCATTTTGCTGAAATACCTATATTTCCAGAATTCCGACAAAACGATAGTCTGAAATTTTATCTTTTCAATTTTCATGATGTATACGACGGACTTATTGGACTTGACAATTTGAAGTTGTTGAATGCTCAATTAGATTTTGTAAATGCCAAATTATTAACACCAACTTGTGAAATTCCGATAAAATACCAACCCTCATATCCGAAAACATTGTTCAAGCAAAAAATCGAACCTCACACGAGGCTTATTACAAAAATCCCGGTCGATCAAAACGAAGGTGAAATAATCATTCCAAAACAAACTATTCAAAATTGCGAAATTCCAGAGGCCATTTCGAAAGCAAAAAACGGACTCGCATCTGTTGAGATTTTGAATAAATCTGATATCGAAATTACAATAACAAATCCTATCAGAACATTCCCATATGACATTCCCATATGACAATAATATTTTTGAATCATTCCATCTCGACGTCAATAATAGCTCGAATCAAAATCAAGACTTAGATGTTGATAAATTAATTCGAACAGATCACCTCAATACAGAAGAAAAAACACAAGTTCTGAGGCTATGTAAAAAGTACTCTGACATTTTCAATACAGAAAATCGACCACTGACTTTCACAAACCAAGTTAAACATTCTATCAAAACGAAAGATGAAATTCCTGTCTTTACTAAATCATACAGATATTCGTTTATCCACAAACCAGAGGTGGAGAGACAGATAGGTTCAATGCTTGAACAGGGGATTATTCGACCCAGTAATTCACCGTGGTCATCGCCCATTTGGATCGTTCCAAAGAAGGCTGATGCCTCTGGTAAAAAGAAGTGGAGGATAGTGGTAGACTATCGAAAGATAAATGAAAAGACCATAGATGATCGCTACCCTATTCCAAATATAACAGATGTTTTGGACAAGTTAGGTAGGTGCAATTATTTCACGACATTGGACTTAGCCAGTGGGTTCCACCAAATTGAGATAGATCCAAATGATATTCCAAAAAAGGCATTCAATGTGGAAAATGGGCATTACGAATACCTGAGGATGCCTATGGGGTTGAAAAATGCACCCGCTAGCTTTCAGAGGGTGATGTATAACATCCTCCGTGGTTTACAAAATGACATATGTCTAGTGTATCTAGACGATATTATTATATACTCCACTTCTTTGCAGGAACACATAGTCAATTTAAACAAAGTATTTCAACGACTTAGAGAGACGAACTTCAAGATTCAACCCTGAGGGTGTAAAACCAAACCCCGATAAAATTGTCGCTATCAAAAAATATCCAATACCTCGAACAACTAAAGAAATCAAGATATTTCTTGGGTTACTTGGGTATTATCGTAAATTCATCAAAGATTTTGCTCGTATAACAAAACCTCTGACAATTTGTTTGAAGAAAGACGCAAAAATTGTACATACACCACAATTCATGAAGTGTTTTGAAGACTGTAAGACTCTATTGACAAACGAACCTCTTTTACAATACCCCGACTTTACAAAACCGTTAAATCTGACTACCGATGCTAGTAACGTAGCTATTGGTGCTGTTCTATCCTAAGGGCCAATCGGCAGTGATAAGCCAGTGGCGTACGCTTCCAGAACTCTCAATGAATCTGAGATCAACTACAGTACTATCGAGAAAGAGCTTTTGGCTATTGTTTGGTCAACGAAATATTTCCGCCCCTACCTTTATGGTAGAAAATTTAAGGTACTAACTGATCATCAACCCCTTAAATGGCTGATGTCACTCAAAGAGCCAAATTCTCGGCTTGTTCGATGGCGACTCAAACTCGAAGAGTTTGATTATGAAATCGAATATAAAAAAGGGAAACTCAATTCGAATGCAGATTCATTGTCTCGGATAGTAATTCATATTAAAAAACTTGACGACTATATGGACGAATTCTTCAAATCACTTGAAACAAGACCACCAGACGACAATGTATCGATGATTGGAAATGTCAATGAAGTACCAAATATCGATGATGTCAGAAACACAGATGAACCAGAATCGGAAGAAATAATTTCTGCAGAAGACCAAGAATCTGATGGCAACACTGTTCACAGTAGCCATGAAGAACCGATTTTAGAAATAATAATAATAATGTTTATTTATTTTCCAAATGCCAGTAAGTATCTGAAAAATCACTTAATGTTTTCGATCATCAAGTAATGATAAAATTCGTACTTCATTCCCCTGCTAGACCCACAACAAGACAAATATTCCCGACAAAAAGACGTCTCCTTGCACAAATATCAATTTGATTCATTTAAGAATTATTTAGATCCAAAGTTCACTTATGCGATATATTTCGAAGATGACACGTACATTCCCCAATTTTGTGAAATAATTCGAAACACTTTCAAAAACTCTGCTTATAAACTCGTAAGATGTAATACTGTACTGAAAGACATAACCGATAAAAATTTCACCCAGAAAGAAATAATAAAAACATATCATGAAGATCAAACTAACCATCGCGGAATTACGGAGACAGAAAACAGAATAAAAAAGAACTATTACTGGCCTGGAATGAAATCTGATGTGATTGAATACATCACACTTTGTGAAATTTGTCAAACTAACAAATATGACAGAAATCCTCCGAAACAAAAACTAATGATTACTCCTACACCATCGAAACCATTCGAAATAGTTCATATTGATACTTTCCAAGCCCAAGGACAAAAATTTCTAACCATTATTGACACTTTTTCCAAATATGCACAGGCATACCCCCTTACAGGTATATCTGGCGTAGAAGTAGTAAAAGCCCTTCTTATATTTATGACCCATCACGGACTTCCAAATTTGGTAGTGATGGATAACGGAACTGAATTGAAGAATTCAGTCGTTCAAGAATTTTTCAAAACTCATAAAATCAGTACACATTATATAACAGTCAATAATCCACAATCTAATGGAGCAATCGAAAGGTTTCATTCTACTATCATAGAACATTTGAGAGTGATAAAAAGCAAAAACAACGACAAAATTGATATATTGAATCACATGCCGTACGCAATTTTAGGTTATAATAACTCATTAAACTCTTTAACGAAACAAAAACCTATCAACATCATTAATGGACATCTCGATACTAAAGACCCATTCGATATTAACATAAATGAGAATCTTTTGAATAACTATATCCAAGAACACCGAGATACGACAAAAATTATATATAAAAAATTAAATGAACAACTAGTAGAACAAAAACAACGATCTATAGAAAGACATAATAAAGACAGAGAAGAACCCTTGGCGTACGAACCTGACATGGACATTATCGAAAATTAACCACGAGTAACAGAAATAAGTTAACCAAGACATTCACCAAAGAAAAAGCTGTCCGAAATAAGAACATCAAAGTTGTAACTACCCGCAAAATACTTCACGAACAAAACTTGAAAAGACCTCCGGCTAATAAGCCCCAATTGTTGCAGGTGTCACCTAGCAGTACCAATAATGTTCCAGGAAATTCAAATAACCAATCTGAACAAAAATCCGGGGATCCTCCCATTCAAGCAGGGCCTAGCCAAACTTAAATATAAAGTTCACACCTTTATCCACTATTTTGACCTCATCCCCATCCAAATAGAATTAGAGTCGTTAAGACTACAGTATGGAAATATCACGAATTCTATACAAAATGCACTTAGTCACCCATATTTCTTTGAACTTCAAAATTTCGACAGAGCATTATTATATCAATTAAAATCAGCTGAGCAAAAGTTCAACTCGATATGTCCTAATAAAAGAATGAAACGTGGTCTCATTGACGGTTTAGGTACAATTATAAAAGGTATCTCTGGTAACTTGGATGCAAACGATGCAATCCATTATGATCAAGCAATTCACGATTTAGAAAATAACCAGAGAGAAATTGTACGAAAATTGAATAAAGATATCTCTCTTACTACTAAAATAATCGATAACTTCAATAAAACGGTAACATTGATCAAACATAATCAAGAAGTAATCACTTCTGGGCTGAACCGCATAAATACTGAATTGAATAAGTTCATTTATAACTTCAATGACTATTTGGAAACTAGAAATATTTTGGATCAAATGAATTTGTCACTGAATATAATAATTCAACTTTTGAATGATATTGAGAATGCAATCATCTTTGCTAAGTTGAAAGTTCCTCATAGTAGTATTTTGAAAATTGACGAACTCAAATCTATCATTGAATCAATCTCTAGATATTATTCATTAGAACAATTGATTTTTCCGGATATCGATAATGACATCCACAAATATTACGAAATAATAGAAATCGAGTCATATTACTCTGACAAGAAGATTGTTTTCGTTCTTCATTTCCCTATAGTGCACCCTGAAACATTCGATTACTACCACCTATATTCCATTCCAACAAAAAATTCAACAACAATTATTCCTCCTAATATCTATCTGATCATGAATGAGAATTTCTATCAATGGCCTTGCATCCTGGTTATTACTGTCATGAAGAAGAACTGATGGATGGCCTCAAAGAAGAAGACTGCGTATTCCAACTATTACAAATGGAATCCACGTATAATAATTGTCATCAAATCCGAATACGCACCACTAGGAATATGGTTCAACGAATTGACGAGTCCCACTACATAGTAGTATTCCCAAATGAGACGAAAATCCAGACGAAATGCGAGCGCACCGACTTCACAACCCTGCAAGGAAATTATCTGATAACCCATGCCACTGGGATGCCTATTCTAAACTGATAGTGATCAGTTCACCAACCAGAAGGAAGTATCCAATGGTCAGCCAATGCTTCTACCCGAAATCATCGTCCCGCATAGTCCATCAAAGATGCCCAAAACCGTCATCGACATCGTCATCGACGATATCCAGCTAGACGAAATCCACGCCCTGTGACGTAACAAAAATTACTTCAATGAAGAGAAGGGAAAATTCGTGGATTTGAGTTCGAGTCTTGACGTTGTCAATATTATGATTGTTATATTCGATATGTTTTTTTTAGATTTTATGAAATAAGCTGAGTGGGCGCCAGTCGACAAAATTTGCCGACGAGGAAGGGGGATCAAATAAGATAAATGGCAGTAAAATATATAGAATAATGTGTATAATGAAGAAAATACTATTGAGTAGATATAACAACGAACCAAATTGTTATAAAGAAATGTAAAAAAATTATCATGCTGTGGGGCGTTTCCAGGATTCGGGACAGTGAAAATAAAATGTTTCTACTCCAAACAGTTTTTATTTCTCATAAAGACTTAACAAAAACTAACTAACTTGCAGTGTCACTCTCCACCTCTCTTCCCCCCATTCTAACCTCTAATTGTCTATTTTCCCGCCTAACCTAACCTAAGTTATTCTTCTTCTTCTCTCGTTTATGACAGCTCTGAATCTAACCTAAACTCATACCTAACCAGCTTTCTATCACGAACTAACCAAAATGCCTACAGCTCGGCCAGACTGACGAAGGATCGTCCCGAGCCTACATCCATAATTCCTTGAGATAAATACATGAAATAGTAATTGCATTATCAACATAATTCACATGAATTGCAAAATTCACATCATAATCAGTCATACTCATAATAGTAGTAATTTACATAACTTCATAATCATAACATAAGAGCATAAAATTCCGTGTTACATAAAATTCACAGATTCTCCATAATTTCCATGTAGGATTCATAATTTACACATAATGTAGTCATAACATAATAGAATACATAAGCATATCATTCATACAATATATGATTTGCAAAACAAGAGAAGAAATATAGACTAGAAATCATTAAGCCTCAGTTGCATCTGAATGTGGAAGCCATAATTTCATCTGATCTGGTCCAACGACAGTTTCAAAGGGCATTTGAGTCAGTTGAAATCCATCAATATCCCCAACTATATATCTATCATGATTTAAAACTTTCCTAATGATGTATGGGCCTTTAAATTGTGGGATAAGCTTCTTGTTAACACCAGGAGTCACATCATTATTTCATATCAAAATATAATCACCTATATTGTATTTACAGGGTGACTTATGCTTCCTATTATAATATCGCTGGTTGGCAGCTTGACTTTGAACTATCTTTTCACTAGCTGAAGCTCGCACTAGTGGTAAATCTCTATTGTCAGATTCTAAAATAAGTCTAACAGGGTCATTGATTTTACCAGTCTGATCCAGGCCAAATAATAAAGTACTGGGAGTTTCCCCTGTTGATCTACAGACAGTATTGTTCATTGCATACTCAACGTCCTGCAATATTTGATTCCATTTTGATGGTTCATCACTCAGTTTTGCTAACATAGGCGTCAATAATCTGTTGAACCTCTCAATTTGGCCATTGGCCCGTGGCGTACCTGTAGCTATTAGGACGTGTTCAACAGCCTCCTTTTCCATAAAGTCTCTAAAGGCATGAGAAGTAAAACTTGTTCCACGGTCGGAGATAATACGTTTAGGTTTACTGTAAGATCTAAAATATTCTTTTAAATGTTTTATGACTTCCTCAGTCTTGGTGCTCACACATGGGTAAAGTCTAATATATTTTGTAAATCCATCAATGACAGCGAATATAAATTTATATCCTCTACCAGTCTTTTCCAAAGGACCATAATGGTCGATATGAAGAGTATTGAAAGGAATATCAGATTTAGGGATACTATGCAAGAATCCTTCCTGTTTACCACTTAATGGATAATATTCTAAACATTTTAAGCAATTTGAAATATAATCTTTGATCACGGTTTTCATCTTGGGAAACCAATAAACTTTTTGAACTGCGTTCATTACTTTGTCAATACCTACATGACCAATATCATCATGACATGTCCCAATGACATTATTAACCATTGATTGTGGCACATAAAATAAGAGTTTATTTTTCTCTTTACGATATACTAAGCCATCTTTCAGCTCATAAAATTTATCTTCGCGAGTTTCCAGTTCATCACGAATTTTACAGATCATGGGATCTCGGTCCTGTTGTAAACTCAACACTCTTTCGAATGTATTAGATTCCAAAATGTTAATGCTATGACACCTACTTAGGGCATCAACATGACCCATTCTTTTGTTGCTTCTATGCTCTATTTCATAATTGTAGTTCTGAAGGAACATAGCCCATCGAGAAATACGAGGGTTAATTGTCTGTTTGCTTAGGGTTAGCCGAAAACTGTCACAATCAGTTATAATTTTGAAAGGAATGCCAAATAAATAGATGTGAAATCTTTTGATAGCATAAATTGCAGATAAAGTTTCCAACTCAAAACTGTGATACTTAGACTCTGCAGGGAAGGTTCGATGACTGAAATAAGAGACAGGTCTGAAAAATCCATCCTGCTGTCTTTGTAATAAAATTGCCCCAAATCCATGGGTACTGGCATCACAGTGCAATTCCGTCTCTAAATCGGAGAGTAAATGCGCAAAATAGGAAATGATGCTAAATGAGACTTCAAACTTTCAAAAGATGAAAATTCTGGCTGTTCGAATCTGAAGGGAGTATTTTTTCTAAGTAGATCATAAAGAGGTTTAGCCAAAAGTGCGAAACTCGGTATAAATCTCCTAAAATAACTGGCTAAACTCACAAATCTGTGTACTTGTTTTGTACTAATGGGAATCGGATAATTTAAAACTGAATCGACGTTTTCTCTGCTCGGTCTAATTCCTAACTCATCAATAAGGTAACCTAAATATGTTATTTCTCCATATAGGAACCTACATTTATCTAATCGAAATTTCAAGTTATACTGCCTAGCTAAATTTAAAACTTCTGCTAATATATAAAAATGTTCTTCAAGTGTTTCAGTGGCAATTAGGATATCATCCAAATAAATCAAAATTTTATCATCTCTAATCATTTCCTTAAAAATGCTTTGGGTGTACTTGCCAAATACTCTTGGAGAGTCTGTCAATCCCATTGGCATACGCAGATATTCAAATTGCCCTATGGGGGTCACAAAAGCAGTATACTTTATTGAAGGTTCTGCCATTTTGACGTGGTAGAAACCATTTCTCAAATCCAACGATGTATAATATTTTTTGTTCTTAAGCCTATCCAAATGGTCATCAATAAGAGGACTAGGAAAATTGCATTTGACAGTATTTTTATTCAATTCCCGATAGTCAACACTGAGTCTTAAATCTCCTGATTTCTTTCTTACTAAAACAATAGGACTAGCATAAGGAGAATCACTTGGCCTGATTATGTTTTCTCTAAGTAACTCATCAATAATAACTTGTAGTTTTTGTTTTTCAAAATAAGATAAACGTCTTGGCCTAAAGCAGATTGGATGATCATTTTTGAGAATGATATTCATTTCAAAATCATGTTCAATAGGACTCCCAAATTTCAGAAGGTAGTTTGCCTCATAAGTATCTTGGACCCTCTTGAAGGTATCATATGGCAAATTTGGATTAATATTCAATTTTTCTGACTCACGTAGATCTCCTTGTCCACATTCAATATGCATAAGTTGATTAATGAAATCTACTCCATCATGTTCAACAAGGTGAGGCTCATGGTCTGATTCGAATCCTAGTTCGATGGTATTCTTGGATATTTCAATAGTATCACCTAATTTGACTACCAAGTTCGAATCAGATATGAAATCTCTACCAAGAAGGCAAGCATAAGACATTGTAGCATCAGGAACAACAAAGAATTTCAAATTAGTTTTGATACCTTCGATTATGACATCTTTTTGAAAAATCCCTAGAATTTCTAACTTAGATCCATTAATCCCAGAAAAATCATTGGATGATACATAAGGTAAGATCAATTCATTAGGTACATATTTATATTTGATCAGGCTAATGGGTGAACCACTATCTAAAAGGGCAATAAGGCAAATCTTGCATATCTCATTGCCAACACCTAGAGTAAAATCAACACACACAGTATATGGTTTACAGGGATATGTTGCATGGACAATATTAGTAGTGCTATCTGGCCTGGGTCTACCAGATGATTTCTTATCAGGACAATTATTAAAATGATGATCCATTTTCCCACAATTAAAACAAGAGCCCCTCTCCCTTCTTGGTTTACCACACTCTGGGACTTTATGGCCCATCTCGTTACAGTTAAAACATCTCACTGACCTTGCTGTAGACCCTGAGACATTTGAGGTGGTACCTGTGGTGCTTGAAGCACTTGGCTGCTTGGATGGTACTGGCCCCTTCACAAATGGACGGCTGCCTACTGGTCCACTAACTTCCTCACGTACTACATTGCTCATAATCCTATATAAATCTTCCAGTGTTTGAATGTCATGAAGCATCATCCTTGCCTGGCTCTGCAACATCCTATTATCAAACCCATCAATTATGTAGTGGATCATTTCTGTCTCCGAAACACCAGCATTGTTCCCCAAGTTCACTTTTTCATGATAGTAACTAGAGAATTTCTCATTGGTTTTCCAGCGTCTCCTTTCGAAGTTCTTCCTGAGAAGCACTAAATTCTGATGAAGGCTGAACATTTTCTTTAGTTCATCTTTCAGGCAATTCCAGTCCATCAGAATGAAGTCAACTTTGGAGTTATACCAGTCTCTAGCACTCCCAGTGAGTTTTCCCACTGAGATGACCTGCATAATGTCATCGTTCACACCATAAACATTCTGAACGGCAGATACCCGCTCCAACCAAATAGTTACATCTTGAGAACCACCCGAAAATTCTGGTAATAAAGCAGCTATCTCTTTGTTTGTAAACTGTCTGCTCACTGCTTGTGCTACATTTGAAACAGGACTAACTGCAGTGGGGTTGACGGTGGCTGCATTGGCGGTATTGGCGGTATTATGTTGTTGGAAGAGCATCACAGCCCTAACAGTGGACTGTATTAAATCTTCCATCGAAATCGGTTCTGCTAAAGCGTTATTCTGAGTTCTCTGGTCTCCGAAGTCAACATTTTCGGGTCCATTCTCTGGCGTCCTTGTATTTCCACGCCCATCCATAATGCAAATTTTCTCTTTCAGCAATTATACATAAATTTCACTGACCTTCATCCCACTTCTGAGTTGTGGGGCGTTTCCAGGATTCGGGACAGTGAAAATAAAATGTTTCTACTCCAAACAGTTTTTATTTCTCATAAAGACTTAACAAAAACTAACTGACTTGCAGTGTCACTCTCCACCTCTCTTCCCTCCATTCTAACCTCTAATTGTCTATTTTCCCGCCTAACCTAACCTAAGTTATTCTTCTTCTTCTCTCGTTTATGACAGCTCTGAATCTAACCTAAACTCATACCTAACCAGCTTTCTATTACGAACTAACCAAAATGCCTACAATGCAAATCTTGGTGGTACGAAAATGGCTATATAAGTGTGCCGCGCAAACATAAATAAACTCGATACAATAGTGTCACATGCACTAGGGTGCAAAAACAAGTACCCTGTATCTGAATATATATAAATGACAAAAAAGTAATTTTCTACCAGACCTAGTAGCAAATATTGTTCAATCCACAGCTGTAGATTGCCTCACACTTCAATAACAAGAATACAATAATGATATCTGAGACAAAGTCTTAGTTACTTCCGATATACGAGACAAAAATAATGTATTATAGTATCTTCAATGGCACAAAAATCTTCGTTAGCAGCATTTCCCAGGAGCGATAATATGGATGGTACTCACTCGCATTTCCGGAAAAGTACTTAATTGTTTATCTATCACTTACTGGCCTTCACAGACCTACAAACTATTTTCCAAGTCCTGGAAATTGCATGACTTTCCTGGTCACAAAAACTCGCAGGTACGGAGTGGCGGTTTGGATCGGCTTACAAACGACAGCGGGTGGGACGTGATAATACTTGCGTAATGTTCAGAGCCGTAACAGATAATTGTTGTTTAGATACAGCCTCATTTTTCAGTCACGTTAGGTTTTAGGTATCGGTACCGTGATTTTTAACACGTGCCTAACCTCAATGAATTTTCTTTTTTTTCGCCTAAAATGAAATTATATGTTTGCACCTCGTTCGACGAAAAATAACGATGATTGAGGGCAGTCTGTTAATTTAACTTCAGAAAATAGTTTACCTTAGATTTTATTAGGCTTTCCAGAAAATCAAAATGGCACTCCTGTTAATGTGTTGACTCTCACGGTAATCTTTCTAGAATCTCGACCCCACTCCGTAGCTTCGAACGATTTCTCGCGCATCGAACATATTTAGTTGCCTATTCATCAGGCGTAGTTTATTTCAGTCTCAATGATAAATATACCGGCTGTCCCAATTCGAGTGCCGTCAAAAATGGACTGTTACAGCCCTTCAGAGTGAGCAGAAGAAACTGACGCCGATGATCCTCAGCCACACCGAGAAATCATCCAGCAGCCATTGGATCATCCCGATCTATGCAATTTTGATATCAGCTGGAATCTATTGCATTGTTAGATTCTTTCGTAACCGAAGAATAAGAAGAAACAAGAAAGAAGCACCCGGGGCAACATCGACGCCGACGCCGACGCTGACACCACGAGAGCACGCCCAAGCAATTTTCAATCCATGAAATTTGCTTTCCACTAGGGATGGAGGAGTTACGTAAGCGATATTCACGGATTCCCATGAAATAGGAATCGCTTCACCAGCAGTTTACCATTTTCTCGTGAGAACCGCTGAATCGCAACTCGGCAATTCCCGATTTGCGAGAACATTGTAATAATTATAAATCAGTCTTGACTTGAGATCGATGTAAGAAACTTGACAATAAAATTTATTATTTTTAAAAACCAAATCCGTGGTCCGGATCATTTAAGTAGCGTGTGATTCCGAACAGAAAATCCGGGAATATTTTTCAATATGTAGACATAAGGACATTGATGTCGCCTACCTGTGCCAGACCTACTCAAAAATACCTTAACAGCTCATACGAGACAACTGTAACCTGATTGTACTATTCAAACAAGATGAAATCAATTTGAAGCACGTATTTGATGAACTCGTATCTCCAGGCATGAGTTTCGAAGACTTTAAATGCTTGTGTTCGAAATGTTGGAATGTTGCATATGGTATTTTGTGATTGTCAAAGATTTTAATAAGAATGATGGTAAATATCGTCAAGGCTTCGATAAGTATATAAAAATATAAGTATCAAATACCATCAGATCATTTCCCATCATGATGTCGTCAAGTCGTGTTGGCACACACAAATACAAAAAGAGCAGCAAACTGATTGAACGTGCTTTCTTCATCACTGAACCCGCTCCATTAGGAAAAAGTACTTGGCATTAAAACTGGGTAGATCGGAAGAAGATGAATCTCTCATCAAAATGTTTAAACCCATTTCGGAGCCACTACATGAACTTGTCAAAACCTCGATGATCAGTTATGCATTAAGTAAGTATCAAAAAAGAAGAATCGCCTGAACTGAAGAAAGAAGAAGAAGAAGAAAGAGGAGAAAAAGAACACGATTTCTCTCAATGGAAGAAATAGGTAAAATAAGTGCGAACACGAGTGTACGAGATGATGATGGAAGTATTTCGCGAAAATATACCTGAACAAAATATTTCGAAAAATGTTTTGGATGAATATCTAGATCAATATCCAGTTATGTCACATTCATATATCAGAGATTCATATAAAGAGAGTCATATAGTGATAAAATAGATACAATGTATGGACCAACTTATGATCCTCAAGCATCGAAATGGTATCTAGGAACTAACTAGGGACTAACTTCATCAAGATTGAAGGTAAACAGATACGAGGGACCCCAGGACTGTATAAGATCATTTTCTATGATGATCCTGTGGATTTCAACGAAGAAGATGTGCAAGTTTACAGGGATCTATTTAAAATGAGTGATCGCTATATTAATGAAGAGGGAAGACTCAAAGGTTCTACAAGATGGAAATACACAGATATCATAAAACGACTCATAATGCAGTTGCGAAAAGGTAGAAGATGTTCAACGACTGGTAATGAATTGACATTAACGTACAACGAGAAACCAGTGGAGTATATTTATTGGGATGATCCTTATGAACTCGTTGGTCGATTGAAGCTATTGATTGCTTCCAAGGCAGCTGGAAACACCTCACTCGACAATGAAATAGTTGCCATCATCAATGAACTTCGGGAAGCTGACTATATATACTAATAACACTGACAATGATGAGTCATTTTGTTGTATTTGTATTAGGGTATTGTAACACCCTAAGTAAATAAAACTCCACCTTCCTTACTCGTGGTGTATTTTTGATCCAGTCCGGATCCAGTCAAATGAAACATGTACATGTATAAAACAATCCTATACAGGAAAAAGTCGAACATACAATTACCGATCTATCAGATCCGGTAGTCAGGATCAGAAGAAGGATCGAATCCCAAATCTATACAATACTGGAAATGAATGACATGTGACATGTGTCAACTTCATGTGTACATGAGATACAGGTATACCCAGTGGCGTAACATTTCTTAAAAGATAGAACAGATAAGTAATAAACATAACAGTCTTCCCTTCTTTAGAAAATACAATGTGAAGTACATATTTGAACATTTATAAATTCAATCTTGTAGGAGGTTTAATCTTACGTTGGGATCTTCTTACACTGGCTTCCGGTAGGTCACTTGAGTCCCAGACAGAGCGGGCAGAATATCTCTGTTCATACTTTCTTCAGAGGCATCCAAGGGTTTATTGTGGTCAAGCTCTTTTCATTTACAGGATTATTAATTTCAGGTACAATTTCTGAGTTTTCGTAAGTCCTAACGTCCTTCTTGTACGAAAGCGTACAAGCGCCATGCAACTTTATTTTTTCATAATAGACAGATGCTAAGTGTCAACTAGCCCATTCGACACATACTAAGTGTCAACTAGCTTATTCGACAGATACTAAGTGTCAACTTGCCTATTCGACAGATACTAAGTGTCAATTAGTCTAATCAACAGATACTAAGTGTCAACTAGCCTATTCGACAGATGCTAAGTGTCAATTAATAATCGACAGATACGATCTGGGAATTACTACTAACAAATCATAATCTTCGACTCCTTTAATCTTTGACTATATACTGTAATGAATAAGAACACTATACGAAAGAATAGTGGTATACTAAATGAAAGAGGAAGAAGAAGATTCTCCATTCATTCTTCTATGTGAAAATCCAAGTTAGCTAAGGTAATTTTGGTAATATGCTCTCTTATAATAATTTTATATTGATTGAAATGGCTCTATTTATTTTTGAAATCAATCAAATGATCTCCCTATTGAAACTTTCATTAATTGTTGGATTGGATTATTCAGAAATATTTGTTTTGTAGGCAATGATCAAAGATTCCGATAAAAATAATTCCAATGGTGAATTTTGAAATATTGTACCTGAATTATAATATGGGAGAAATTAGAGAAATAATAGTTTAAAATCTACAATGTGATTTCTTGGTCGAAATTTAAACAAAAACTCTTAGGCATTTTCTTGGAAAGTTACAGGCTTCAAAAAATGAAAAAAAAAGAAATGTTGATTTATTCAAAAGTTCTGGCAAAAAATGTTTGACCCCTTTGAAAGATCATAACAAAAATCAAAAAATATTCATGAGTAGCCTTTTTATTATTGGTAGAACCCACTCAAAATTTAATTCAATTAACTCTTCCTAACAGCAATATAAAGAAAAGAATGTAACTTTTTATGGAAGGGTCTATAAGAACTTCTGTTGACATGAGATACCCCCTTCTACAAAGAATCTCCCCCTGTCACACAATTGACAACATCTCCTGATGTTTTTTTATAGATGGAAGAAGAGACATTGAAATGGTTCATGGAGAACAGGGGAATTCCCCAAGAGATTATTCAGAAATTTGAAGAAGAGAAGGTAATTTTAATTGGGATCATTAGTGTAGGTTTGCAACTCAATTTCTTTTCATTCACATTCAATTGCAAACCTCATGTCAAGGTGTCATAACTTTTGCCATTAAACATTTATGATCAATGATAAAAAAATTGATTGTTGAATCATTATATTTTATTTATTCACAGATTGAAGATGAATTAAAAGGGTTAATTCCAAAATATGGTGATAGAATAGCAATCAGAGATTTCTGTAAGAGACAAGTTGTCTCTAAAAAGAACAGCTTGATTGAAGCATTGAGACTAAAAATTAATAAGAGGGGAGTAAATGAAGATGAACATGATGAAAAAATTGAATCATTTCGCAAAAAAACACGCATTGTGGAGCTAGGTTGAAGCTATTTTAATGAGAAGGAAAAGAGATACAAACAACTGAGAACATTGAGTGGTGGAGGTACAAGGAAAATAGAAGTAGAAAGGAATACAAATTGTCAAGAAATACTCCAAAGAGCTAAAGAAATATTTTTTCCCAATGGGGTTTCAATCAAGGGACCACTTGATAGTTTTGAAGTGAAATTACTTGACTTCAAGAATCATGAAATTAGCAGTGAAATGACTGTACACAGTCAACAGCATTAACAAAATTAAAATTCTATATGGGTACCAAACTAATTGAAACTGCATTAGCTCCAGCTCCAACCAATATGATGATCTCAACTGAGGTCCCAACCAATAATTCAACAGCTTCAGCTTCTTCAACAACCACTGCTTCAACCAGTATGGTTATTGATATGAGATAATATACAATATCTGATGATGACTCAGATACAAGGTTATATAATGAGGTATATATATATATACTTTTCAAATAGTTCAGAATTTATTTTTCATTGACAGTGTAGCCTTGGGTTTATTTATAATTCTAATCATCTTGCTGATAAAAAGGTTTTTATTGGAATACGTCAATGAATATATTTTTTTACTTTCAACCTAAAATATACAAATACTAATTTTTACCAAACTCAGAAAACCTCAAATTCGAAAAGGTTATTGAGATGTCATTGAAATTTTCACTTGAATCTAGGTTCAGTCATTATAAATTTATTCTGCTACTCTAGCAGATTCTCTAAATTTATTCAAAAACCATATAACATTGAGTATACTGAGTATACTCAGTTGTTCAACTTTATTTTTAGTCTGAGTCTTCACCTGTAGAAGCTACCATTGACCAGATATCTACCATTGACCAGATATCTGATGTTCCTATTGAAAGTAACTTGACTATACATGATGGAGACTTTGAGCTGAAATGCCTTCCCCGATTACCTGCAGATGCTCCACAGATGAACATATATATAAATAGAAATAATTGTGTGACTGAAATGCTGAAGGCCTATCAAGAGGATGAAAGTATCATCCAGAAGATTTTGGAGGTTTAACTAAAGAATTGTTCAATGTTTTTTGGAAAGATATTGAAACACAATTTTTCATAGGAGAGGATATAATAGTCCCTAATCTTCCATTACACCGAAAGAAAGAAAAGAATATTTTTATAGTAATAGGTAGGATATTGTCCCATATGATACTACAGACTGGTGAACTACCGATCAAACTTTCTAGATGTGTATACTTATCATTCACAAATATGGACATTAGTCCTGGAATCTTACTTCAGAGCTAGAAACCATAACTAACATTTTTACGTCATACAATTACATGGCCATTCCAAAAGAAAACAATTTCAATGAGCAACTTATTGAAATTGCAACAGAAGTTTTAGTAGAAAGACCTAAAGTTTTTGTTGATTTGATGAAGCAAGGTTTGCCTACAAAGTTAGTGAATTTTTGGATCAATAGCAATGAACATAATCTCACTTTTATTTTAAGTCAACAGAGACCCACCCTGAAAAAATTACTGGAGTGTTTAAAAACTGAAGACATTTTGAATAATGATCAGATGAGGGTTTTCCATTATTTTAAAATGTATCTGCAAGAACTGAATTCAGACAGTATGTTACAGTTACTGTTTTTTATAACTGGTTCGGTCATGATGCCATTAGAAATAAAAGTTACATTCAATGCATTGAGTGGACAAATGAGAAGGCCAATATCTCACACATGTTCTGACACTTTGGAGTTATCTTGCATGTATGCATCATACCAAGAATTCAAAAAAGAGATGAACACCTACCTATCTTCAGAACATTCTTATCTGTATACACAAATCTGGATATTTCTCATTCAAGTCACATGGGTCAACTAACTTGGTTGACTATTCTGATTTTTTACTCAAGATTTTTTGGGCTGCTGTGCATCTTTACTTAAGTTTGTTGTATGAAAATTAGTTTCAATTAACTATAGAAGCAGGTAGGTATATTTAACTCAAATGTTGGTTGGCACTTTTGGTTCCATTATTAATGCTGTAAATATGGCAGAAATTTGTTTTCATTTTTTAGTATAGCCTTTTTTTTTTGGATGCTGGTCCTATCGCAAGCCACACCTCAGCCACTTGGGCTTTTTGTGTCTGAGTATAGCCTTCATTGAGTTGTTATTTTCCATGAGAACTGGTGCCATTGTATCATACTCACCTTGTGCCTTCCAACGGTACTGCAGTACTAGACAAAATATATGTGGAAGTTTATATTTCTGAATTACTTACTTAATTTTTTATCATTGTTATGTTTTTTCATCATATATTTAATGTTTTTTTTCTTGAATTGAATATTCATTTAATAACCATTTTTAGGTTGAATGATGTTTTGTTGCAAATGAATGAATTTATTTTCAACACTAATGTAATGACATAAAAGTTAATAAAACGCATTTATAATATTGTTGTATAATTTCCGACAAAGCACGAATTTCTATATTGCAATAATACAATTTACGTGTAAGTATTGTCAGTCAATGAGGTATATATTAGGTATCTTGGAGTTATGGTGGATTCATCTAACATTCACTATATCTGATTACATTTTGATTATATTATATTTATAAATAATGGAGCCTAAATGAATCGTTGACTCCGTTCTTGAAAGATCATTGATACCATTTAACGTTTAAATACTGAGCCACTAAAAGTTAGTCATCTTTTATCTTTCCATTATAAATTCTTGCTATGGACAAAGTTTACAGACTATTCAACCATCAGTAGTATCAACTTTTTACTTCATCACTTCTTTATTTTTGCAAAATACGGAAATTTTTGAGACCGACGGTTGATCAAAGTATAGATCAGAAGGTGCTTTTAAAGATTCATTTGATGAGCGACTTTCTTCATATACAAATTCATTGATGGGGATCTTGGAAACCGTCAGAGATACTAAAAGTTCAAATGGAGGCAAAGGCTATTTTTGGGAGATATACAGGAAAAATTGTAAAAATGCAATTTGGTTTTTATTTTTTATTGACCTTACTCGGAGACATTCAGAAAATTAAGTCGTCATTGGCAATTTTCATGACCTACAGAATGACACCATTGAATTGATAATCTGACGTTTCGGCTCTGAGCCGCCATCATCAAGTTAAGTTTTATAAATACGGACCGGAATTTTTTATTACATTTCTTGAAAGTTTTCAGCCTGCTTCTCGAATACTATGACTGATCTGAGTTTTTTTTAAGAATTTGTTGATGGTTCATATAAATCGTACTTGTATTTCAGAATGAATCTTTTATATAATATAATAATATATAATAATACCTTTATTGCTTCTTAAAACAGTGTTTTACAGCAAGAGTTGTGAAGTGCAAGAACTGAATGTATATTATGTATAAGAGAAAAACAAAAACAAAAAATAAAATAAAATACCTGTGTGAGAGAAAGTGGATATAGAATATTTTGAGTCTATTCGTTTAAAATGAAAGACCTAAGTTTCAGAATATTCCATATATAACTGGAAATAGACCTAACGTCATCTATTGTGAGTCTCTCCAGAGAAAAGAGTCCCATGACTCCAAAGGATAACATTGTGGTTTCATTGTGAGCTTGATTTTGAAATTATTGCATAACCGCAATTGAGCTATCGTGCGGGTGGATGAATTATTTTTGTACAGTGGCAAATAGGTAGTTCGTTGTAACAAGGAAACATCAGATTCAAATAGCTTATTGTAGTATTTTGATAAAACATAATTTTTCCTGATTCTTCCATGCAAAACAACATCGTTCCAGCTATCCTCAGCCCCGGCAAAAACAAAGAATGTCTTCAATTGTCTAGCCCAATTGAATTTTTCATCAATGGTGTTAAGTGAATTTATTTGCTGTCTAAAGCAGAGTTTTGGTAATCGGTTGTCATCCATCGAAAGGAGTTTTTGTAACCAGACATTATAAGCATATTTCACTCTGCCCGTTTCCAATCGCATTATGTAATCTGGAGAGTTATTATGGACAAGCAAAATTCTTTTCAGAAATAGTATTTGAATCCTCTTCAAGATATCACAGTACCTCAAACCCCAGACGGGTAGACAATTTGACATAGTACTTAGTGCGAGAGATTCGAATAATTTGATTCGCGGGAACCACGTATCTATCCTGGCTTTACACATTGGGCGAGAAAGAGACAGTGGACTGTATATTTTGAGATTTTATATTTTTATAATTTTGAATCGCAAGTGACAAGAGGTGCGAAAATGGCCACTCACCTGTGGGTTCTAAGAATCTGGTCAAAAGCGGCGGCCGCCTCAGGATTCTGATGTCGGATGAACCATCAACAGAAGCACCACCGTATGAATTGTCACTGAGTTTTGGGGGGTTTGATTGCTTAATTGCACAATTACAAAAAATGAGATTCTGTCTGATAACCACGTTTCACCTTAACGTGATGATAACGAGATCGAGAGTGCCTTCTGCGCACTGTCTTAATCTTCTTGGGGGGAGTAGTGGCCAAAATTCTCTTGTCACTATCACGCGTAAATTTAGCCTAAATCGCTATACTGAGTGGCACAAATCATTTGCATAATTTAGCAAGACTCTCGAAAGGTATATTTATCGTTCTTTTATACATATACATATCATAATAATATGAAAACTGAACATACCGCCCATCTAAAATGAATATTTTATATTTATATTATTATACTAAATCTAATCTAGAAATCTCTAGTTTGATGAGAAGAGAAGAGCTCAATATGGGTAACAAAAAAGAATGAAAGAAAAAAAATAATAAAAAATAATAATAAAAAGTCAAAAGTTATGAATTTCAATTAGGGAGCGCCAATGGGCAACGGACAAACTTTACTCACAGGACGTCGTAAGAGTCCTTTGTTAGTACGCACTGTTACTACCCTGGTTATACCGTCTGGCCCAGGATGAATTCGTTCAACCCTTCCTAAATGCCACGTCAATGGCGGGGAGAGCTCATTCTTCAAAAGAACTAGTGTATTAGGCTCTATCGGTGTGGAGGGCTGGATCCATTTACTTCGTTGCATAAGATGGTGCAAATACTCCTTATGCCAGCGTTCCCAGAACGACTGGTGGAGTCGCTGTATCAACTGCCAGCGGGAGAGACGGGATATTTTTAAGTTACCCAAGTTTGGGTCTGGCAAAGAATTGAGGGGTTCGAGAGTTAGAAAGTGTCCAGGAGTTAGAGCCTGAAAATCGTTGGGATCATTGCTGATAGGGCACATTGGACGTGAGTTCAAAATAGACTCTATTTGAATCAAGAGAGTATTCAACTCTTCGTAGGACAGTATTTGATTTCCTATTACTCGATAAAGATGACTCTTGATACATTTTATTTGGGATTCCCAGAGCCCCCCGAAATTTGGACTCATTGGGCTGTTAAAATGAAATTTAATCTGTTCTTCTGAAGAAACAGATTTCATTAGAGACGAGATATAATTCGAGGCCCCACGAAAATTGGTGCCACAGTCCGAATAGACATCACTGCACCTGCCTCTTCGTGCTATAAAGCGCCGAAAAGCAGCCAGGAATACCTCTGTGGAGAGATCGGAACAGAGCTCAATATGGGTAGCTCTCGTTGCCATACAGATAAAAACACACATGTAGGCTTTGTATGTTTTTGCACCTCGAACCCTCTTTAAAGTTATAGAGAGAGGTCCAGCCATATCTATTCCGACGTGGGCGAACGATTTTACTTGAGAGACACGAGCTGATGGTAAATTGCCCATAAGAGGCTGAGGAGAAGAGGGATTGAGTCTGAAACATGGAATACATTTCGATATCACTGACCGAATAGCGCGTTTCGGAGCAAGTATCCAGTAACGTTGGACTAGTAAGTTTTGAAGTGTCTGATGGCCGGGATGCAAGTATTTTTGGTGAGTGTGTTCAATCAAAAGCTGCGTGAACCTGTGTGAGCTTGAAAGGAGAATAGGATGTTTGGCTTCGAATGAGAGCTCCGAGTGTATTAATCTGCCGCCCACCCTGATAACTCCAGCGGTGTCTAAGAAAGGAGTCAACCTTTGTAGAGGTTTTGGCAACAATTTTTTAGTTTTTATCTTTTGAATTTCCTGAGGAAAGGCATCCGATTGGGTGAATTTGATTAACAGAAGGAGTGCATGTTCCATTTCTTCAGAAGAGAAAATATCTACATGTCGATTAACGGTATGCTTGGAATTATAGCAGAAACGAAATATATATGCGATTATTCGTTGTATCTTGAGAAGTGAGCTATACCGAAATAAAAGAGATGAGAATGGGTGATTTACCACTGTAGTAGAAGTGAGAACTACCTTTCTTCTTTCCTCATCAGTCTCAGGTAAGTCGTGAATGGGTATTCCTATATCAGGAGGCCATTGTTCATGTGGCAGGGAAAGCCATTTCGGTCCCGCCCACCATAACCTACATTGCAATAATTCTGACGGAGAGAGACCTCTAGAAGCAGGATCAGCAGGGTTGTATTTGGATCTAACATGTCTCCACGTTGACGAAGGAATTTTATTTTGGATTTCAGTGACTCGGTTGCAAACAAAGGTAGTCCATTTATGTGGGGAAGCATTGATCCATGTCAGGGTAATTGTGGAATCTGTCCAACTATGGATGTCATCAATGTGTATTTTTGTTTTTAAAATTTCGAGAGTATAATAGAGCAAATTCGATAGGAGAAGTGCTCCACAGAGCTCCAAACGAGGAATTGATATAGTTTTCAATGGAGCTACGCGGGATTTTGCACAAACTAAGTGAGTGGAGATATTCTGATACTGATCAACGCACCTTAGATAAATGACTCCCGCATAACCAGCTTTACTAGCATCCGAGAACCCATGAAGGGAACAGGACACAGTATAACGAGGATAAATGAGGCGAGGTATAGAGAGGTTTGAGATGGAAGGTAACTCTTTTCGAAAGTGATTCCAAGAATTCGACAATTTGAAAGGTACAGGATCATCCCAATTGAGGCCTTCAGTCCAGAGCTTTTGTAAAATGATTTTGAGGTATAATACCAATGGTGTCAGAAATCCTGACGGATCGAAGATACGGGCCACCTGAGAAAGAACATTTCTTTTGGTGCATGACTTATCAATAGGGAGAACACTGTACGAGAATACGTCAGCAGAAGGGTTCCATTGAAGCCCCAATATTTTCAACATTGTGTCCCTTTCGAAGGAGAGAGGATCATACAATAAACTGGAGGGAGGTAAATGGGAGAGTAGAGTGGGTTCGTTACTAGCAAATTTTCGTAATTCAAATTCACCTTTGAGGAGTAAACCAATGAGTTGACGTTGATATTCGAGAGCATCTGAAAGATTGTCAGCGCCTGTGACTACATCATCAACATAAGTGTCAGATCTAAGAATAGAGGCTGCTAGAGGAAATTCGTTTTCGTACTCGTAAGATAACTGCAGAAGAACTCTAATTGCGTGAAAGGGTGATGAACACACACCGTATGTCACTGTGTTGAGCTGAAATTCTTGAATTGGTTCTTCTTTCGAGAAACGCCAAATTATGCGTTGGAAGTGGCGATGTGCTGGGGATACTATGATTTGACGAAACATCTGCTTGATGTCCGCCGTAAACACTACTGCATGTACTCTGAAGCGCAAAATGATCGAGATGATATCTTGTTGTAATTTTTGCCCAGTGAATAAAGTATCATTGAGAGAAATTGAGTTCAGATCACGAGCGCTGGCATCAAATACTACCCTTAGTTTGGTGGTGGTACTATCTGGGCGGAGTATACAAAAGTGAGGAATATAATAACCTGAACTGCTAAACTGATCGGGACACACTGGAGTCATATGCTCTGATATTAAATATTCATGCATAAACTCTTTATAGAGATTATAGAGCTCAGGGTTATGCAGGAGCTTCCGCTCCAAAGAGAAAAACCGCCGGAGGGCTATATCTCTGGAACCCCGAAAGTGGGGTTCTCCGTCACGAAAGGGTAAACATATTTGGAATCGGCCTGATTTGCTACGAGAAAAGGTTTTAAGAAAGTGATTTTCGACAAAAATATCCTCAGGTGAAAGTGGGAAAACTTCAGGGACTTGGTCTAACTCCCAGAAACGTTTTATTGAGTCTTCTAAAGTTAATTCCGTGGAAGTAAAGAAGGAATGATGTTGCGAAGCATTTTGCGAGGAATAGTTAACTCTACCCATGATAACCCATCCAAAAATGGTTTCTAAAGCTACAGGTTCATGAAGAGAAGTACTTATACTGTTGCCAGTGAGGAGAAAACCAAAAACATCTGCGCCCAATAGCATATCAATTGGACGGGATTCTTTGAACTGAGGATCAGCCAATTTCAAATGTGAAAATTGCGGAAAGCTTTTGTGAGAAAGTGTTTCTCCAGGAAGAGGTGGAGAAATTGTAGGTAAGAGAATAAAATCGAGAACTAGAGAGGGTTGATCCGCATCAACAGGTTTTACCATACAGGTAACACCCTGATTAGCTTGAGAACTAAGTTGACCGATACCGGCAATTGAAATCTTGAGGTTGGACTTGCATAATCCCAGTTGATTAGCTAGTTTACTCGAAATGAAATTAGACTGACTTGCACTATCTAATATAACTCGGGCCTTGCGGAAATTACCATCTTTTGCCTGAACTTCAATTTGAGCCGTAGACAACAAAACAGTACTGTGCGATTGAGTAAACATATTGACGGAAGTAGAGGAGGAAGGTATTGACCTATCTGGAGGTTGAGTATTATTTGAGGTATGATGAGAACCGGCTATAACTCCTGGTGCAGGAGGTGCATGCGAGGGGTGAGTAAAAGATCTATCAAAATGTAGAAGGGTGTGGTGCTTTCCTGAACAACGTTTACAAGATACTTGTGAAGAGCATTGAGAAGAAGAGTGCCTAGACCCAAGGCAGTTAGAGCACCACTTATACGTTTTAATGAGACTGTATCGATCATTCGGAGACTTTGACAGGAAGTTTTGGCAATTATATATCATATGATCACCATGACATAACTGACATTCTAGTTTTTGAGCATTTGAGACTAATGATGAGGACATTCGCTGTCTAACAGTATTATTTGAGGCGTTATTCAATAATGCATCTGTCGCTTTGGGTCGTATGAATGACTTTCTTGTCTGAGAAGAATTAAAATTAACCGTATCAAGGGCATCGCAATGCTTTTGCACAAATTCTTGTAAGACTGTGAAATACTCATCATTTTTTAATTTAGAGCCGCACTCTAATTCAAAATTGGTAGCAGTTGAAGAATCCAGCCGATCTAATAGCATGTTAAATAAAATAAAATCCCATCTTTTAATATCATGGCCTAAATTTTCCAACATTGATAAGTTTTCATTGAATGTGTCGATAAGAAGTCGAAAGGCTTGAGAATTATCTGAAGTAGTTAATTTTCGAGTTTGCTCAATTGCGCGCCAATGAGAAGTCCCTATTAATCTATCGTTATGATAGCGTTTTCTCAGCGAATTATAAGCAACTGTATAATTTTGACCTGTCAAAGGAGTTCGCTTGACCAGAGCCAACGGAGCACCTTGTAATGAAGTGAGTAGGTAATTAAATTTATCAATGTTTGACATACCATCAACATCATGAATCATGGAATCGTACATGTCTATGAATGTACGCCACTGAGTAAGGTCCCCATTGAATTTTGGTAAAGAGATTTTAGGCAATTTAATATTTGTATGACCTGCTGAGCTTGTGGATTGATTTAGATTCAAAGTAACATCTTTCACGTCCTCGAATATCTGCATGTAAATCGCTTGCACGTGAAAAAAATCGTTTTGAAACTGTATATATTTCTGATTATGAGTAACCAACTCGGCTTCATCCACTGAAAAGAATAAATTGACAATCTGAGCATGTACAGCCTCAAAGTTGGTGTTGATAGTTTCAATTTGGCGGTACCTACACTTGAGGTTATTATGCAAAGCTTTATCATCTAAGGATTGATCAGCAATTCTTTTCAATTCTGCCATTTTCAATTCCTCAATACTTCGGGAGGCCACAAGTTGCTTGAGTCTTTTTGTTTGAGCATCTGTCAATGTCGCGGTCATTGTGAATTCTATTCGAGATAATCACAGATGTGAACTTTAGAGTTGGTCAAAAAATAAATACGATTGTACACCCTGTATGCCGCTCTAACGCTCGGGAAGCGTGGAGCAATATTATACTTGCGGTTAGCTTTCCGTGCAAACTTTCGTATACCTATGTGAATAATTTACTATTTTTCTATAGGAAACAATTAATTCGAAACAATAGGAAGAGTTATGTGATTATACGATTCAACTGCCTCATAGGAGCACTTTCTTCGAGATTTTATTATCGGATAAATATCGAGAAAAGTAAGAAAACGTAAATATTCTAAATTTGCCGTACTTATACCTGAGTACAAGTAACAAGAAACATCGATCAAAACAAAATTGAGAAAGATGAGATTGATGGGGGCGTGACCAGAATTTACCTGCGACAAACGAGTGCGCGTACGGTACCTCGGTATGTTCTCGATACCTAGAGAAATATCAATTATGGCTACCAATCGAGATTTCCTAATTTATGCAAATTCTTAATTGATTTATGCTGAAAATTAATAATTCAACAATAACTGGTTGGGAATTTCAAAAAATTCAAGATCCGACGTCAGAAGGACCATTAACATGGGCGAGAAAGAGACAGTGGACTGTATATTTTGAGATTTTATATTTTTATAATTTTGAATCGCAAGTGACAAGAGGTGCGAAAATGGCCACTCACCTGTGGGTTCTAAGAATCTGGTCAAAAGCGGCGGCCGCCTCAGGATTCTGATGTCGGATGAACCATCAACAGAAGCACCACCGTATGAATTGTCACTGAGTTTTGGGGGGTTTGATTGCTTAATTGCACAATTACAAAAAATGAGATTCTGTCTGATAACCACGTTTCACCTTAACGTGATGATAACGAGATCGAGAGTGCCTTCTGCGCACTGTCTTAATCTTCTTGGGGGGAGTAGTGGCCAAAATTCTCTTGTCACTATCACGCGTAAATTTAGCCTAAATCGCTATACTGAGTGGCACAAATCATTTGCATAATTTAGCAAGACTCTCGAAAGGTATATTTATCGTTCTTTTATACATATACATATCATAATAATATGAAAACTGAACACACATAATGGGCAAAATTGCACCTACGGCTTGCTTTGCTTTGTCTGTTGTAACCGTTGCCATTTCACGAAAAAAAAAAAGTAGACATATTTGTTCACTACAGAAACAGGATCATTTTTGTAAAAAAACTTGTGGTTAGTTAGTTGAAAACCTCCTCTAGAAAAAGACTTCATTTTTGTTTTCGCAATATTAACAGAAAGGTCAATTTGGGCTGTATACAACTCTAAGATCTTGAGTTTTTTTGCCACGTCAATCTCAGAGTGCGCAAGAAACAACTTTCAATTTTTTACCTTCGAGGAACTCTGAAAATTGGGATTTGTAAACACAAAATCGCTGATTTAGAAGATTTAAAGTTTTCCATTGTACAGTCGTATTGAATTCATTAAATGTGGGTTTCAAGGGCAGTATTGAAAAAAGAAAAAGAATAGATGAATACTTAGCTTAGATGGTGATCTTTTTGAACTCTTATTAGGATAAAACTCAACATTAGCTAAGTAGTGGACTGATGGTTTTCTTGTGCTTTTTATTTGGAGGTTTATTACCAACAATATATGATACGATAGATAAATGGGCTTTATTGTCTTATTTGTCGACAAAGTAAATCATGTTATCATGGTAGGTAATATGCGTCTCAAATTTCAAATTAGTTTAAATATAATATATTATATACCGAGGAATTTTTTTTTATTTTCTAAATTTGGATGTAAACTTGCTCTCAATCCTCCGACTTCCTAATGTGACCTGCTCGAACTCCCACATAAATGATATCGAATTTGTTTTAGACACATTCAACCCAAGTTCGCTCATTATCTGCTTACGATCTTGTAGAAGCAGCACACTTTATTCATTTTATGTGTAACAAATAACATCTAAAATGGAGAGATTTGAGCGCTCATTGAATGAAAAAAAAAACAGCGGCAGTATTATATTCCGGTGGTGATGAATATGAGTCGAATGAAGATAATGATTCATCACATGACGGAAGTGATTCAGAAGGAGGTATATTTTCATATTTTTCCGATTGGCTTTGGCTTTATTCATTGCTTATCTTAGATTATGCACCTGGACCAACTCGTTCGCCCCTTGGTTTCTTCTAAAATAATGGGAATTGACCAAAACATATCGTCCGTATCCGCGCGTGTCGCTGCGGGAAGCATACGTTTCCGCGACCTCCAAAAACACCCGCTATACACAGATACTATGGATAAAAACGCCCGCAGCTAAGGGGTTAATGATAGCTTATTGAGTCACACCAGTTTTTTATTTTTTCTGAATCTGAGTGGATGTATCGAGTCAAAGAAGCGGCGTTATCATTACGCCAAAGTATCGTGGTGTCATCAGCAAACAAGGTGAATGCTCCAGATATATCAAGTTTAGCCATATCGTTAATATAAAGCAGAAATAAAATTGGACCCAAGACTGATCCCTGAGGAACTCAGCACACAATTTTTCCACTTTAGAAGTTTTGTGCTTCAGTGATATTTTCTGATTTCTGCCGGTTAGATAGGACCTGAACCATTCGAAGGCTGTTCCACGGAATCCATATAATGAGAGAGTTTCTGCAAGAGGAGTTCATGATGTACACATAGACGTAAATAAATCCTGCTTGGAATTTCCACTGGTGTTTTAAAAAAATCTCCTTTCTAGTTCAAACAGAACTCCTTTGAAATTATCCAATTTGGCACACTCTCTGAAGGTATAGAACACATGGGTTATTATTGGTTATTTCTTTCAAATAATGTTATTTATTCAGTATAAAATGTTTTATTGCAGTTTAAAAAAATAAATGAGATTCCAAAAGTTAAGAGTTAAGAATGACCTTTGAGATACATCAATATAAAGAGGAAATCAATAAAACTGATACAATGAGAATAGCATATCCTTGGATAAGTAGTCAAAATCATATACATCGAATTAGTTTCACCCGTGATTTCATACAACTCTGGAAATAACTTCAGTTGATATTCTTATTATCCTATCAAATTCATCAATTCAGTTCTTAAAAATAAGTATAATTCCAATGCTTCTTCCACTTTTGAGGGAAATGATATGTTGGTTTCACACATTATTATAACTGCTAAATGGTAGACATCTTCATCACAAGGAAGTTTTGAGAATGAACAGATGTCATGCAGAGCTGATATGCTATTGTTGGGAATAGGGCATAAATAGTTTCGTGAGCCTAGCAACTGGGGCATGTGGAACATAATGAAAGGCCGTCCAGACGGAGAAATACTATTTCTAGATGATGTTATTTGATGAGTGTCCCATTCTTTCGCCACAAGAAGCAGTTCATTCTAAAAAATTCAATATTTTAGATGTTTATGAATTCAGCATCTATTGATTGATCAATGCTTCCAATATCTCATTGAATTTTCATTCAAATAGGAATTCCTAGTTTACATATACAGTGTCCTTCATAAAGTCCGCATCATATGGGAAAAACTTATACCAATATATCATTGAATTTTCAGTCAAATAGGAATTCCTAGTTTACATATACAGTGTCCTTCATAAAGTCCGCATCATATGGGAAAAACTTTTATTAATGATTTATTTTGTAATTCGGCTTGGGCGTTAAGTTGTGCTTTGAAAATATGAAAAATTACCTACTCGGATGTGGTCACGTGACTTTCGCGACCTGTCAAAACTAATATTTTTTCAAAGTTATCGCTGGATATAGGCTCATTTATTAGAATTCCAAAAAAATTAAGGGGAAAAGTTGTTTCTTTTTCGATTTTACACCTACATCTAAAATTTGAACGTTCTATTGCAACTTTCACTTTTTGCCATTTTTTTCATATTTGTACCGTGAAAAGTCGTAAACTTTGGTTAGATAAAAGTAAAAAAGTTTTATGATGTTTTGAATTATGACGTTGGTATCATTTTTACAAAATTTTGTAATTATCAAAAAAAAAACTGCCCTCCAACATCAACCAATATCTTGTCAATTGTTGTTAACTGCATTATACATATTCTAATACCAATTATGGGAATTATTTTATCTACCTTAAATATCAAATGAATAGAGAATCTTGACTGATAATTAAAATATACTGTGGTTTTTTGAATATTACCTGAATGATTCTTAGAAAACAAAATTGACTCAGAGACTTGTCTATTAATGACCCAGAAAACAATCCATCATCTTTGAGAGAATGAAACACATTTATCCAATACTGGCTATGGTGTTTTCTTAGTATAGACCACCAAGCCTCTATTCTTTGATTATGTTGACTGGTCCCTAATAGGAATGCCTGTTGTTGGTTTCCATAAGATTCAATCATTAATGTCTGAATATTTTCAACAATCCCATTTTCAGTCCCTAGATCTGCCTTATGCTTTGTGGACAACCCTGAAAACTTTCAATTGCATTCAAATAATATCCACCAATAACTTTAGGGTTGTTACTATTTGGTCCTGCTCTCAGCCAAAAAATCTTTCGTGAATATCCATCTATACATCCACTTATACATATACCAAAAGGTTTCAATTTATCATAACAGTCCATGTGCCAAAGAAAATTTGGGCCCTTGTTTTGGTATTGCCTTCTACGGAGACGTCTTCTACTGCGAAAATCAACACCCGTAGGGTCAATAATGTTTAGCAAGAGACGAACAGTTTCTTGAGTGACTAGTAACTCATGTTGTATACACCTTAAGTGCATCCATCGATATCCATGCAATTGTCTATGGGTTTTCATATCTTGTTGAATGAAATCAGTTACCTCTACTAGGTCAGTGTAGTTTCTTCTTCGAAATAAATTCAACTTCCTTAACTTTCTTTGGAGTGTACGCCTACTGATGTGAATGTTGTGATTTATATCCAAGCAGTTCAGTATTTCAGATTGGTGATATCCTAAACTGAAATAAGCCTCCACTAAGTCATCCATAGTAGATATTTACAAATACTGCTGAAAATATGATGTACCTAACACACTGCAATACAATGAAATAATGGTGAACAGTACATGTAACAAAAAAACATGGAAAATGTGTGATGACTGAGATGAGGGGTTATTATTGGGGTTACTACAGAGGAAGTCTTCTTTGTCCTCATTCTGGTAGAGGTAATGTTTATATTCATTATCGTATCTAGAATATGTTATTGAATCGAATCTATATTCTACAGTATCTGTCGAATAGGCTATTTGACACTTCGTATCTGTCGATTAGACTAATTGACACTTAGTATCTGTCGAATAGGCTAGTTAACACTTAGCATCTGTCGAATAGGCTAGTTGACACTTAGTATCTGTCTATTATGGAAAAATAAAGTTGCATGGCGCTTGTACGTTTTCGTATTCTTGTATCAGGTACTCTCCTATTCACTATTGTTACTGCATGGAGTTTGTTCACCTCGAGTCCTAATTTGGTCAATATGTCTCTTCCAGATTCTTCAATTCTATCATATAATGTAATTTACCCAACCTTTTTCTCACTCTACCGAATTCCCACTTTTCTGCATGGATATAATCTCGCGCTTCCACTCTCTCCTACCTCTAATTCACGAACCCCTTCTAGTTCTGTTATTATTGTTGAGTTTTCGCTCAATTCTTTAGGTTTTAATAAATCCAGCCGAGATTTAATTTGTCAGCCTAGCATCAAATAATAATTTTCTCACTACTATTTCTATCACCTGTTTTTTTTTGCTTTGTATCTCTTTTTTTTTATTTTTATAGACAACTGGAACTGGGAAATGTCGCAAGTTTTGACAGTTGCACATACTAACGTCAGATCTCTGACAGCGAACTTCACAGAATTCAAAACATGGGTTGTTGATAATGACTGGGATGTTGTGGGAGTAACTGAGGCTATATCCTGCTCTAAATACTGAAATTGTTCATATAGATGGCTACAATTTCGTCCGAAATGATAGGCCCACTAGAGGGTGCGGCATTGGGATATATATCAAAAATAAATTCAGATTCGAATTAGTGATAAGGGAAAGTAGCGAAATTCTTGAAAGTATATGGCTAAAAATTCTTCTAAGAAGGTACGTAATAGTTATAGGAACCATTTACACGCCACCAAAATCAAATCAAGCTTCATTTCTTGATCAGGTAGAGGATCTTTTCTCTAATATATTTTCGAATTATCACGATATTATATGTTGGGTGATTTTAACATTGATATGCTCGACATTAATTCTAATTTCACAGCTTCTTTCAATTATATTCTTGAGTCCTTCAACTTCAAACAATTATTAGACCAACCTACTCGCATATCTGAAACTAGTACGTCTATGTCACTGATAGATTTGATAATTACAAATTTTGACCCAGAAATATGCGATGCGTCTGTTGAAAATCTCCAAATTTCTGATCACTTCACAACTCATTGCAAATTCAAAATTGATATTGGTCGGTCAGACATCAGGAAAACAGTTACTTATAGGCCCATTAGTAGCATAAATCGCGATAATTTTTATTGGGATCTTGTACAAATGCCATGGGAATCTATATACAACAGTGATGATGTAGAAACAAAAGTTCTTTTATTGAATTACCTGCTTGCTTATTAGATTTTCATGCACCACTAAGATCATTTTACCCCCATAAGAGACATAGCTATGCTCCTTGGATAACAGATAATATTAAGTTAATGCAACGACTCCGTGATAGAGCTCTTCGAAAGTATAGAACAACACAATTACCGAGACACTTTGATTGTTACAAACAATTAAGTAATTTAACAACATCGGCAATTAAATCTGAAAAGAAGGTATATTTGAATTATAAATTGCAAAATAGTTCAACAAAGGAGAAATGGTCTGAACTGAAGAAAATTCAAATTATAAAGAGTAAAACCAATATAATTCCTGATAGCCTACACAATGCTGATGAATTTAATGACTATATTACTAATTCACTACATAATGATGCTACAATCAATGAAGAATTGATCGATTTCAACTCTCATACCATTAAAGGTGGTTTAAATACTACATTCAACTTCAGCCCAGTTAACGAGGAACTTATAGCAAAAATTATCCAAAATATAAATACAAAGGCGACGGGTACTGACAATATCAACATTACCATCATTCTGCTATGCTGTCCATATTTGATTCCTGTAATGAGTCACATTATGAATGAATGTCTAGCTAATAATATTTTGCCAAATTCATGGAAAAATGCTAAAGTTATACCGTTACCTAAAAAAAAAATCCTGAGACCTATAGTGACCTTCGCTGTATTAGCATCTTACCCACCTTTTCAAAAATTTTGGAAAAAATAATTGAATCACAAATCCGTACTTTTTTGGATACTAATGATATCTTGCCAATCAAGCAGTCCGGTTTTAGAAGTGGCTACAGTTGCGCAACTGCTCTCTCAGACGTGGTAGATGATATACTAAGTGCCATTGATAACCAAAATATATGTGTTTTGGTACTACTTGACTACTCCAAAGCATTTGATATGATAAATCATGAAATTTTATTATCTATATTCCATTATTTTGGATTCAGTGACTTTGTTCGAAACCTACTATATTCATATCTACGCAACAGAGTACAAAGTGTTCATATGGATGATCATATTTCTCCGCCATCTCCAGTTTTGTACGGTGTACCACAAGGTAGCATATTAGGTCCAGTTTTATACGATGTATACCTCAAATTTCACCAATGTACTTCAGAATGTCAACTACCACTTTTATGCTGACGATACCCAAGTTTATTTTGCTTTCAAATATTCAGTTATCAATGACGCTAACAATATAATAAATTCAGACCTGAATGCACTTTATAAAATTTCATCGGATCATATGCTCAAAATCAATCCTAATAAATCTTGTGCCTTGCTTTTTTGTTCAGATGGCATTAGAAATGACATCTTACCAAATATAAATTTGAGAATCGGCAACTGTACCATCCCTTTCAAACCCTTTTGTAAAAATTTAGGTCTGATAATTGACAGCAAATTACATTTCACTGAACATATAACTCAAAAGCTCAAGATTGCATACAGTTCCCTGAAATTAATTTATTCGCAAAGGACCTTTTTGAATATGAAAACTAAAAAAATGCTATGTGATTCATTGGTGTTGTCACACTTTAACCACTGTGATGCTATATATGGTCCTTGTTTGAAATCAGTCGATTCCAATAGAATCCAGAAAATTCAAAATCGTGTATTAGGCTAATTTATGGTATAAGAAAACAGAATACTATTTAACAAAAATTTCAAGAACTAGGCTGGTTAAACATGTACAAAAGGCGCCAATTGCATATGGCATGTCTCTTCTTCAAAGTGTTCAAATTTAAAACTCCTCCTTATCTCCATCGTAAGCTCTCTTATAGAACTGATATACACAATCTAAATATTCGCCGCCTCAATCTTCTTACAATACCCAAGCATAAAAAAGAAATATTCAAACGATCGTTTAGCTATAACATCTCTATTTTCATTAATGATTTACATGCTCGAGATAGCTCACTTTTGAATTCATCTATGAACACTTTCAGGTTGAAATATAAATCATTTCTATTGAATTCCTCCTTACCATAATTTATTTTGCATTGTATAGAGGACTTTCGATTCATTTAATTTCATTCAACTCACTTACACTTATAAATTTTTGTATAAGATTGACAACTTGCGCTATCACTGTTCCAGTCTACTATTTTTTTTTCATAACTTCCTCATTTCTCTCTTTCCTCTCTTCCTATCTTTTCTTTCTTTCTTTTTTGTACTATCTTTCATTTTATTCTTCTTGTCTCCTCTTCTTCATTTCTTTTAGGCCATCGAAGAATTTTCCTTCATTAAAATATAGGCGCTGGTGGAGCAACAGACGTGAGTTATAACCATTTTGGTATAATCTCATATTCTGAACCAGAAAGGCCTTTTGTTTGCCAATTATATTGAGTGATGATATATATTTCTTGTTATTATAATTATATTATGGTGGACAATAAATTATTATTATTATTATTATAAATAAGAAGGACTGAGACCAGTAGTGGAGTGTGGAGTTTTCCGATATTGCAAGAGAAATTTTGATAGTTGATGTTCTCTTTCGTCCCCATTACCTTTCAGGGCCCTTAGTGCCTGTTTGAACGTTTGTACGTATCTTTTGGCCAAGCCGTTTGTTGCGGGGTGATAAGGTGCACTCAACTTATGTATAATTGCATTATTTTGCAAAAATCTTTTAAATTCGTAACTAACGAATGTTTGATCATTATCAGAAACTAGACAACGAGATACTCCAAATGTAGCAAACATTTTTCGAAGTAAATTTATAGTCGTATGACTGGTTATATTTTTAACACTATGTATTTCAGGCCAATGAGAATAGGCATCTACTAGTATAAAGTAATACAAGTTCATGAATGGGCCTGCAAAATCAACATGCACTCTATCGAAGAGTGCTGTTGGTGTCTCCCAGGGGTGTATAGGGACTTTTTGTGGGTTGTTTTTGATTTTGTTACAATCTGAACAATTCATTGCCATATTTTCAATATCTTTTGAAATACCTGGCCACCAACAGTATCCTCTGACAAGTGCTTTCATTTTAGTTATACCAAAATGGGCAGAGTTTAATTCTTGTAAAATACTATCTTTTAGTGTACTTGGAATTACTGCCATCTGTTGGCGAAATATGCAATTACTCTGCAAGGAAAATTCTATTTGTGGAATATTAAACCTAACTTTTGGATCTATTTTTTACCTAGTTTCAATGCATTTAACAATATTTTGAGACATGGATCTTTGAAAGTTTCCACTTCCAACTCTAACGTAATAGGTAAAGTTTCAATTTGAAAAATCTCAAATGTATTCACAACATCGTATTCATACTCTCTTTTAGTGTCTACAGGTAACCTAGACAATGCATCTGCATTTGAGTGCAATTTTGTATTTTCGTATTTTATTGCATAGTTAAAACCCTGTAAAAATAACGCATAATGTTGCATTCGTGTTGTGGAGAGTGTAGGAAGACTTTTTGATGGTGAGAAAATCTGCATCAATGGTTGATGGTCCACATACAAGGTGAAAGGACGACCAAAAAAATTGTAGTAAATTTTTTTTATCCCAGAAATTATTGCAAAAGCTTCTTTATCTATTTGAGCATATTTTTGTTTTGAGAGCATTTGTGAAGCGAATTGAATCGGGCGTTCTGTCCCATCAGAATAGACATGCGAAAGTACAGCCCCAATTGCATATGGGCTTGCATCAGTAGCTAGTACTAAGGGAAGCTGAGAGTCAAAGTGAGCTAAGACTCTATCTGATAAGATCTCTGTTTTTACGGCCGTAAATGCATTATAACAAAGTTTGTTCCAATTGAAAGGAACCCCTTCCTTCAAAAGATTATAAATTGGTCTCAAAGTATCACTCAAATTCCTTAAAAACCGACCATGGTAGTTGACCAACCCTACAAACGCTCTGACTTCAGTCTTGTTAGATGGAACTTTAGCTTTCTGTATTGCTTGAATTTGTTCTTTAGTTTTATGAATTCCCCCTTTATCGACAATATACCCACAATATTCTATCTGACAAACAAAAAAATGACATTTTTCATAATTAATCCTTATATTATGCTTTGCTAATCGACTTAAAACGGTTTCTAATCTATCGAGGTGTGTATCGTCATCAGGTCCTGTAATTTTTATATCGTCCAGAAACACTGATACCCCCGACATATATTTTAATATGTTTTCCATTTCTCGCTGCCAAATTGCAGGTGCACTGGCAATTCCATACATAAGCTGTACTGCGGTAAAGACCTTTTGGCGTACTTGAGGTTAAATATTTCCTATCTTCAGGGCGTACCTCCATTTGTAAATAGGCCTGTTGTAAGTCTAACTTTGTGAATTTGTCCCCACCTGCCATGGATGAAAATAATTCCTCAATCGTAGGTAAAGGGTATTCATCGACAATTATGTGTTTTTATTCAAAGTAAATTCGAAATCTCCGCATATTCGGACTTTACCATTTCTTTTGATAATTGGTACTATAGGCGTTGCAAATTCTGACCTATTGACTTTTTCCAAAAAATCTAGTTCTTTCTCAACTATAGGTAAAAGTGCAAATGGTACTTTTCGTGCTTTTAGAAAAAATGGTTGTATATCTGGTTTAATTTTGAAACTGGCCTGTAAACCTGTAATTTTACCCATACTTTGATTGAACAATATTGAATATTTGTTTAATAAATTTTCCAATCGCCTGTTTGAATCAATTTTGTGAATATCACCTGAGACTACTAAGAAACCCAGACCTAATTGTCTGATCCATTCACGTCTCATTAGTGGGTTTTTGTCTGAATTAACAATGTATTAGTTCAAAGACTTTGTAAATTTTTTGTAATTCACCTGTACCTGTACAAAACCAACTACTTCCAATGATTGCATACTATATGTTATCAAGTTCAAATTTGTATTTTGTACCTCCAAATAAGAAAACATTTTTCTGAATTAATTGAAATTTATAATTGGAACTGCTGCTCCCGAATCAATTTCAAAATCAATTCTTACCATGTTGACCTCTACTGTAAGCTTGAACTTTTCCCGAAACTTGGAATGTTCTGTTTGCACTGATTTCTTCTATAAGGTCTACCTGGTCTGTATGAATTTGATTTGTATTTTTTATGCAAACCTTGCTCAAATGCTCTTTCCGCTTACATTTACTGCAATGCAGGTTTATTTGTTTACATTTGTTTGCCAAGTGTTTTGTTGATCCACACCTAAAACAACATAAAGGTTTGTGAGGAATAGTATTAGTAGTATTGTAAAAATTCTTTTGCATAGCACTATTGTCTCTACAAGCATACTTATTTTCTTTGTATTTATCCCCACCAATATTATGCACTGATGCATATTTATTTGATTAGTGTAGTTGGGCAGCATCTCTGGCTGATGTTTCCATGCTAGTAGCTACTTCAATTGCTTTATCGATGTTCAGATCCTTAACTTTCAATAACCTGATTTGAATGTGTTGATCTCGAAGTCCAAACACAAATTGGTTTCTCAATGCTTTGGGTAGATAATCACCAAACTTGCAGCTAGTTGCCAATCTCTGTAGAGATGTCATATAGTCCTGCACACTTTCCTCCTAATGCTGCTTCCTTTGTGAGAACCTGAAGATTTCCGCAATCTCCAATGGTTCTGGACTATAATGTAACTTCATTGAGTCTACCAATTCCTCGTAGGTTTTCTCATGAGGTTTACTGGGAGAAAGTTTGTCACAAAGGATGTCGTAGGCATCAGGACCCATATAATGCAATAAGAATGCTGCTCTTCTAGTCTCCGGTACTGCAAACACATTGAATGCGCTTTCCAGGTGCATCAACCATCTATCGAATTTCTTAGATGCATTGTATGTCTCGATGGAGAAAATAGTTTGCACTGAATATACAGTAGTAGCACCGCTGGAGCCTGCTTCTGCTGGATTTGGCATTTTTGAATATTACTAACACGTGCTGATGGTTCAAGAAAAAAAAACTTCGAGGTTATGGTCCCAAAAGTTTTACCGGGCTCGAACGTCCTCGTCGCCAAACAGTTGTATTTGTATTAGGGTATTGTAACACCCTAAGTAAATAAAACTCCACCTTCCTTGCTCGTGGTGTATTTTTGATCCAGTCCGGATCCAGTCAAATGAAACATGTACATGTATAAAACAATCCTATACAGGAAAAAGTTGAACATACAATTACCGATCTATCAGATCCGGTAGTCAGGAGCAGAAGAAGGATCGAATCCCAAATCTATACAATACTGAAAATGAATGACATGTGTCAACTTCATGTGTACATAAGATACAGGTATACCCAGTGGCGTAACATTTCTTAAAAGATAGAACAGATAAGTAATAAACATAACCCATTCGAACAACCCATATAGCACTCGACGTCCCGAGGACGTCCATTTTTGGTCCGATTCAGGTCTGAACGTCCTGGACCTTTTCAGTACGTACTGAAAACGTCCATTTTAAACATACCCAGTACCTACGAATTCAACGTACTGGGTACGTCCATTTCTGGGCGTATTTGACTTTTGATTGACAAATTTATAATAATTAGTAATCAAACAAATTTGTTTATTTGATCTGTATGATCCGAATTCCATATATGATTCCATTCATCTCTTCTACTAGTTCTACTCAACGAGTTTGCCAGATAGACTCGGCACCTGATATCTTTCGTTTCTTTCTTGTTAATAGGCGTCCGGAATGAAATTTAGAGGGAAATGTTCAGACGGATGGAACCACATAAATGATACACAAATTGAATCTTTGTACTTTGTTCTACAAGATCAATCTCATTAACTATCCAAAAAAGAGGGATGTAGGAAGGCAAGGTTGTGGAAACTCATAGATCTTACTGCTTACGCTAGATCCGGCATCATGTAGTAATTTTTAGGTCAAGAGGGGTCTGCAAGAAATTAGGTACTATGGTCACGTGGGACAACACATTTGTATGGTAAACAACTGAAACGACCAATCAATGGCTTAGTACTTTCAACCCCCCCAGACCTACAAAACAAGTAACCTGGATACCGGATCTAGCGCATATACCTTAAAAGATCTTGCGTAAGCAGTAAGATCTATGTGGAAACGGAAAGGTTTGTTTTGAGGCGTGACAACTGACAGTCGTTTTGGCATCATGAAAAAAATATAGAATATACCAGTCACGTTATATCAACGGTTTTTTAATGGTCTGAGCCATAGCTAGTATGTAGCGAAATTTATAATATTATATACTAAAAAATATTATAATATTATATACTTTGTTATCTTCACTCTGTTTAACAAAATAGTAAAAGGGAGATAGCAATAAATTTTGGTTACCTGTCATTTGTCATGGGATGACATGAGGTGAGCAAAACTAGTGCTCTATGGCAAAGCTTCTTACCTAACCTAAAACTAGCATCAGCTTCTTTTATATCCGCATTTCCCGCTTTATTGGTTGATATTCCCCTAAGATATTTCCTGTATGCTCAATAGATTATATCATGTAATATAATATTAATCCAAGATTGCACCCTCAAACGTGATTGCTCCTATCTGTGTATATGGTCTGTGGCCCTTATGTTAGTGCCAATGCCAAGTGTGACTAACATAGGTGCCTGAAAATATCCTTGCCTGAAAAGTAGGTATAGCAATCCCAACATCGAAGACTGCTTTCTGCTCGGATTTGTGTTGTGGTGGGTGTTGAAGAGGTAAGTTGATTAAATTTATTATTAATCACTATGGATCGTTCAAAAATAAGTAAACACTTGAAACATGCCAGACAAAAAGTTAGAACATTCGAGCAATCTCTTATGTATGAAAGGTCAGCAATACCATTTCCCAGGGAGTTGAATGAAGAACCTTCAACTTCTTTGATAATACCCCCCCATTCCTCAACTTCTACTCGAGCTTCTACTTCAGAAATCACCAGTGATCACCAGTGATAGTAGCCTTGATGAGACTTCCGAAGTTTTGTGCGATGCGGAAAATTCAGATTCAAATAAAATCACTAACTGTCAGGCTTCCTTTGGCGTTGTACAAGATCTTTCCAAGGAAGTTGAAATAACTGAGAAGTTATCAGAGTGGGCATTGAAGCACAATGTGCCTCATAGTGCTGTCAATGATCTCCTCAGTACATTGAAACCTCATTTTCCTAATTTACCATTGGATGCCCGAACTCTTTTACGAACACCTAAAAAAGCATACATCCGTACAGTAGAACCTGGGAAATACTGCCATTTTGGTTTCAAACATGCTATTCAGCAACTCTTAGAATGTTCACCAACAAGTCAAAAAATGAATCCAATTGAGGTATGTGTTAATGTTGATGGTTTGCCACTATCCAAGAGCTCGGGGAGTCAGTTATACCCTATTTTAGTAAATTTGTTTCAAGATAAAAATTTTGTAGAAGTGATTGGAATATATCATGGGAATGAAAAACCATCTAGTGCCAATGAATTTCTAGCTGATTTTGTATGTGAGGCTGAAGATGTGATGAATAATGGGATGGTGTTCAAAGATATGTGTTATTCAGTGAGGATAAAAGGTTTCATTCTAGATGTACCAGCCAAATCATATATCACTTATACCAAAGGTCATTCAGGTTATAATTCATGCACAAAATGTTACACAGAAGGTGATTTCATCAACAATAGGGTTTGTTTTCCAACCACAAAAAATATTCATCTGGGGAATGATGCAGAATTTAGACAGAGAGTTCAAGAAGAACATCATTTAGGTACATCTGCGCTTGAGCAGATTCCATATATTGACATGGTGAAAAGCTTTCCATTAGACTACATGCATCTGATTTGCCTAGGAGTAGTCAAGAAATTGTTAGTTTCTTTGTGGTGTTGTGGTAAACCTTCAACAAAACTCTCTTTCAAAGAAATCTCTCAGATATCAGTTCTATTGAAAGAACAAATTCCAAATTTCCCAATAGAGTTCAGTCGAAAACCTAGAACTTTAGATGAATGTAAGAGATGGAAAGCTACAGAGTTTCGTCAATTTCTGCTCTACACTGGTCCAGTTGTATTGAAAGATATTTTAAGTACAGATAAATATACCAATTTCATGAGCTTACACGTTGCTATCATAATACTAGCAGGTCCCAAATATATGGAATTGATAGATTATTCAGAAGATTTATTAGTTTATTTTGTAGAAACATTTATACAATTATATGGAAAAGAAAATGTGTCACACAATGTTCACAATTTGTTACATTTATCAGCTGATGTAAGATTATTTGGTTCCTTGGATAGTTTTAATGCTTTCCCATTCGAGAATTACATGCAAAATTTGAAAAAGAATATAAGAAAAAGAGACAAACCACTGCAGCAAATTATTTTGAGGAAAACTGAGAGAGATCAACTAATCATGAATCGACCTACATCAGTTCACACCTCAGTTCACCCCAAACCTTCAAAAGAACATTTTAATGGACCTATTATTTTGGATTGTACACTTCTAGTGCAATATGCAAAAGTTGTTTTTGAAAATTTTACGTTGACAACCACGGAGCCTGACAATTGTTGTAGTATCAATGATAACATAATAAATGTACAAAATTTTGCCTTGACTGCTGAAGGTCTCATAATTATTGGGCAAGAATTTCTACTTAAAGAAGATTTTTATGAAAAGCCATGTAATTCTTCAGAATTGGGTATTTATGTTGTAAGTGCATTGGGCAATTCAAAATTTTGGTATCTGGATAAAATTTCCATTTGCAAATGTGTGAAATTATCATACCATGAAAAACATGTTGTTTTTCCTTTGTTGCATCCATAAATCATTATATGTTCATTGAATAAAATAATCTCAAGAACTTTCCTATTATATTTTTTAGTTTATTTTTATATGATGAAATATTGAATATCTCATTGACCTGCCTTAATGTTAATTAATTATTTTCATTAGTGTTAGTCACTTCTTTCTTGTGAGAGTACTCAAGAATGACCAAATGTTCTTGTGTATGTTATATATATATTTTTTTGTTGCAATTCATCAAATATGACCACATGGACAATTGTGAAATTCCAAAATGAGAATGCAGTGGAAGCTGTTCCAACAGGATGGTTAATTGGGAGTGATGCATGTTTTTGGCCACCTTGTTCAAGCGAAAAATTAACCAGTGCAATAAAAAAATCGGAGGAACCCAACTCCTGCTGGCCTTCATTCAAAGTAGAATGTTTCAGAAATAGCACATATGGTATGTGATACTATTTTTATCAATTGCTTTTTTTTTGTGTGTGAGATAAAATTACCTACTCTTTGAAGTTAATTGAAATATTGGGAAGAATCTCCTGTTGTATACCAAGGTTCCATAATTAAACTTTCATTGATGAATGTGAAAAATAGATTAATTGGTTACAGATGATTATTGGCTAGCCCGGAGTAAAGTCAAAAAGGCTGAGGAAACGAGTGACCTCAATTCTGAATCTGATACCCAAATCAAGAGGATAATAAAAAAAAGAATACTCTCTTATTCATCAGAATCTGAGGCGGATGATTTGGAGTTCTTAAAACCACCACCAAAAATCAGAAAAAACATCTCAGACATTGGTAAGTAAACATTCTGCTTCCATCCTATTGATCAGAGTAGAAGAAATCCTTCATTTTTGATTGAAAATTCTAGGAGTACTAGTTTTTGTTTTGTGATATTTTTCAGTCCCAATCACGACTTCTCAGCAACTCAGAACAGGTTCTCATCTGACACCTAATGCTCCTTCTTCCATCTGTGAGTAGTTTTTTCAGCAAATGAATATTTACTGAACTTTCCAAATCATTATTTCCAGATCAGAATAAAGCCTTGAATATTACAGAAACCCAAAGCCCTGTTACAGCATGCAGCACCTTTTCTCCAAAATCAACTGTATTGAATGATGAAGTTGGTGGAAACACTCCCACTTCCAGGATGATTAAAGCAGGTTAATATTCTTTCTATATTTTTTTCTTCACATTTCAATCAAATTTACAGTTGCATTCAAATTCCATATATTTCACATAAACTGTGACAATTCTATATGGCATATATTATAGAATATGGCACATATTATAGAATATATTCTATTGCCAAAACACTCATTGAATGGATGTTACTGGGTGTTCTCATATCATGACCATAGGATTTTTTTTCAGTTACATCCAATCATAACAGTGGAAGTCAGATTGGAACTAATGATGGATGTTCATGTTGTCGGGTACACAACATTGGTAAAATAAAACACTATATTTTGAGGTTTATATTCCATTGAAAAAATATTTTGGGGAAATATTTACAAGAGATTTTGCAACTGACTCATTTATTACGATCTGTTGTGGGAGAACTGTCAACAGAAATTCGCGTAATGAAGGAAAACAAAGGGAAAACTCCAACTGAGGAATCTTTTTTCAACAAATTCAAATTTCCCCTCGAATGTTTGAAAGACTTGGAAGAATTTCAAAATTATCTGGGTGATCCAAAAATATTTGCCAATGCTGTAAGTATATGTTTATATGTGGTAGAGAAATGTTAATTCATCATGTAGATAAATAATTGAGCAGTGAGCATACCTCTGGTATATTTTTTTTGTGTTCTTTGTCATTTCGATGTATCATTATTCCATTTGAGTTTAATAATAAATGATCAATCATTGTTTCACAGGTTACTGAGATTTCCAAAGTGGGTGGAAGCAACTCCTATAATTTTATCAGAAGAGCAATGTCTTTGTTACTATCCAATGATGTGGCGCTGTGTTACAGCTGGTTGGGAAGAAAAGGAAAAACTCCTTTTCACGCCACCCAAATGGCGAAATTATTGATCAGTAAGTTTCCAAAAAAACTCAATACATTATGATAGGATCAATTTTCCAATATTGCTGGCATGTATTTTGTTTGGCCTAGATACATTTTGAGTGAAGGGTATCATGAGGAATTCATTATATATGAGAGGAAACTCTGCCATATTTGAAATTTTGATACATTGTTCATCCATTTTTTATAATAAAAATATTGTTATTCTATCAAAGGTGCTGCTGATGAAGGAAAGGCATCAAAGTCACACAAAGAAACAGAAATAGCCATTGCTTCATGGTTGAAAAGGGCTAATGAAAGGAAGAAGAAACATTAAAATCCATCAATCAGAACATAATCTCATTGTTATTTCATGAATAAAACTGATGCTCTTAGAAACTCCTCATTCAATTCTATACATCCCCAATAAGACAGTTCAATCCATTAGTCTACGAATATACCCAAACTAGTTTTCTAGGACTAAAAAGGACGTTCTGAGAATGTACCCAATACATCCGGTTCAGGTTTTCAAGGACCTATAATGGACGTACTGGGTATGTACGAATGCGCGGAATCTGGACGTCCCCAAAACGTACGCAAGACGTAAAGTGTACCTAATCTGGACGTACACAGTACATACATACGTTCTGGCTGGACGTCCTAGGTACGTTTTGAAAACGTTTTCGTGCTATATGGGAATGAATCTGAACAAGTTCTGGCATAGATATGCTCCACATGAAGGTGGCAATTATAATATCGAATTGACTCATTCAAGAAAACAATTTGTATCACATAATATTATGATGAAGAATTTGAATGATGCATTGAATTTGATTGACGACAAAATAAATAAATTTGGAGAATTCATTTCTAGGAACCCTCCCACGGCCAATGAACATATGTCAACGAGAAGTAAAATCAAATCTGATTTCAAGTTGGCTATAAATGCCACAAATATTGGTGTTGGAAGTTTTCATGCCTTTGATAGAACCTCACGTTGTTTAACATGGTAGAAGGGCTACTTTTATACCACTACATCTTAAGGTAAATCAGAGAGTTTGGTATACTGAGTATGTAGATTCAAATTTTTAATTTGTTATGGTTCCTTGAATACCTACATTTCTATCACGACAAGTTTGCTCTGGTAATTGCATGCTGAGGTAATTCACCATAGTTGAGATGATTTTAGTTATACTTCCTTGACTCATAATTGTTTATATTTGGTGAAGAAATGTTTTCAAAATTTTTCTTTCAGGTTCTTGCTGCTTTACACTTATAAGCACAAGGGTCTTATCAGGGATCATTACACAGTGATAGTAATTGCTCCGTCTTCGCGGAGTTGAATTAATTAATTTAGTTTTTTTTTCTTCTTTCAATTTAATTTATTGAATTTAAATATTTTTTCAATGCGGAAGTCCATTCTTGCATTCCTTCTTTATTTTTGGAAATCATTTGTTGGGGAATATAAGGGCCTTTAATATATGTATTATCTAATTATTATTGTCACGGATTATTGTCATTTAAATTTCGCGCATGATAATATGCCTTGACAATTTGTTTATTTGTCCTTTTTCTTCCCATTATATTTCATGGTGTATTCCTATCTATCATATCCTTTATGATCTTCCAAATTCAAGGCCATATTTTTACCTGACAAACCTCGAAAAACCACGACATTCGGCTTGGAACGGTCGTCTATCACGTTTTGCTCGTGGCTTCAAACACCGACTTTGGCCATTACAAAAGTTCGATAATTGTCCTTTCGGTGGAATTCAATTCTTTTATGTGCTCATCGAAATCCGACGAAGACATTTAGTGGTGGAGTCAAAACCAGAGGAGGAGGGAGTGACAGAAGAGGATTCCCATATACTCCTGTCCGACGACCATCTCCTTCATTTTTTGTTTGGTGAGTTAAGGCATACGGTGTTCATCATTTTCCTTACTTATACATATACAACAACAATTGAGCATTCAAAAAAGGGTCATAGATTACATAAACCGGAATGATCTCTGATACAGTCGATTGGTGGATAAATTTTCCCTCGAATTTTATTGCATAACCAATCATTATTTGGTCCTTCGAGCCGGATCGTTGTGTGTTACGTAATCTGGGCCCTTACGTACCTTCACGTAATTTGTATGTTCAATTATTGAAAATTTGCGGGGCAAAAAATAGGGCAGTTTTGGATAAAGGCTTCCTCTTTCAGACATACACCACGTCATAGTGACATTAATCAGTACCTACGTAATCTTTTCTAATTACATAAACAGTTAATTGTGTATTTTCGAGAATTGTCTGAAATCCATTGGTAATTATCGTATGTGGATATTCTACAGGACGCGCCTATTTCTTTCCATTTCTTGTGCCTGCTATGTTTTTTGTACCTTCGTAGAACCTCGAACTTTCTTATCATTTTACAAATAACTTTTTGCATTTCCTCGGTCGAGATTTCTCGAAGCTACATAAAACCATCGGATTCAATTAAAAGTCCAATTTACATTCCACCTTGCGTTCCACTTTGGAAAAAAGGTTCCTTCACTTGGAATACGAAAGGTCGAGAATTACGAGGGCGACGCGATAAGTTGGTTAATCTATTTCGGCATTTAGAATAAATTGTCCCTTTGCTTAAGTACGTCAACATATAATGACTCCACCTGTCGATAATTCTGTCAAAGTGGCACGATCAAAAACATTACGTCAATCTGTGCTGAATCAATTTTTAGTGATAGAGGAAGCGGCAAATCAAGCAAAAACGAGTCCATCTTTTCATACAAAGTTCAGAGTTAATTTCAGAAAATTGCTAACCCTTACAAAAAGCTTTGAAAAACACCATAATGCAATACTTACGTTGATTGCCGAAACTGATGAATTAATTGATGCTGAAAATCAGATTTAAAAGAATTTCTTAGATAGGTGTGTAGAAGTTGAAGCTCTATATTATGATCTTTTTGAAAATGATGTTGTGAATTCAACCATGAATCAAACCAGCATAAATAATCAATCAGTCAGTGTTTCCGATCAAGAGAGTCCTCTTCCAAGAATAAACATTCCTATCTTCAAAGGAGATATTCAGGAGTTTCCGACTTTTATTGAGTTATACAAAGCTATCATACATAATAGAAAAAATCTTTCTGATATCGAAAAATTCAAAATTTTGCTCACCAGCTTGAATGGACCTCCACTAACTTTGATAAAGAATATCAAGTTGGTGGGGGAAAATTACCAAACTGCTTTTGATTCATTGGTTTCCAGATTCGATAATAAACGCCTGCTTGCGGTGTCCTACTGGAAAGCGATTGAAAATGCTCCCCATCTACATTCCGATAATGTGATTGGAATGCGTAGTTTGCTCGATACTTTCGAAGATAATTCAGCTTGCCTCAAAAACATGCAGTATAAGCCCCAGCAATGGTGTTTTGTGATATCTAACATGCTGTTGGATCGCTTGGATCCCGTTACTCGTAAATTGTTCGAACAAAAACATGCATCAAACGAGGTTCCCACACCCCGGTTACTTTAGCAATAAATCCAGCAATTTCTTTATTAGAGACCCTGCCACCACCATATTTTGACAGAGTGCTCATGAAAGAGTATAATGAAAGATTTCATCAAGAAAAAAAATTACCGAGCGTCGGAGGCGGTTTGGGGGCGGCAATATCTTCATTAGATACTCTACAACCTTCAAATTTTAATAGAGCGTTATCAAGGGGAAACAATTAGCGATGTCATCGAGAAATCCGAATTGGTGAGCCTTGGGGGCGGTACGGCGGCGGTCATATTTTCATTGAAGACCCTGCCACCTGCCACCACCATATTGTATGAGAGTGTTCAACAAAAGACGAATGAATGAGAATTTTCATCGAGCAAAAAAAATACTGATCGTATAGGGGGGCGGGCTAGCCGATGGGCTGGCCTCAGCAATGTTCTCATCAGAAACCCTGCCACCACCATATTTGGTAAGTGTGTTTATTATGACTGATAGTTAGTATTTCCATCGTGGAAAAAAAATTACCGACCGTCGGGGGTGGGCTGGCCTCAGCAATTTTCTTATTAGAGACCCCGACATCACCATATTTGGTCAGTGTGTTTATTATGACTGATATTATGGACGATGCCATAGGAGCCAGACGAACACTATCGATCAGTGATGCCTGATCTAAGGATTTTTCCTCAGATCTATTCTGTTAATTTGTTATCGGTCGGGGACGACTAGTGAAAAACTTCTCAAAATCAACCAGAATCTGGGGAAAATTGGGAATTCAAACAACATATATTATTCACCATAAATTGCCCCCGACGGTCGGTAATTTTTTTTCCACGATGGAAATACTAACTATCAGTCATAATAAACACACTTACCAAATATGGTGGTGGCAGGGTCTCTAATAAGAAAATTGCTGAGGCCAGCCCGCCCCCGACGGTCGGTAATTTTTTTTCCACGATGGAAATACTAACTATCAGTCATAATAAATACACTTACCAAATATGGAGGTGGCAGGGTCTCTAATAAGAAAATTGCTGAGGCCAGCCCGCCCCCGACGGTCGGTAATTTTTTTTCCACGATGGAAATACTAACTATCAGTCATAATAAACACACTGAATAAATATGGTGGTGGCAGGGTGTCTGATAAGGAAATTGCTGAGGCCAGCCCGCCCCCGACGGTCGGTAATTTTTTTTTTCTCGATGAAAATACTAACTATCAGTCATAGTAAACACACTTACCAAATATGGTGGTGGCAGGGTCTCTAATAAAAAAATTGCTGAGGCCAGCCCGCCCCCGACGGTCGGTAATTTTTTTTCCACGATGGAAATACTAACTATCAGTCATAATAAACACACTTACCAAATATGGTGGTGGCAGGGTCTCTAATAAGAAAATTGCTGAGGCCAGCCCGCCCCCGACGGTCGGTAATTTTTTTTCCACGATGGAAATACTAACTATCAGTCATAATAAACACACTTACCAAATATGGTGGTGGCAGGGTCTCTAATAAGAAAATTGCTGAGGCCAGCCCGCCCCCGACGGTCGGTAATTTTTTTTCCACGATGGAAATACTAACTTTCAGTCATAATAAACACACTTACCAAATATGGTGGTGACAGGGTCTCTGATAAGGAAATTGCTGAGGCCAGCCCGCCCCCGACGGTCGGTAATTTTTCTTCCACGATGGAAATACTAACTATCAGTCATAATAAATACACTTACCAAATATGGTGGTGGCAGGGTCTCTAATAAGAAAATTGCTGAGGCCAGCCCGCCCCCGACAGTCGGTAATTTTTTTTCCACGATGGAAATACAAACTATCAGTCATAATAAACACACTGACCAAATATGGTGGTGGCAGGGTGTCTGATAAGGAAATTGATGAGGCCAGCCCGCCCCCGACGGTCGGTAATTTTTTTTTTCTCGATGAAAATACTAACTATCAGTCATAATAAATACACTTACCAAATATGGTGGTGGCAGGGTCTCTAATAAGAAAATTGCTGAGGCCAGCCCGCCCCCGACGGTCGGTAATTTTTTTTCCACGATGGAAATACTAACTATCAGTCATAATAAACACACTGAATAAATATGGTGGTGGCAGGGTGTCTGATAAGGAAATTGCTGAGGCCAGCCCGCCCCCGACGGTCGGTAATTTTTTTTTCTCGATGAAAATACTAACTATCAGTCATAGTTAACACACTTACCAAATATGGTGGTGGCAGGGTCTCTAATAAAAAAATTGCTGAGGCCAGCCCGCCCCCGACGGTCGGTAATTTTTTTTCCACGATGGAAATACTAACTATCAGTCATAATAAACACACTTACCAAATATGGTGGTGGCAGGGTCTCTAATAAGAAAATTGCTGAGGCCAGCCCGCCCCCGACGGTCGGTAATTTTTTTTCCACGATGGAAATACTAACTATCAGTCATAATAAACACACTTACCAAATATGGTGGTGGCAGGGTCTCTAATAAGAAAATTGCTGAGGCCAGCCCGCCCCCGACGGTCGGTAATTTTTTTTCCACGATGGAAATACTAACTATCAGTCATAATAAACACACTTACCAAATATGGTGGTGACAGGATCTCTGATAAGGAAATTGCTGAGGCCAGCCCGCCCCCGACGGTCGGTAATTTTTTTTCCACGATGGAAATACTAACTATCAGTCATAATAAATACACTTACCAAATATGGTGGTGGCAGGGTCTCTAATAAGAAAATTGCTGAGGCCAGCCCGCCCCCGACGGTCGGTAATTTTTTTTCCACGATGGAAATACAAACTATCAGTCATAATAAACACACTGACCAAATATGGTGGTGGCAGGGTGTCTGATAAGGAAATTGCTGAGGCCAGCCCGCCCCCGACGGTCGGTAATTTTTTTTTTCTCGATGAAAATACTAACTATCAGTCATAATAAACACACTTACCAAATATGGTGGTGGCAGGGTCTCTGATGAGAACATTGCTGAGGCCAGCCCATCGGCTAGCCCGCCCCCCTATACGATCAGTATTTTTTTTTGCTCGATGAAAACTCTCATTCATTCGTCTTTTGTTGAACACTCTCATACAATATGGTGGTGGCAGGTGGCAGGGTCTTCAATGAAAATATGACACCCGCCGTACCGCCCCCAAGGCTCACCAATTCGGATTTCTCGATGACATCGCTAATTGTTTCCCCTTGATAACGCTCTATCAAAATTTGAAGGTTGTAGAGTATCTAATGAAGATATTGCCGCCCCCAAACCGCCTCCGACGCTCGGTAATTTTTTTTTCTTGATGAAATCTTTCATTATACTCTTTCATGAGCACTCTGACAAAATATGGTGGTGGCAGGGTCTCTAATAAAGAAATTGCTGGATTTATTGCTAAAGTAACCGGGGTGGTTCCCACGTATGAATCGATAAAAGATTTTCTTTCTGAACAATGCATTGCTCTCGAATCAGTTGCGCTCAATGTAACGGCGAAACCCAAATCATCGAATTTCGCGAAAACCCCTCGTATTACATCGGGATCTCCCAAGTATAGTAATACATTCTTCGCTAGTAATCAATCAAAAAAGTCCAACACATGCTTTTTGTGTAAAGGGCCGCATGTTATCTACAGATGTCAAGCTTTTTTATCTAAATCCGTACAGGAGAGAATCAATTTCGTCAAATCAAATAAAGGATGTATCAACTGCTTAGCCAACGTGCACACTGTGTCTCAATGCAATTCGGATAAAAGATGTCGAAATTGTGGTCAGAATCATCACACGTTGCTTCATTTAAATTTCAATAATGCCTTCAACAATCAATCTACCTCCGTTTTGAACGAAAATAATGCACAAACGTCCTTGCCAAATGACGCTTCATCATCAAAACAGGTAACGGTCGGCATGTTATTGAATGATCATGATGTTTTGTTATCTACGGTTTTGTTGCATATCCAAGACCAATTTGGAAATTGGCAAATCGTTCGCGCCATTCTGGATTCGGGTTCTCAAAGTACGTTCATGTCGAAGAAATGTGCAAACATGCTGGGATTACATAAATTCAATATTTCTTTGAATATTCAGGGTTTAGAAATGATGACAACATCAGCACGGTCGGCTGTACACTGTAAAATTTCTCCGGTCGACAGTAAAAATTCAATTTTGCACCTAGACGCTATACTAGTGGATAAAATTTGCGATAATATGCCCAATACGGTTTTTGATCCAAATTCATTTGCAATGCTTAAAACTTTAAAGCTGGCTGATCCTACGTGGAACTTGCCCGGTAGTATACAATTACTTTTGGGAGCTGATATTTACGGAGCCATCATACAGGATGGTCGCATTCTTTCCGGACCCGATAATCCAACCTGTATAGAAACTCTTTTCGGTTGGACGCTTATCGGAAAAATGTGTTTGAATAAGACTACTTTTGCAACAAAAGAAATCTCCACGTATTTTACTACTTCCTCATCTACTGATTTGAACAATACTTTACAAAAATTCTGGGAAACCGAGGAAGTTCCCCAAGTTGTACAAAATTCACCAGCTGATATTTTTTGTGAAAATTACTTCGTAGATACAACTAAACGCAATTCCGATGGTAGGTATATTGTTTCATTACCCTTCAGGATCAAGTGCCCAGACTTTGGTGATACGAGGACCCTGGCTCTCCGTCGTTTTTATTCTCTGGAGAGACGCCTGTTGAGTGATGAAAAAATGTACAGTGCTTACTCCAATGTCATGCGGGAATATTTAAATATGGACCATATGCGTATAGTTTCTAACCCCATAGGCTCTGATATACATGCTTATTTTTATATTAGTCATCATGCAGTGATGAAAAAAGAGTCGAGCACAACACCGCTTCGAGTTGTGTTTGACGCAAGTAGTCATGCGCCAAATAAATCTAGTCTTAATGATGTTCTATACACAGGTCCCAAGTTACAGAGAGATTTGGTCAACATTTTGCCTAATTTCCGCTTACATAAATACACTATGGTTTGCGATATTTCCAAATGCTACAGGATGATAAAGGTTATAAGAGAACATAGAAAATATCAACGTTTATTATGGCGTTTTTCGCCTAAAGATTCCGTACAAGATTTTGAATTGAATGTAGTAACTTTCGGCGTCAATAGCTCTCCATATCTTTGCATCCGTACGTTGCTTCAATTAGCTGATGATTATCAAGACCTCCCCCTCGCCTCTACAATTTTGAAAGATTCAGTCTATATCGATGATTGCGTCGTGTCATGCGCCGACTGGGATCAACTTCTACTCATGAAAAAACAATTGATCGAGTTATTAGGTCGCGGAGGTTTCCAACTACGAAAGTGGATGTCTAATACACCCGAATTACTTGCTGACCTGCCGGCAGATCACATTCAAACCACAGATTTATCTCTTGATCTAGAAAATGATGCATCCACGAAAGTATTGGGCCTCAGATGGAATCCCAAAACAGATGATTTTTTTTATTCATTCAACTTTCCGAATAGAATTTGCACGAAAAGAACCCTACTTAGCACTTTAGCTCAAATTTACGACCCCTTAGGTCTCATTTGCCCAGTAACTTTTCTTGCTAAAATTATGATCCAATATTTGTGGATGCTGAAATTAGATTGGGATGAGTCAGCTCCTCCTGATATCATTACCAAATGGGAGAAGTTTAAAAATGAACTCCAGTTATTTGCGAGCTTTCGTGTTCCTCGCCTTATCGATACTAAAAATTCGGTATTCTGTCAAATTTGCGGATTTTCGGATGCATCTGAGCGTGGTATGGCGGCGGTTGTATATTTTCGAGTCGGGTTTTCGAATACCGAAATAAAAACTTTTTTGGTTTGTGCCAAGTCAAAAGTCGCGCCTGTTAAACGAATATGTTTGACAAAGCTTGAACTTTGCGCAGCCGTGTTGCTTGCGAAATTAGTACAATTCGTTGAGAAGGTTTTTGCTAACAAAATGGTCTTTCAAAATACTTATGCTTTTACTGATAGTACAGCAGCTCTGACTTGGATTCAAAGCTCACCATTCTGCTGGAAAACTTTTGTTTCTAATCGGGTGACTTATATACAAGAACGGATTGCTCCAAACAATTGGTATTACATACCGTCGGCTGAAAATGCAGCTGATCCCGGATCACGGGGATTATTCACTTCAGAGCTGCTCAACTCTAAAATTTGGTGGCAGGGACCTGATTTTTTATGTACTCCTCATGAAAAGTGGGAATTCATCCATATCAAAGTGAAACATCCTCCAGAAGCTCTTGAAGAGGAACGGGTCATAACTTTGTCTACCTTTATAGACAATTCTTTTGTCAATAGTCTCCTCAATAAATTCTCTAATTACACAAAAATGAAAAGAATTCTGGCTTACATGTTACGATTCATACATAATCTCCGAGCTCGAAAAAGAAATACCGAAAAAATTACTACTACTGCATTGGTATTATCAGAGTTACAAAATGCTCAAATTATTTTCGTGCTTCACGTTCAATCTCAATATTTCGAAAACGAGATCAAGGCTTTGATCGATAAAAAACCATTAGCTAAATCTTTTCGAAAGCTCAATCCATTTCTGGACAAAAATAATATTTTGAGAGTAGGCGGAAGGTTATGTCATTCGGAGTTGGATTATGATCAGAAATATCCCATTCTTTTGCCAAGCAAATGCACTTTCACGGAATTATTAACATACAGGAGTCAATACAACTCTTTTCTTGCTTTTCCACAACTTTTGGGTTTTTGCGGCGAAAAACCTCATTAGAAAAATTTTATCTCGTTGTGTCATATGTTGGCGTACCCGTCCTAAAGCATTTCAACCCACGATGGGATCCCTGCCAAAATTTCGCGTTTCACAAGCCAAAGCTTTTCAACATGTGGGTGTTGATCTCACGGGAAGCTTTGCAATTACCATGAGTAAAGTACGCGGAAGTAAACGACTCAAAGCTTACGTATGTTTGTTTATTTGTGGTTGTACCAAAGCCGTACACTTGGAGCTTATCTCTGATTTATCAACTGAGGCTTTCTTAGCAGCTTTCCGTCGCTTCATGGCAAGACGCGGCCGAGTTGAAAATGTCTACTCAGACAACGGTACAAATTTTGTAGCAGCTGCAAAGTACCTCGATAATATTTTCTCGGAAGTAGCCATCCGCGAAAACATACGATGGCATTTTAACCCCCCCTCAGCACCCCATATGGGTGGACTTTGGGAGAGCAATATTAATACTGCCAAGTCACATCTCCTCCGTGTCATTGGAGAACAGATACTTACGTTCGAGGAACTTTCCACTGTCATTGCGCAAGTGGAAGCGGTGTTAAATTCTCGGCCACTGTGTCCCATCAGTACGGATCCAAACGATTTAACAGCTCTTACCCCAGGGCATTTTCTCACCTTGGACCCCCTAACAGCTATCCCGGATCCCGACACCGGTGATTTAAAGTTGAATCGTCTTTCAAGGTGGCAATTGTTACAAAAAATGCATATGGATTTTTGGCGTAGGTGGCACCAAGAATATCTACACACACTACAACAACGTGCAAAATGGAACCAAAATAATTCTGCAATCGCAGTAGACACAATGGTTTTGATCAAAGATGATCAACTCTCTTCCCCTTTGAATTGGACATTAGGTTGCATCGTGGAGTTGCACCCCGGCGCGGATCACATAGTACGTGTTGCGACTGTCAGAACAACCAAAGGCGTTTTCAAACGCCCTTTGGTTAAATTATGCCCTCTGCCTAATGTTTAGTTCCGAAAATACCTCCCTGGGTATTTTCAGGGGGGCGAGAATGCTCCGTCTTCGCGGAGTTGAATTAATTAATTTAGTTTTTTTTTTCTTCTTTCAATTTAATTTATTGAATTTAAATATTTCTTTAATGCGGAAGTCCATTCTTGCATTCCTTCTTTATTTTTGGAAATCATTTGTTGGGGAATATAGGGGCCTTTAATATATGTATTATCTAATAACTGCCTTATTATTGTCACGGATTATTGTCATTTAAATTTCGCGCATGATAATATGCCTTGACAATTTGTTTATTTGTCCTTTTTCTTCCCATTATATTTCATGGTGTATTCCTATCTATCATATCCTTTATGATCTTCCAAATTCAAGGCCATATTTTTACCTGACAAACCTCGAAAAACCACGACATTCGGCTTGGAACGGTCGTCTATCACGTTTTGCTCGTGGCTTCAAACACCGACTTTGGCCATTACAAAAGTTCGATAATTGTCCTTTCGGTGGAATTCAATTATTTTATGTGCTCATCGAAATCCGACGAAGACATTTAGTGGTGGAGTCAAAACCAGAGGAGGAGAGAGTGACAGAAGAGGATTCCCATATACTCCTGTCCGACGACCATCTCCTTCATTTTTTGTTTGGTGAGTTAAGGCATACGGTGTTCATCATTTTCCTTACTTATACATATACAACAACAATTGAGCATTCAAAAAGGGTCATAGATTACATAAACCAATCAGTAATGTAGCTATGTCACAGCCAAGTGCTAGTAGGGCAATTAAGGATATAATTGAAATTCTTGGTTTACATGTTTTTCCAAAAATATTGAATATTCCAACTCAACCAGAGGAGAAACTTGACATCAAAAAAAAGTTAGCATACCTACCACATCTCATAATTGCAATTTTATGATCAAACTGAAAATTTTAGATTCATGAAAAAGCACCAATTTCCTAATGTATTGGGAGCTATTGATTGTACCCATGTTGCTATCATTTGTCCACCAATCAATGATGATGACAACCCTGGAATTGCCTATCTGAATCGAAAAGGCTTTTACAGTATAAATGTACAAGCAGTTATAAGTTTACCATAAACTACTATTGCACTCAGTTGATGTTGATATTAATGTTTTGGGTGGTTTCAGGTATGTGATTCTAGAATGAAATTATCATCAGTGGATGCAAGATATCCAGGTTCTGTGCATGATGCTGCAATATGGAATACCTCAAATATAAATGTATATTTGAGAAGGTGTTTCCAGCAAGGTGATCAGGAATCATGGTAACTTGGTGATTCTGGATATCCATTGTCACCCTGGCTTATGACACCTATACCAGATGCTGCAGAAAATACACCAGAATGGAGATATACGAAAAAACATTGAAGCACCAGAATTGTGATTGAAAGATGTTTTGGATCCCTCAAACAAAAATTCAGAAGTCTATTGCGTCACCGAGTTCTACACTATGGACACAGAATGTCTGGACTTATCATCTATTCAGCTGCAGTTTTACATAATATTTGCGTAGATCACAATTATATAGAAGAAATCGAAATTTATGACATAGATGAATACAATGATAGAAATATGGAAATGACTGTTGGACATTTTGGTAAATAGATTGTCCATATAAAGGATGTTCTTGATTTTGTATTTCATATTCTGCTGATATTCCATATATAAATGTCATTTGTTTTTTCTCTAATCATGTGATCAATCATAATATTCCAATAATTTTTTGAGTCATCTAAAATTCTTTTCATGCAATAAACCATATTTTTTTCCAGAATTTCGTGAGGACATGTTAACGACATATCAGAAGTATATTAATCAGAAGACTGGATGAATGAAACAATACAATTCTGTATAATCGCATATAGCTGAATTGAATCTGAAAACCATATTTAATCATTTTTATTTGATCAAAAAAATTATATGATGAATTTATATTTCGATTTATTGAAAAAAAATACCTTCATATAGAATAATTCATTTTGAGGTGGTAATTAAATCTCAAGGAATTTTAGTAAAAAAATCTCTGAACAATAAAAAAAATTTAGTACCTATATGAACACAAGTGACACAGTTCCATAAATGAAAACAAAAAACTAATAAATGTAGTTTTATATGAATCCAAATGAAAATTCTTCTAAACATAATAAAGTCACAATAGTGAGTAGGTACCTCAGTTTCAACTCAAAACAACAAAATCGAAAAGTAAATCAGTTTCAACTTACGCCAAAGATACTTATACATTTTTCTCCTGATTAATTTCTGCATAGAGCCGAATGCTATCAGCCAGTTCTTTTATGCTTCCTGCAAATATTCTTATGCTTGCGGAAAAATATTTTAAGGAAGCACTCAATTCTCTAGAGCTCTCAGAGAATGCATTAGAAGATTGCAGGAGACTGTTGCTTGTTGAATTATTTATCGTTTTTGGTTTCTTCTTCCTGGACACAGGTGTTGCTTCAGAAATTGTATCTCCTGATACTGTGGGAACATCCTCATCCTTATTGAATTGTATCATAATAGTTTCTTCAGTCAGACCATTTCCTATAAAAAATGAGGGAAAGAATTAATCAATATTTTTTGTCAAGCCAAAAATACTTGCCCACGAATAAAATAATTTCAGCAAAACAGGACCTCAAATATGCATCCATTTCATGAGTAGTATTTTTATAAATATATATATATATGTATGGAAGGGAAGTCTTTGCTGACCAGTTAAGGATGAAACTAGTTAGTATTGGGGTATCCAGCAATTGTTTAAGTAAAACTTTTTAAAGTTACTCCAAGCTTTCGGAAATTTATATTTCCATCTTCAGGGAAACTACAAATTGAGAGAAATTGTCACATTAATTTTTTTTCCGTTAATACTAGTCAATGGACATACCTTTGTGAGGGTGATTACAATGATGTTCGAATTATATAATATTGTGGAGGACATGTAGACAAAAAATTATTAACGTGAAACAGGTAAGTGTCAATTACATATTAAAATATTAGTTATATGAATACATTAGCACTGGTAGCACCATGTGCTTTTTGTTATAGGTTATTGGCACGGCATGTGACTCTCTCTTCTCTCCCCTATCTCCATGAACCCTGACTGATTGTCAGCTTGGTTATTGTTAGTGTCAATTGTGACTTGCTCTTTAAGTAATTAGCCAGATTCACCAAAATAAGAGAAGAAAAGAGGAAGTACATGTCTAACCTACAATTCTTATAACCATATTATTCATTATTATTGTAAAATATTGATTATTTTAGACTGGAGAGTTCTCGGAGTCATCGAGAGCAGAGACAACCTCATTCACGGATTTTGAATCTAACAATAACAGGTAAGAGTATATTTCACTAAGGTGTTTAATATCAGTTTTTTTATTCATGCAATTCATTTCTTGTGCAATGTATGTCATTTCTAGAAAGGTTCTTCTTTTCAGATTTGGTTCAGTAAAGATTCTAACAATTCGACATAAGCTAAATAATCAGAAGCTAATAGGGGTTTCTGAAAAGATTAAAATGGATGAAAATATGGAGAAGGATATTAATTTGAAACGCCAACTGATTGAAGCAACAGATGCAGTGAGACAAAAGTTCAATGCGATCAAGAGCGTTCGTAACGAGAATCAAGTTTATCTTGAGAATATATATGAACCTATAACGAAACCCCTTAAGGTTATATCCGCTGCAACAGGGGCGAACTCAAAGATTGAAACTTCACCCGTTTCAATAAATATGAAAGCACCAACTTTGGATAACACACCCACTACCACCAAGTACGCCGAAGAATGATAGTAGCAGAAATAACGAATTTTTTTCACCTAAATGGGAGAGTAATGCTGCATCAAACCCTTCTGAATTATATTCCATAGATACACCCCCTTCGTCAACGATGTCTTCATCAGATGATACAATCACAAGCATAGAAGTGGAGCGGGATGAAATTGCGAATAGACACATACATAAAATGAAAACTGGAAACTTGCGTTATGATACTGTTTATGGAGTATATAAAGATTCCTCTACAAAACAACTGAAGTTTTGTAATGCCGAAGTCAGTTTTCCAAGCGGACACATTGCATTCCACATCGGGAAAAAGATAAAACAATTTCCAGCCAATGCGCAATTATATGATATGATATTTCTCAAGCAACCGCCTAAAGAAATAGGATATGAGAACCATAAAATATTCGCAACCATAATGGAAATGACTCTAGCGCCATACAAGAATTTCGATTTGAGACAAGGGTTGAATACTGCCAATACTAAAAAATTTCGTGAATTGATCGAACCGTCAGTTGGTGCCCCTTACGAAATGAGAAAGAAAAGTGAAATGGTGAATCAGAAGTTTCCTACACAGAAATACTTCACCACCCTGAAAAAGGAGTATGTTTATTGGAATAAACCTAGAGAAGTGATTAATCGATTGGGATTATTATGGAGTTCAAGAATGTCTGGACATACTGGTCATGATAACGAAATAATGACGATAATGGAAGAATTGCGTGAATAACGTATTGTGTATTAGATATCTGGAACATATTTCGAATATATCTTATGTTGAATATTGCTGAGATCGTCAGTTGCGGTCGATTTCGATGGAGAGTAGGTCAAATAGTGATTCATTCAAGCAACAATAATGGATAATGTGAAGAGACAAATCGCAAACGAACTCCACACACCTGCTCGTCGTAACTTTAGGAGAAGAAGAACAATTATCAAAGGATTTGCTGACTTATGGCAAATTGATCTTGCCGAAATGCAACCATATGCTGAAGAAAACGATGGATATAGATATATTTTGTTTGTGATCGATTGCTACATTAAATATCTGTGGGCTGAACCGATCAAAAACAAAACGGGTAAGGAAGTCACTGAAGCAATGAGGAAAATATTGGAAGGTGCACAATACTCACCAAAACATATTCAAAGCGACGCTGGCAAAGAATTTTATAATCGATGGTTCAATGAATTGATTATCAAATATAAAATGAATCACTATTCCACATATAGTACGAAAAAAGCTGCAATAGTTGAGCGAGTCATCAGAACATTGAAGAATTGGATATACAAAGAATTCACAGCTTTAGGTAAATACAAGTGGTTAGAAATATTACCCCAACAAATCCATAGATATAATCATAAAAAACATCGCACAATTGGAATGAGGCCTGTAGATAATTCTCCAACAACGTTCTTGAAAGCTTATAGTAATCCGAAAATGGCTCTAAAACCAAAATTCCGAGGAGGTGAAGTCGTGCGAATAAGCAAGTACAAAGGTGTTTTTGAAAAAGGATTCGCAGCGAATTTCTCAACAGAACTTTTCAAAATTTCTGAAGTGAAGAGAACTGACCCCACAACCTACTTGCTCGAAGATATGGAAAAAAATCCGATCAAAGGATGTTTTTATGAAAAGGGACTACTGAAAACAAGAAATCCAAATATATACTTGGTTGAGAAGATTTTAAAACGAAAAGAAGGAAGACGCTTCGTCAAATGGTTGGGATTCTCGAATAAACATAACTCCTGGATCAATGCATCAGATGTTGTTTAATGTATTGCCTCATTGAATAATAAAAAATATTATACTAATATGTTTTATTTATTTTCACAATTAGTTAGCAAGCTTATTTATGAGCGCTACTGGAAGCGCTGGATTGTTCTTCAGCTCCGAATGGATCAACTATACTTCTTGTCGTATATGGGTTCCGCACAACAACTCCAGAATTCTTCCTCAGAGTTTGTTTTTCGAAATTCAGGCACCAACATGTTCTGAAGTGGTGTTTAGCGTTCAAGAAGAAATGTTCCACATTCTCACATAGAAATAAATCAGAAGTGCATGAACTTGAAACAATCATTTCAAATTCTAGTAGATAGTGAACCCTATACAGTACAAGATTATTTAAATGCCTCTTTTTAAATATTTAAATATAATTAGTTTTGACGAATATTTCGTTCTGAATGTGTATGTAATCTTTGTTGTTTATATGTGATTTTCGAAATAAATATTATTATTATTATTATTATTATTATTAGGTATTGCACGATATACAACGCTGCTTCAATGGGCAATCATATTTCATACAATTCTTGCATACATTTCTACAAATTCCGAAGTTCGAAGTTTTCAATTTCTTCAAGTCAAATTTGGAACATTTTGCCCCATAATCATCTTCCATAGTTGGTCGTAGTATTTCTTGAGGCGGCCGATTCTCATGTATACATATCGGGCATAATCCAGTACATGGATTAATCTCTTTTGTGTTGTATGCACTATTGCAGTTGTAGCACATGATTGTGTCATCAATTCTCACTGGAAAAGTCATCACTTTCGGTTTAGAATCCCACGATTTTGGAAATGGCATCTTTGACTATGTATTCTGTTCGCCAACCATGCGGAATTGATACTAACACTCGGAGCACACTCACCTCCTCTATTTATAACTACTGAAATTTTGGCTCATAACGTCACACTCCTCCTCATCTCCAGAAATATATAAAAGGAGAGGAGGGTTGTATGTGTGTCATCATTCACGACACAAATTTAGAAGAGTGAACATCATAGTCACAATGGAAGGAATCTTCAATAATATGAGAGAAATTGCTCAAATGGACTTAAATAATATAGCTGTAAGTAGTCTGCCAAAATTATTGTTCATCAGATATAATCATATACTTATTTCTTATTTCAGATCATAGAGGATGAAGGGGTGGGAAAAGAAGGAGCAGTGATTGAAATCGAAGAAGATGAAGATGAAGGATTGGGAGATGACGTTCCCATTGTAAAAGACGAACTGCTGGCCATGCGTCGTCTCTTCAATGTGGAAGTCATAAGAAATCGTCCGAATCAGCTCTACTGTATCTCTATGAGCTTCGTAGTGGTTGAAACAACCGCTGGTGATGAGCATTTGTGCTACAATTGCTTCACCTTATATACTCACAGGTCTCTGGGAGGATCGTACACCCACGTTGATGCGCACTACACGGCGAATTTCGATGGAATTCCTGTGACACAGCGCTGTGCGGTCTGTAGTGATCGCCTGTATTTGACGAAATTGGTGGAAGTGTGCATTATATGCAATAACGCCCCTCCATTGAGAGCCAGCATCGTCGATGGTGATCTCGTCATCAATTGATCATTGTTATTTCCCTAATAGCACAAGATGTCCATTGGACATGCGTTTTTTGTACAGTATATGTCCAAGGTGTCCATGGATATATTTTGGACATCCATAGGATATACCCATGAAGATATCCAATGGACGTCCAGACAAGGTAGTTCATTTGGTGTCAATTTAATGACCTCTTCTTCAAAATATCGATAGCCATTGTCCAATCGATATCCACATGGAGATGTCCATTGAACATATATTTAAGGTAGTCCATATGGCTTACAATTATAGACTATATGTTGTCCATTTTAGGTCCAAATTGAGACGTTTGTTGGATATTCAGAACATATGGCGTATCACGTTCACATTTTGAATTTTTTCCACACATATACATACATACCATTGCATTCATAAAAAGTATTCAAAATTGACACAGAAAGAAACCCTCATGTTCAAGTAATATAAACCAATGGGAATTCTGTTTAATTACTTTACTCCTATAGAAGTGGTTCGGATTACAGTATCAGCTGTTGGTCCCGCTTCTCTCCACCATGCACGAATTTGGCTAATTGGGCTCGCACAACATAGAAGTAGAGATATCAAAATACCACACATTGTCTACTCCATCATCGTACAATACCTAAATTTTCTCTAAAATGAAAAATAATGTCAAATTGACATGCAAGAATCAACACTTATGGAGTAATTTGAATAATTCTCATTATTGGCCAAATTTCATGGATTTAATAATATAAATAAGAAGACAGCAGCAGCCACCATGCAAGGAAGGATGAATCACAGAGGTAAAGCAACGATAAGCGAAGTTAGAGTTTGGATGGGTGACCGCGCTTGAATGCTAGTAGCTTTTTTCATTTATTTGTCATAAAATGGACATCCTATGGATATTCCATGGATGTCCAAAGCGGTGAAACGTGGATGTTCAATGGCCTATATTTGTCCATATTGATGTCCATGATGGTTACCGTATGGATAGTCAAAAAGTTGGAAATGCGACATCCTATGGATGTGCATACGTTATCCGGTGTACGAAAACTGGATGTCCAGTGGATGTCTGAGATGTCCTGAGGAGGACATCCATTGAACATCCATTGGAATATATTATTCATACCTAGTTAGTAGACCTCGAGCAGCTGTAGATGTAAGATGTATAGCAATATAGATAAATTTGGTAGCAAGAAGAGGAAATCGATTAGTTTTTCACATGGGCGTCCAGGAATTGGATTCAAACTTGATAGTTTCGGAAATTATGATATACAGGGTAAGCGACTAGTGAATGTGGGTTATCCTAAAAGTGGTGGAGATATTATAACATTGGATTCCCACAACCTACAAAAGTCTGAAATGCTAGAGGCGCTCAACGACTTGAAGAAGTACGTCAAAGATTATCCACAATTTTGCTAAAAGGTTCTCACGATGTCGGCAGAATTGAATGATTCAATTGTGGCGGTGAAACTCACATCTAAAAAAATAGATGAAGAGATATCGAGCTACGATGCCAAGATGAAGGAATGCGTTGACAGAATATCGAAATTAGAAGGCATGATGAGATATATAACTTCCCAAATGAATTAGTAAGCCTCTGTCTATACGTGATTTTATTGTACATTGTAATGAAAACTTATAAACAATGTCGAATTCATGACTTCATTTTTCAATGTAGAAGATTATACATCCATGAACAAAGCGTACATGAAAACGCTACATATCATAATGTGCGCATGCGCTCTATCCTTATACATAACCAACAAATATTTTCTATGTTATTCCATCAGCTGGGTGATTATTAGTGGATGATCAATCAATCAACTGCGCATCCAAAGAATCATAAATAAAGTACTGCGCACGCGCTAACTATCGAAGGAATAACTTATCACAAGTTTTATGGGAAATATGTTCAAGGTACTCAATACAGTCCACAAATTTCTATACTGCGCATAATTTTTTTTACTGCGCATTCCAAACACCCTATAATGGTCTATTTCGAAAACGGTGAGTCACACGCTTGCGCACAACTTTTGAATCTCATCACCGCAGGCATCTAACGTAGGTTTAGAGCCCTGATGGTGATCCAATGTACTGCGCATAAGTTTTCCTCCAGACACACTCAAAATATTCATTTTGGTATATTTCGAGAACCGATTGGCGTAGGTCTGCGCAGTTGATTATGGCCAGATAAATACTTAACAGTATTTTGGTAACCTACCCCCGTTGAGCCGGCGTCAAATTCTTGTGTTTTTTTTTTATTTCTTGTGTTTTTTTTTGTATTTTTTTCAAGAAATGGTCATCATAAGTTCAATAATACATTTAATCGAATTCATCTCCACTACTTATATCCTTAATGCTAGACAAACAAATATCGTAACATTTTTTTATGACCTTCTTGTATTTTGCCACCTCCGAGCGGGCCTCCTTCAATGCTCGATCACAGTCGTTGAGAGATGGTCCATCCATATTGAATTGCCTGTGCTGCCTTATATTTCTTAGTGGAAGCTGCCAATTTCATTTTGATTTCCCCCAAATACTCGAATGTATTCCTTTCCTGCGTGGGGGGAATATCATCTTCAATCTCTGACGCAACATACAATTGCGGCTGAGGTGGCATTGGTGTCGATCGGGACGTCGTTGGGGCTGGCGAAGTTGGCATCGGAGCTGAATGACTCGGAGTCGGTTTCGGTGTTTGTGGAACTGCTGTCGACGTCGAGGGGGTAGGCAACATCCATGGCGTTATGGTTACGCCCGTCTTGCGTCGACTATATGGTGTGAAGGCCGGCTGCCTCCCTCTCGGCTTCCTCACCAACTCGCTGGATTTTTTAAATCCACCCGACTGGATTGAAACCGGCGTTATCTTCAATGGATCGGGGCGGGGCGGCCTGATAATGACGTCAGATGTAATAACAGCGGGTGACTGTTTTTTGCCTCGCTTTCCACCAGACTGATTCCGAGGTTTCTTCAACCCCACTCCGAGCGACGTTGAAGTAGTTGACATCGGCGAAATCACCGCTGGCGCTTCAAGAAACTCCTTCGCTTCTTTATAGATGTCCTTCTCAGACTTAGGTGGAATCTCCATCGGCGTTTCCAGAATCGCCTTCTCCTCAGATATACCAGCTATATCTGGCATAGATATAGCGGGCGTTGGTGTAACATCATTCGTCGGTATCGGCATTGTTTCAAATTCTATCGGATGGAATTCCATACCGAATTCTATCCCGAACTCCCTCACCAGATCACCATAGGTCGACATCTCGGTTGAACAAGGAGTACTTTCAATGAAATAGAGAAATACTAGGAGACTCAGAGAGCGTGTTAGCTTGAACTAAGAAATAGTCAAGACTGAATCGCTGTTCGTCGCTGAAGTGGTGAGGAAGCTTCACTCCCCCACTCCTCAATCGAACGCTGACTGCGCATACATCTACTGCTGTCTCTCTCACACTTCAAACATCGTGGCTATATAACACTCTTCCACAACCGATCGTTGGGTGATAGATGCGAACATCTTTCTACCTGATTGTTGGCAAGAGACCCTTTTGTTCCGTTATACACAACATTCCGATGTTATTCTCAAAAAATGCTTTGTCAATTCTATACCTGCATTCCAATAGCAAACGCATAGAGAGAGAGTACAGTTTCACATAAAGCCATATTTCGTGAATTTTGTGACAAACATTCGAGGGAAATCAAGCTACAAAGCAAAATATTTTATTTCATACGCATTTTATAGTGCATAATAACAATATACAACTATGTACAGAACAATCATTACCCATTCGCATCAGGAATATCAGGAATATTCTACATTTCTTCCTCAAGACCTCTTATATATTTATTTATTTCCATTTCCATAATGATTGTAATGTAATTCGTGTTCTGACTTATGCTGAATAATTTCCTCATGACCCCACGGCAGAGTTTTAGTTGTATCAGGTATAACAAATCTCTTATCATCGTGTGAAGTATTCATTTTTCTAAAAATGAGGCCACCCCTCAACGATTTTTCTATAGTCCTCCGAATGAATTTGTTTGACATGAATCCATAGGTTTCAGAATCGAGTCGAAATCTGCATATACTATGAATGGAACCTGCAATTGCTTCTCAAAGTTCTCAAATTTTAAAATATTTTCTGGCCCAGTCTTACCGAACTTATCGAGTTTCAAATTCGTTGTAGGTAAAACGCTGTAAACGTGATTACAATCATGCGATCTATGTCTCAATAAAGATATCTCATTCTAAAAGTACAACAAAAAACCATCGCAAAAGTAATACTTGTGTTCATGTGATGAAATCTGACTCGAAAATAATCTGGATGAATCTTTTATCCAACAATAATGATTATTTCCTATATCGTCGGTCACAAACAATAAATTCACATGATTACCAAGCCTATTACGTGAATAATGAAGAAGACCGACAATCTCATATTTCAATTTATCTGCCTCATAAAATTTCTCGAGACCGTAGACATTGATAGAACAATCATTCATAATCTCGAACTTAGGTATATCTCGCAAACTCATTGGAAAACTTATAACTGCCAGGTTGAGCACTGTCGCAAAATGTGGATATGATGACACACTCTGAACATTGCTAGCTGCAGGATATAAAGCAGATGTGACTGCCCAAGCGGAACAACATAAGTCTTGATTGACCACATTGATGACTGCCTTCTTATTCTCGATGAACTTCGGCAGCTTTATATAGGAACATCCTTTCAATGGGCTAAATCTGTTGACATTAACTTCCAAGAATAATATTTTTTCCAAAGCTCAACCTACAAAACGATCAAATTCATTATTTAAGACCATTATAAAAATTTCGAAATAAACTTACCAGAATCTCGCTCTTCAAACTCAGTAGTTTGACTTATCATGATATCTTTGAAGATATCCATCATATGTTCTAAATTACTTGGGCGGGCTATAATCTGATTCGGAGTATTGAATGATTTTATTTCTACAATGTCTTGAGTTTGATGGATATAGCGGCCAAATACCTCCATGTTGGCTTTGAAAGTTACATGCATTCCCAAAACATTTTCGAGTAACGCAATAACTTTCTGTGATATGTTGCTGAAGAATAATTTATAATCCAGAGTTTCATTGTCGGAATTAACTCTATAGCTGATGATTCTGCACTTGAAGGCGCTATGGATTACTTTCACGCCACTCGATAACTGTACACATGAGCTCGTTCTATGTTTTAACGTTCTTTTATGAGAGCTCATATCGCCTTTGGGCACCATTATGTTACAGCATTGGCATAACTCTTCCAACAATGTTGGCGATTGTGGATTTATCTTAAGCTTCATTGGAGGATGTGTTGAAACACCGGCAGTATTTGGGCATGATGTTCTTTCATGTCGATGCAAATTATCGACGCGAGAAAACTTTTTATCACAACTACTGCACGCGAACATGGCTTCGTAACAGTTTATATATTCACAGCTGCAGTTCTAGAAATAATGCATCGAATGACTATGCGTCCGCATTTATATTCTCGGAAAGAGAAGGGGGCTTAGAACTCCCCACTCCACCTGTACACAGCATAGCTGGCAATCAATGTGACTGTTCGTATTCGCACCAGTCGAGTACGGCGACTCGACGTGGCAAGAAGCGTTGTTCAAACTAGTTATGGCACAACACGGCAATAATTCGATGTAATTCCTATAGTTTGTGTAAATTGCTGCAATTACAAACACCTAGGACCCCAGGATATACTTTCGAAGCATTAAACCACAGTCGTTCCTTAGAGAAATCATTATTCACAAGGTGATTACTGTTGAAAAAACCTCTTGGTTGGTACTGGATCCTCCCAATTACTGCAAAATGAGTAATTACAATTATTGCGCAATTGAAAAGCAAGTACCCGTAATTGGGAGGATCCAATACCGGCCAATATACACTACTCGTTTTCACTCCAGATTGAAGTTCAGGAGGCCAAAATACGTGAGTTACAACCAGAAATTTTGAAAAAATTCGACATTGCCACTTAAAAAAATACCAAGAGATCTTTCCAGATACTTATAACCTGGAAACTATCCAGAGAAATTACAAAAATCAAGTGTAACGAATATTCAGTTTCGAAAAGTAGAAAGGTTGTTGACAACACTGTAAAATCTGAGAATTTCCTGGACTGCCCTTCCATCTTCGACATGTTTCGATCTCTCGATCCTTCGGTGTTGTTCGGCTTCGTTCGGCTTATAGCGTTGTCGAGTTATGTATAACCCTTTTCATAGAACTTCTTGACGCCACCCATGGAGTCTAAGCATCGAGCTACCTTGAGAGATAAATACCGGTAGGAAGCTGACTAAGGAATCTCCCCGTTGTTTATCCAATATTTCTGCTATGTATGCATTCATCTGATGTTTTATCTTTTACGCCAGGAATAATCATACTACTATGCATTATTTTCATATTATATCTATGTTTATAATCTTATTGTACTAGTTACCTATAAAAGGAAATGATCCTATGGAGGACCAGCTTTTTTCATGTAATAATTACCAGCTTTCACTGAATAAAATACGTTATGCTGTTTCATGTTTAATATTTTGAGAGAAATTTCTCAAAGAAATAGTCAATTCAGGAATGAAATAAGAATAAGTAACACCCTCAATCAATTTGTAGGAGATTCTGAGGACACTTCAGAAAATATAATTCGCGATTTTTCTAATATCAATATAAATAGTAATACCACTGATAATACAATGTCTGTGGAAATTGATTATCAACAACTGAGACTTTTCTTAGACATTATACCACCATTTAGTGGAGATCCATGTGAACTTAATAATGTCATAGCCGCATGTGAAGAAGCCTTTCAACAATACGCAGCCGAAATTCCTGTCAAAAAATTAATTCTCAGAGCAATAATTGGAAAGCTTTGTGGTAAAGCTTCAACTTAGAGATATTTTGAAAGTTGCTTTTGCTGATCAGAGATCTTTCACTTGTTTGCTCAACGAATTACATAGTCCCAAGCCCTATCCAAAAGAAAACCCCTATAATTTTGGCGTTCGTTGTCAATATACCAGAAGTTTGATATTTTCTGCGATTAATAATGATGGAGCAATGAAAAATGTTGAAAAAATTGCACAAATTAGTAATATTGAAAAATTGGTTTTGGTCTCATTTCTCAAATACTTACCCCCATAAATTCAGACAGGAGTCAGATAAAAGAATCCTGATTGTTTAGAAACAGCAGTGCAATAACTTATCGAAGAAGAAAATTTTATGTCTATGGTAAACGAAGGAAAAAGAAATACTTTACAACAGTTACCTTCACCTAATATAAAGGCACCATTAATTCAGAAAACACAACAATATCAACCGCATTTTCAATCACAACAATATCAACCTAATTTTCAATCACAACAATATCAACGTAATTTTCAATTACCTACACAATATCTTAGGCCTCAATTCATGCAACAACTTTCTAATAACCAAGAACAACGAAAACATTTTCCTAGCCAACCCATTCAACTTAATTCCAGACAAGTCCCCCAAAAATTCTTTACAAATAAACAAGTATTTGGAAAACCAAACACAAATGTATGGAGACCCAGAAATCAAGTAACCACCCAACAATCAACAATCAACTAGACAAGTTCCTTTTTCTAATAGACAAGTACAAGGTCCTTCTCAAATTCCTAATTATTTTCAATCAAAATCAAGACCAACATTTATAGCAGAAGAAATAAATAACTTGAATGATAGTTCTGAATCATTAGTGAATACCACTAATTGCAATTTTCCAGAAAATCAATTTGAAAATACAGAACCGTATGATGAGCTAGTTTGGCAAAATTATGACGATGTACAAAATATATTCGACTTACAGAATTTTGACTTTGAACAAGAATATGATACTGAGAATGTATCTCAACCTTTAGAAGAATCTACAAATGAAATTTTTTGTTTACTAGCCTCTGGAAAGAAAATCACTTAGAATTAAATGCTATGGACCAACGTAAATCACCATTTATCGAAATTTCTGGATTTTGTGAACCAGTACGTTTACTTATAGATTCTGGAAGTCATATATCATTGTTGAATCCATGCTTTGCAAAAACAAATCATCCTGATTGCATAATTACTAAACCTTCTGTCATTAAAACATCTGGTGGTCAACAAGAAGTAAAATATGAAGCACATATTCCTGCTTTCGATGAATTTAAAAGTGAAGGAAAAATAATATTTACTCTATTTGATTTCCACCCTTTCTTTGATGGTCTAATTAGTTTTGAAGATCTAAAGAATATGGGATTCAATTGGAATTTACAAGAAAGTTATCTGATTAAGAATGATGCCACTTTACCCGTTTATCAATGTTCCCCTTCAGATTATAGTTGCTATAATATAACTTTAAATGAAAACGAAATTCTCAGGACAAAATTACCTACAAATGCTGAATTCAGTGGAACTTATTACATTCCCAATATAACGATCAATTCTCACTGTATTATACCCGAATGTATAACCAATGTAGAAAATGGACAGGCTATTGTTGAAATTCATAATGTAAGTATTGAAGATACACATGTAGATCTTCAATATCCACTAGAAGTTATTTCTATTAGTGAATACGATATTTACGATGGCAAAATTGATCATCTTGAATCGAATTTAGATCAACAACAAATTGAAAATTTATTAAGATTAGATCATCTTAATGAGGAAGAAAAATCTAAATTGACCAAATTATGCAAAAAACATTATAAAATATTTCAATATCCAGATCAACCACTCTCATCTACAACACAAACAACACATGTTATGAGAACTACTGATAATGAACCAATTTTTACAAAATCTTATAGATTCCCCGAAATCCATAAAAATGAAGTAAAAAATCAAATTTCAAAAATGTTGGAAGATGGAATCATTCGAAACAGTACAAGTCCATGGTCAAGTCCTATATGGATAGTTCCTAAGAAATCTGATGCAAGTGGAGAAAAGAAATGGCGTATTGTAATTGATTTCAGAAAACTCAATAATAAAACTATTCAAGATAGATACCCTATTCCAAATATTAATGATTTATTAGACAAATTAGGCAAATCGCAATACTTTACGACATTAGATTCAGCAAGCCGTTTTCACCAAATCAATATGCACAAAGGTAGTATTGAAAAAACTGCTTTCTCTACAGATTTAGGTCACTATGAATTTTTGAGAATGCCTTTTGGATTAAAGAACGCGCCTGCAACATTCCAGAGAATGATTAATGAAATTTTAAAAGAGTCAATTAAGAAAATTTTTTTAGTTTATATGGATGATGTTATAATTTTTTCCACAACTTTAGATGAAGAGCATAATCTAAAAGTTTAACTAGATAAAAGTGAATTTTTCAAAAAAGAAGTTGAATTCTTAGGACATATAATCACAACTAATGGAATCAAGCCTAATCCAAGAAAAATAGATGCTATATTGAATTTCCCACTACCAAAGACTCATAAAGATATCAAAAGCTTTTTAGGAATGATTGGTTTTTATCGAAAATTTATTAATAATTTAGCGAAAATAACAAAACCTATGACATTGTGTCTCAGAAAAGGGAAGAAAGTTGAACATACTGAACAATTCATTCAAGCATTTGAAACCTGTAAAACTCTATTGTGTAATGAACCTATATTAAAACGACCTGATTATTCGAAAATATTTACCCTAACAACAGATGCGAGTAATTTTGCTATAGGTGCTGTACTGAGTCAAGAAGGAAAACCAGTTTGTTATGCGAGTCGTACTCTTAATCCCAATGAGATAAATCATTCAGTTATTGAGAACCTTATCTATTTGGTAGACATTTCAAAATCAGAACAGATCATAAACCATTAAAATGGCTAGAAAATTTGAAAGAACCTAATTCGAAGCTGGTACGATGGAAATTACTCATTTTAAAATATGATTATGAAATCGATTATATTAAAGGCAAAGATAATGTTGTTGCGGATGCATTATCAAGAAATCCAACTGATAATACTTCCATCATAAATGAGGTAGGAGATATAGATGAAATCATAAAGAAATTTTTTGAAAAAATGGAAAATGAAAATCATGTAAGTACAATTCACTCAGCAGATGAAATACCTCAACTTGGATTGCCATATTCGGACAAACCCCTAAATTATTATAAACATCAAGTAATAATAAAAAACACAGAATCATCTCCAGTACCAAAACTGATAAAAGAACAAATATTTGATAATCAAAGATATTATGTAAATCTACCAAAAAAGAAATTTTGATGAAGATCTAGAAGAATTCATAGCTAACTTGAAAAATAATGTTACTTACTATATATTTTTTCCTGATAAAGAACACGAGAAAACATTTATAAAAGCTATCCAAGAAAAACTTATCAGATTAAATTCAAAATTGATAATTTGTTCTACAAAAATGACAGACGTCATAACTGATAATGAGAAACAGGATAAAATTAATTATCATCATATATATAAAACAGGACATAGAGGTATAACAACTACTATTGACTCTATTAAACGAAATTATTATTGGCCCAATATGATAAATGATGTCACTAATTATATAAATAATTGCGTTATTTGTCATAAATCAAAATATGAAAGACAACCTAATGAATTCCAATTTCAACCAATACCAATAGGTTCTAGACCATTCGAAAGAATTCATATCGACACACTATCAATTTCCAAAGAGAAATTTTTAACAATAATAGATACCTTTTCTAAATTTGCACAAGCCTATCCTATAATAGGAGTAAATGCAATTAACGTTCTTGATAGCCTACTTATTTTTGTTTAACATTATGGTATACCGCAAACTATTGTTTGTGATAATTGAGTGGAGTTCAATAATAATAATTTTATCGAATTTTGCAAACTTCATAAAATAAATATTCATTATACTACTCCAAGAAATCCTAATTCAAATAGTTCCATTTAAAGATTTCATTCAACCTTACTAGAACAAGTGAGAGTTAAAACACAACAAAATCCTCAAGATTCCTTGAATAATCTGATAAAATATTCAATACTTTATTATAATAATTCTATTCATTCTACTACTGATTATACACCATTTGAAATTATATCAGGACATTTTAACTCTAAAGATCCATATGATATTGAAGAAAAATATATCATTTCAAACTATGTCCAACAACATAAGAAAAAGTTGTCCAAAAGATATGAACAAATCAATCAGGATCTGAATAATAAAAAAGATCTACAAATAGAAAAAACAATGCTACAAGGAAAGAACCTACGATATTTCAGTATATCATAGAGAATTACCAAGAGATACTCTAGCACCTAGATTCTCTAAAATTGATCCAATTGCTCAAACTAAGAACAAAGTAAGGACAGAAACGTCCAAATATTCTAAACATAATATCAAAAAACGAAAAAAATACTAATGATAATAATAATTATTTTTTTTTAGATGAGACTAATGTTCATGCTCTCATTTATCCTAATATACTATTCAACCGAAGCTTTTATTCATAAATTAACTAACCCCTTATTACCTCTGAATTTGATGGCTACTAGAATAATTTCAAGTAAACATACTTTTGTGAGTTATATCAATATTACTGAGCTTGCGATTATGGAATTTCAAATACAATCACAACTAGAATTCATAACAGAAAAAAAGAATCTTAGTATTCAATCTGACAAGATGTTGCAACAAGCCTATATATTATTATCTAATGTGAATCATTTGTTACAAGCTATTTATCCTCAAATCAGGAATAAACGTGGATTGATTAATTTTGGTGGTAAAGTGTCGAAATGGTTATTTGGAACTCTTGACTCAGATGATGGTAAGAGAATTGAAATAATATTGAAACATCTTGATAAAAATGATCATCTTCTTCAGGAGAAAATCAATGATCAAATTTCTTTAGCAAAAGAATTCATGACTAAAACAAATCAAAGCTCATTCGAAATGAAAGCAAATATTTAAAGAACCCTATATTTGATAGAGGAATTTTCAAAAAAAATCAATGAAATTAATGCTTTAACGTTAATTATAAATTCACTATTAATTTTACAAGATCAACTGAATCAAATTGTGAATGCAATTACTTTCGCAAATTTCAATAAAATCCATCCAACTCTTCTTTCATCAGAAAATTTGTATTCAGTCATTGAAAAAATGAATACATTATATTCTCCGAAACAACTTGTTCAATTTGAAAATCAGCATAGTTACTATAAATTCTTTGGAATTCAACCTTTGTATAATAAAGAGAGATTAATTTTCTTAATGCATATTCCTATTCTGATGATTTTGCCATTCAAAACATATTTCCTTTATCTAATTCCCATTCAAGGTAAAATAATATCACCACAAAAACCTTACCCTGTCCTTAATAAGAGAAATGAACTGTACCAGTATGAAGAAGGCCCATGCGAAGAAGTCGAGAATACATATTATTGTAAAAACCACCTTCAACAAGAAGAGGATTGTGTCGTCAACATTTTGAATCGAAATGAGGCCGCAAATTGTACCACCTTACCAGTCTACTTGGAGAAATTAATAGTAAACCAGATTACTCCGCAGAACATTTTGATAACAACTCCAATCAGTGCAATTGTTACTGAATGTTGTTCAGTAGAGACTCACCATGAACTTCAAGCAGGAAGCTACCTAATAACCATACCTGAGAATTGTAATTTCCTGATCAATGAAGAAAAATATTTCCATGGAAATGAAGAACTGTCATCTATTCAAATTATCCAGTAACCATCATTGAACGTTTCTAATGTAATAGAAAGACCGAAGAGAATAAAACTGACTGTTGAATGTTTTCTCTAATGTATTTTACCATCTTGTTTATGTACTATTTTTCGACTCATATTCAAGATATCTTTGGTTCAAATTCTATGGAGACGAATCAACAATATTGTTTCAATTGCTTTTATATACTTTTTCATTGAATATCTCAATTAGTTCCTGAAAGCAATAAATTCATTTCATTAGAAGCATTAAATAGAGTTGACTTAGAACAGGAGTCAATTCATAACAAAAATTGGTCCTTCGAGCCGGATAGAACAGCAACATACAACCAAGAACTTCACAAGAAGAAGCAACGGGAGCACAGCAGTTCATTCATCAGGGACAAATCTGACTTTGAACGAAAAATTCTGCATCGAAGTGATAAGGATTCAAAAAGGTCGTACCAATTACTCCCTTATTTTCCGCCATTCTTAAATCCTTGATTTCTTCTAGAATTCAACGTTCCTTTCACAGGAATTTGAGCATAGTTCTCAAGTTTCATTTGCATTTCTCATATCCAAGAGAATTTCAATTCATTCACATAAAATAAAAATATTAAATTTCTGACATTTCAAGCTTCACGATGTCAGAAGATTTGCAGTCATTGATTATACAGCGTGGTCGACTCAAGGCAGGGATAACACGATTCGTAAATTTCGTAAATGCCTCTGATGCGTCCAAAAAAAGCATTGTAGAAATGCAAAAGAGACTTCAACATGAAACAGAAAGGAATGATTTCGAAAACAATGAGATAGATAGATAGAGATCAAACTTCCATGTTTTCAGGGAGCTTTCAATGAATGGCTCGAATTTCACGATTCATTTGATTCTTTGATGGATCAAAATAAGGCCCTTAGTGATGTTCAGAAACTTCATTATTTGAAATCATCCGTGAGTGGTGAGGCTGCCCGAATCATAAGTTCATTGAGAACAACTGCAGATAATTACAAGGTAGCATGGCAATTATTATGTGATAGATACGGCAATAAACGATTGCTTGTATTCAATCATATCAAAGCATTGTTCAATATGCCAAATATAAGTAGAGCATCCTATTCTCAAATAAGTAATTTAATCGACAATCTCAATAAAAATCTAAGATCCTTAGAGTCGTTGGGTCAGAGTTCAAATAATTGGGATCCTTTATTAATATATATGATATTGAACAAATTAGATTCTGTCACAGCTCGAGAATGGGAAAAAGAAGCGTATACAAATGCGAATAGTACACTACAATCTCAAATAACGGTAACTCTTGAATCTCTGATAACATTTCTGAGAAACAAAGCTGATTTACTCGAAACAATCGATGCAAATAGTGGTTGTAGTTCTTCTTATTCCAATACGAAAAATAAGAATTCACAGAAAACATTGATTGCAACTACATTATCTTGTTCATTTTGCAAACAAAATCATAAACTCTTCAAGTGTCCCGAATTTATGAAACTATCTGTAATTTCCAGATTGGATCATGTGGAGAAGGAAAAACTCTGTAGAAACTGTTTGAATTCAGGGCATTCAGGAAAGCAATGCAGATTTGGTCCTTGCAAAAAGTGTTCAATCAAACACAATACATTATTGCATTCAGATGTTCCTATAGCTGTTTCTAATTCTAATTCTTCATCAAATGATAGTCAGCCCACAGAGAGTGTTAGAAACACCCCTCAGGTGTCACTCACAACTTACAATCACATGCAAAGTCAAACTTTATTATCAACAGCTATTATCAATATTTTTGATGGTCAAGGTCACACTCGTGAATGTCGGGTACTTCTTGATAGTGCTTCCGAGTCTAATTTCATCACGAAAGATTTATGGAGTACTTTATCCATATCAAGAACGAACATCGACATTTCCATTATGGGGATTGGTCAAATTTCTTCACCCATAACACACAAATGTGATGTTACTATAAAGTCTAGACACAACGAATTTATTACAAAAAATATATCATGTTTAATCATTTCTGAAATATGTGATCGTATTCCTATTCAGAAAATATATACAAATGCAATTCCTATTCCAAAAAACATTTTTCTTGCTGATCCACAATTCAATATTCCATCTTCCATCGATATGTTGCTTGGAGCTGAAATGTTTTATTCACTTTTATGCATAGGTCAAATTAAATTAGGTCCAAAATTGCCAATCCTACAAAAAACTAAATTTGGTTGGATAATTTCTGGATCAATTCATAAATATGCAGACCATGCAAAGCATTCATATTGTGATTTCAATAGGAATATTGATGTTCAGCAGCAATTACAAAAATTTTGGGAAATTGAAGATAGCAGTTTTCCAGAAAGAATGTTCTCACTAGAGGAACAACAATTTGAAGAGCATTTCGTTCCTACATTCAAAAGACATTGTTAAAATTCCATTGAAAGAAGGTCTAGATGTACTAGGTGATACGAGTTTTCAGGCAGAAAAACGGTTCTTGAACTTGGAACGCAAATTTAAAAATAATTCTGCATTCAAAGCAAAGTACTCACAATTTATAGATGAATACATAGCTTTGGGTCATATGTTTAAAGTTAATTCAACAAATTCCAAAAATATTCAGGTATTCTTTCCGCATCATGCAGTCATGAAAGAGGATAGTTTGACTACGAAAATAAGAGTCGTGTTCGACGGTTCATTCAAAACTACTACAGGAATTTCTTTTGATCAAATACAAATGACTGGTGCAAACATTCAAAGTGACTTATTTTCCATACTTTTGAGATTCAGACAATTTTCATTTGTAGTATCTTCAGATATTGAGAAGATGTATCGTTGTGTTTTGGTTTCACCTGAACAGAGAAGTTTACAACAAATATTTTGGAGATCTGATCCATCGCATCCTCTCGATATCTATCAGCTCAATACCGTAACATATGAAACAACAAGTGCTTCTTTTTGGTTATTAGATGTCTCAAACAACTAGCAATAGAGAATTCAGAAGAATTTCCAAATGCATCCCAAGCAATATCACATTCATTCTATGTCGATGATTTTCTTTATGGTTCCGATTCCAAGGAAGAGCTCGCACAAACTTGTGTAAATGTATTCAATATTTTACAAAAGGCAGGTTTCAATTTGAGAACATGGATTTCAAATAATCCTCAAGTCACACAATATTTTCAGAACACAAATTCACAAATCCAATTAGTCCAACTTGGCACAACCGAAAACTGCAAAACTTTGGGAATTTTTTGGCATCCTGAAAAGGATATTTTATCATATAAAATGTCACCATTCAGTTCGTCTAAACGTAGCACAAAAAGATCCATTCTTTCTGAAGTTTCTCAAATATACGATCCCTTTGGACTTTTGAGTCCATGTATAATATCAATCAAGATTATCCTTCAAAAAATGTGGCATGAAAGGCTTGATTGGGACGAATCAGTTTCTTTTGATATCCACACGAAATGGATATCTTTCAGGAGGGAAATCTTGGATTTAAATGAATTAGAAATACCCAGACATATTCGATTTACTGATAGTATTTATACTGAACTACATGGATTTTGTGATGCTTCCCAAGATGCTTATGCAGCATGTGTTTACATTCGCAGCATAAATGCCAAGGGAGAGATACAGTCACATCTTTTGTGTGCCAAGTCAAAAGTAGCTCCTCTAAAGGTCCTTACAGTGCCTCGTTTGGAGCTACAGGGTGCTCTAATGCTCGCAAAATTAACAAATAAGGTCAAAAAATCATTGACACTTTATTTCGATAACATTCATTATTGGTGTGATTCTACTATAACCCTAGGTTGGATAAACACTGCTCCTAATTCCCTCAAGACTTATGTAGCAAATCGTGTATGCGAAATACAATCAAAGTCAGATACAAAAAAATGGCATCATGTAAGTTCAAGTGACAATCCAGCAGATTTAGCTAGTCGTGGCATAAGTCCCAGTTCATTATTATCGTGTGAATTTTGGTGGCATGGCCCTGAATGGTTATTAAAAAACGAAAATTCATGGCCAACTCAATCATATTTATTGCCATCAGAACTCCCTGATATGAAGAAGGATACAGTTTCTTTCATGTCTGTACCACTATTCCAATTCCCATTTCAGAGATTTTCTAATTTCATGCGAATGATTCGAAGTGTAGCGTATATGTTCAGATTCATTCATAATTGCAAACTCAAAATCTCAGCCAGAGAATTTCGATAAATCATGCCGCATGAAATAAATAAAGCAACAATGTCACTCATTCAATTGATTCAGAAACAACATTTTGCATCCGAATTTTTCACATTATTCCAAAGTGAAACATTGCATCCAAAAAGTAAAATATTATCTCTTAATCCATTTATGTCACAAGATGGAATTATTAGAGTAGGAGGTAGACTTAGACATTCAAAGTTTGATTTCGACAAACAACATCCAATTGTGTTACCTAAAAATCATCATTTCACAAAATTATTATTCATTTATGAACACAAGAGACTTTGTCATACAGGTCCGCAAAAATTACTTGCATCAATCAGGGGAAAATTTTGGCCAATTAATGGAAAAAATATGGCAAGACAAGTAGTACATTCTTGCATAAAATGTTTTCGTGTAAAACCAAATAGTTTTGCTCCTATAATGGGTGATCTTCCTAGTCATCGCGTAACAGCTTCTTATCCATTCTACATAACAGGGGTTGATTATGCAGGACCACTCATGCTCAAAGACAGGAGGGGCCGTGGTTGCAAGTTAATTAAAGGATATATCGTATTATTCATATGTTTCAGTATCAAGGCAATCCATTTAGAACTAGTTACCGATCTATCAACTCAATCATTCATTGCAGTTTTACGAAGATTTATATCTCGTAGAGGTAAACCATCACGCATGTTTTCCGATAATGGGACTAATTTTGTAGGCGCCAAAAATGAACTTGATGATCTAGCGAAATTTCTCAATAAAAATGGCAATCAAATAATAGAAGCCAATTCATTGGAAGGAATAAATTGGTCTTTTATACCACCTTATTCACCCCATTTTGGTGGTCTCTGGGAGGCAGGGGTAAAGTCAACAAAATTACATTTGAAACGTATCATGGGAAATGAACATTTGACTTATGAGGATTTTATGACGCTTCTCATTCAGGTGGAAGGTATATTGAATTCACGCCCTCTTTGTCCACTTTCTCAAAATCCTAATGATCTTTCTCCTTTAACCCCTTCATATTTCCTAATTGGTCGACCCATAACATCCATAGCAGATCCAAATTATAAAAATATTCCCGAAAATCGTTCATCTTCATATCAGAGGATTCAGCAGATAACTCAACATTTTTGGTCTCGATGGTCGGCGGAGTACATTAGCGAGCTTCAGTCCCGTTCCAAATGGAAGGTCAACCATAGTCAGCTACAAGTTGGATCCATGGTTCTAATCAAAGAAAAGAATCAACCGAGTCTACGCTGGGCCATAGGCAGAGTTCAAGACTTGCATCCTGGAATCGACAACATCTCCAGAGTAGCATCAGTGTTAACATCGAAGGGTATCATCAAACGTGCAGTGCATAACTTGTATCCTCTTCCTTTAGATTCAGAAGATAATCTTACCATTCAATCAAAAATTGGGTGATATGTATTTAACTATTGATTCATGTGTTGACTATATTATTCATTGTTGTATATTATGTATTCATTCATTGAAAGCACATTCTTCCAAAGTGGGGGTGTATGTTAAATGTTATCTCTGATGTATTTTACCATCCTTTGTATGTACTATTTTTCGACTCATATTCAAGATATCTTTGGTTCCAATTCTATGGAGACGAATCAACAATATTGTTTCAATTGCTTTCATATACTTTTTCATTGAACATATCATGTATTTTTTACTCGAAATAAAACTCAATTAGTTCCTGAAAGCAATAAATTCATTTCATTAGAAGCATTAAATAGAGTTGACTTAGAACAGGAGTCAATTCATAACACTGACCAATATGGACCTTGAAGAAATCAAACAAATAACTTCAAAAGTTAATAGACAGCACGAGTTAATCCTGCCCACGGATCCTGTATTCAAAGAATCCGTTCCTGTCTGGATCATCATCATCTTGCTTTGGTGTGACATGTTATTATAGAACATGTTATCCCTATTCGTATTTTATGGCAAAGAAGAAGAAGAATCAAGGAGATATGGAGATGGATATTCAGCCAAGCCAACCAAGCCTACCCTAGGCTTCAATCTAAGTTGGGAGGAGTTATGTATAACCCTTTCCATAGAACTTCTTGACGCCACCTATGGAGTCTAAGCATCGAGCTACCTTAAGAGATAAATACCGGTAGGAAGCTGACTAAGGAATCTCCCCGTTGTTTATCCAATATTTCTGCTATGTATGCATTCATCTGATGTTTTATCTTTTACGCCAGGAATAATCATAATACTATGCATTATTTTCATATTATATCTATGTTTATAATCTTATTGTACTAGTTACCTATAAAAGGAAATGATCCTATGGAGGACCAGCTTTTTTCTTGTAATAATTACCAGCTTTCACTGAATAAAATACGTTCGAAACATTGCTCATTTATCCACTGTTAGAGTAACCTGTTACTGAAGAAACTCACCAACAAAACTGTCGTTTCTATAAAACCAATTCTGCATTTCCCTCCAATCCCTCCGTTTCATTTTCATTCCGTATCGGTTATGGTAGGGTAGATTTGGTAGTGTAGTGAACTGTGATAGTTTTCAGGTTTTCGTGGGTGTTTCTTTTCAAAGTAGGGTATGTATTATGTTTGAAAATTTAGGCCGCGAACAAGTTGGGGTTTTCATGCAGGTTTTTTTTGTGTTCTCATTGACGATAATATTCTTATCGTCTCCATTTTGTTCACGGCCATGATCAGAAAAAAAAATCCTGACTTCTAAATGTGCATGTTGAGGTCGAGTTGCACCTAATTTTAAAACTAGAAATCGAAATGAAATTATATTGATTCATTATAGGTCAGTATAGGTCAGTTTTCAACTTTTACACAATATATTCATGATAAATAATGTTCATTATTCGCACATGCGCATTATCTATATGCACAGCACTTTAGAACACTATTAATTGTTAATATTTGAAAATTGGTGGCATTATTAATTGACCCTAGCGTTATTTAAGATGTAATTTATTCATTCATTCCTAGTATTTTTCAAGTATTATAATTATTGATAATCATTCTAGTACCTATTGATCAACACTATAGAGTATAAACTATTCACTCAGCATTATATTGAAACTCTTTCATTGTTCGATTCACATTCACTATATATAATATACCGGATGTGGTTTTCACTCTTCGAAAGATGCCTCTGGTGGACACCTCGATTCTCGATTACAGATTATTTTGAATGGAACACCATAAATCTTTTTTTTTTATCAGAAACCCTGTTTTATTGATCTTATCTTGTTGGCATCGAAAATAAGTATGATATTGTATATTCCAAAAGAGTTTAGTCACCCATCAAATATTTGCAATTTAAATTTTTTTATTGTGAAAATGTTATAAATTTCTGGAATATGCTTAATAAAAACAATTATTGGAATAGGGGGGTTTTTATTTAAAAAAAAATAATGTTTCAAAGTTATTTTTTGACCACCCTGTATCCATTTATTATCAGATATCAACAGAGTCCACTGAAGTAGATAGGTATGTAAATGAAATTTTTGACATAAAATTGAAGAAAAAACGGTTAGGCTTAGGTTTAGGCATGAAAATATGTCTTAATATCGCAAAGGATCTTGGTGGATTTATGCAGCGATTTTAAGTCATAAGTTTTTAGTCATAAGAAGTTCAATCATTGGGTTTCAATGTTTCCATTCATACACTTGACATAAGGTTTAAGTTGCAAGTCATAAGTTTCAAGTCGTAAGAATGTTGGCCAACTTTTATCTCTTATGGCTTAAAACTTAAAACTGATCATATTTGCGCATGCAAGTTTTCAATTCTGTGACGGTTTTTTATACGTTATTGTCTGTGATTGTGTTGTTTATTCAAACTTATATCAGAATCATTAGATCATAAAAAAAAATTGATATTGATGACTGAAATTGTAAAGTGACCACTGACACAACCACAGAAATTGGCCAATGGGAGAAGTTACCCTTAAGACATGACAGTCCTTAATAATTCCTGCATAAATGATCCTTTTTTCTTTATGTCTTAAATCTTATCACTAAAAACTTAGGACTTAAAACTTATTACTTAAAATTGCTGCATAAATCCACCATGAGTATAGAAAAACATAAAAACATTTTCAGTTATTCCCAACATCAAAAGTTGATATGTTTTCTTATGAATTTCTCTGGTTAGTTCTCATAATTTAGATAAATGTCATTTTCTATGATTATATATATTAAATCAAATATATTTCTACGATTGGCATTGTACAGTTCATAATATATAATTGGTTCCCATTTTTTTTATCTTAAAGTAAAGTTTTGTCTAAAAGGGACGACCTAGGCACGGGTGCCTGTTGTGTCCTTGTTCATTTTTGGCAATAAAAATAAATAACAAAATAAAGAATTTTAGAGTATGAGTACAAAAAAGGGATAGAGGTAGGTAGTTACAATGAAATGTCAATATCAATCTCAACAGGAAATTTGAAACAGAGAACAGTATATAGGTAGATAAGGTCTGTCTGACCATGAAGCGGTACTTTGCACATTAACAATCGATGAACTACCTCATGCGACAAAGTTTAAAGTAGGACGATTGTTCAGTAGGACCAATTATAAGAAGTTTCAAGAATATTGTTTACTCACGAATTGGGATGAAGTTATTACTGCTGAAAATCCCTTCGATATATTCTACAATCACTTAACAAACAACTTCAATTTAGCATTTCCGCGTCAGAAAATAAAAATTAAGAAGTCTAAAAAGCCTTGGATCAGCAAAGGCATCAAAATTTCGTCGAAAAATATGAGGTGTCTGCACTACATTAGAAAATACACTAATAATATTTATTTTCATTCGTATTTTCACTCTTACAGAGGAATATATAGAAAAATAATCAGACATGCAAGGAAATAATATTATAGGGACAGAATTGAGCTTTCCAATAATAAGTCGAAAGAGAGTTGGGCCATAGCAAATGAACTGAGAGGGAAACACAAAAAATGCGTGGATATTCCATTATGCCCAAATAATCTGAACGAATACTACTGTAGTGTTGCGGCTAAACTCACAGAAAACATTCATCCACAGATTGATCCTATATCATACCTCAACAGAAGTGCATATAATGAAGATTGTTACCTTAGTGATACCTGTATACAAGAACTCAAAAAAGTTATTAGTAGTATTAAAAATAAATCCACAGCTGGGATAGATGGTATATCTGTGAAAATATTTGAAAGCCTTCCTGATGCCGCAATTGGTTTGCTGGTCTGCCTCATAAACGATTCTTTTCGAAACGGACATTTTCCCATATTCCTCAAAACATCACTTGTTACGCCAATCCATAAAGGAGGCGAGGAAGACAATCCATCGAACTTTCGACCAATCTCGCTCATACCAACTCTGGCGAAGATAATCGAAAAACTAGTTAAGATTAGAGTCATTGAGTTTCTGGACAGGCATAGCATTCTAAGCGAACATCAGTTCGGATTTCAGAACAAAAAAAGCACAACTGATGCCATATTCGACTTCTTCACTGAGGTATATACAGAAGTCAATAAGAAAGAATTTGTTGCGGCAGTGTTCTGTGATCTGTCAAAGGCTTTCGACTGCGTTAATCACGGAATACTCCTGCAAAAACTGGAAGTATATGGCTTCAGAGGTATTACTTTGAAGTGGTTCCAGTCATATCTATCAAATCGTCATCAGATTGTCGAAACAAACCACTACTCACAGCCTCATTCTATATGCTATGGTGTACCCCAGGGTTCGGTACTTGGTCCTATACTTTTCCTATTATATATTAATGATATGGCCAATTTGAATATATCAGGCAGTTTAACTTTATTTGCCGACGATACTACCATTCAATGGCATGATAAGAATGAGGCTAACCTATTTCAAACCATTTCCAGAGATATTGAACGTATCAAAGAATGGTTTGATTCAAATCTACTTACATTGAATGTCTCTAAAACGAATATACTGTGCCTCCGTTGCAATCTACCTGTACTGTTGCTAGGTAATGGTACTATTGAGAGTAAAGAAACTACAAAATTTCTTGGACTCCAGATTGATGACACATTGAAATTCGATTCTCACATCTCGAATCTCAACAAAAAGTTGGCATCGGGATGCTATGCATTAAGAATTATTTCCAACAATTTGGGATATACTGCTACCAAATCAGCATATTATGCCCTTATAGAAGCACATTTAAGCTATGGCATTGCTTTCTGGGGAACCTGTAGCAAAACACTTTTCAAAATAATCTTCACTCTACAGAAAAGAGCCTTGAGATATTTATGTAGAGCAAAATCGAGAGAATCTTGTCGGCCTTTGTTCGCACGCCAAGGTATTCTCACTCTCACTTCGCTATTTATTGTCGAAACAGTCAGTCTAGTACACAAAAATAGGAATAAATTCAAAAATAATTCATCAGAATATACAACTCGGCAACAAAATCATATGAAATTACCTTTACCATCAACTACATTAATCAAAGACTCGGTTATATATAATGGATTGAAGATGTATAATCACCTACCTAATTATATTAAGGGAATTACTGACCATCAAAAATTTAGAAAAAGTCTGAAACAGTTACTTGCTGGAAAAGTTTATTATGAATTGGAGGAATATTTTAGTGAGTTGTTTTAGTATTCATCCTGAAAATTTCAACCAACTTATTCGATATTTTTTATGACAAATTTTGTTTTCAACATTGTTTCAAAATTATATGTATTATCGTATGTTATGTATGTTTTATATTTATTATATTTTATTGTTTGTTATATTTTTACACGATATCTTTGTCTATAAGAATAACATTTTCTTCTGACAATAAAGAATATTCTGATTCTGATAATGAAACTATTGAAATTACTGATTAATGAGGGGAACGATAAGTATGAATAGATGTTTTAGATGATTTATCAGAAAATATCGAATTGTAGGGCATTGTTGAGTTTTTTTATTTCAAATTTGAATTAACTTTCATTGAGGATTATTTTAATGTCAGCTGAAATAGTATTAAATAGCTGCGGTCCAAAATAAAGGAAAGATCTTTGTGTTACAGCTTTTTTGAAATGACGTTGAGATTGGTTGCTGCTCTAGTATTGAGAGGCTTTTTTGAAAAGTGTTCATAATTCTGATGCATTCGCAGGAGACATTGGTAGATATAAATTTGTCTCACTTGGAATAAACTGGTATCTTGGTAAAGTAATTTCGTAGAGAAGAGTTTTTCCTTATGAAACAATATTTTCAGTAAAGTGTTCTGAGTTGTTTGTAAGTTTTGCAGAGTGCTTGTGAAGGCACCTCAACAAATTGTTATGCAATATCTTATGGTAGATTCAACCAACGAGTTGTATAGCATAATGAGATTTTTTCGTGATAGAATATCTCGTAGTAGAAAGAATTTGTGAATCAGAGCTCTTAATCGTTTTATCACATAGGTAATATGGTCGGACCATCTGACATGCTGATCAATCATAACACCAAGGTATTTTAGGACTGCAACTTTTTGCAATTTGGGACAGTTACATCCAACAAAATCTTCACATTTACATTTGGGGGAGTGTAATTCAATATTTATATCAGGTTGGTCGCTTATCGTAGGTGAGGAGGTGATATATTTCGTTTTCGCAACGTTAAGGCTTAATAAGTTATGATTCAACCAGATTTTTATATTCTTCAAACCACATTCAGATTTTTTGTATACCTCATTCCAACTTCTTCCAGTAAATATAATTGCTGTATCGTCAGCGTAGCAAATAATTTGGCCTTCGAAATTATTGATTCTTGCAATACTATTTATATATATCAGAAACAGTATGGGTCCCAATACTGTACCTTGTGGCACTCCCGTCTCATCTATTGATTCGGTGCTCAACACATCTCCTATCTTTATCTTCTGTGTTCGGTTTTTTAAATAGTTCTCAAAAAGACCTAGCGTTAACCCTCGAATACCGTAGTCACTCGTTTTAACTAATAATTTGTTATGGGAAACAGTGTCAAATGTCTTGGCCAAATACAGAAAGACGGCTAGGCACTTATCTGATTTGTCCATGACACCTACTGTTTTCCCAACAAAGCTCATGATGGCATCCTCTGTATTATAATTTTGCAAATATCCATATTGACTACTGGTTATTATGTGATGCTTATCGTGTCTCAAGAGCATGTTCGAATAATTTAGCAAAATTATTAATAACGGAGATGGGCCGATAATTTGTCAATAAATTGCGTTTTCCAGATTTGAATACTGGGGTGACTACGGATTCTTTCCATTGCACAGGCATTTTTCCATTGAGAAAGCAGAGATTTATAATGTGTTGAAGAGGGATCAGGATATGTTTGTGGATAGCTTTTATTACTTTTGTACTAATTCCATCCAGCCCTGGGGAACAATTATTTTTTAATTTTGAACTGAAGGATATTAATTCTGAAGTTGTGATGGGTTCTAGGAATAATGATGATCGTATAGACAAATCATTTGAAAAGTGCGGTGGTAAATCAATTTTTTCAATATCTCTTGCCATTTTAGTCCCTAAACTAGAAAATAACTCATTGAACAAATTTGCTTTTTCGCTATTATCACTTATTGACAATCCGTTTTCGTTCAAAATGTCAGTCTGAGAAACATTTGAATTTTTTTTGGCTCCTGAGATATCATTTATTATAAAAATCATTTTTACTCTTTTATATTAGTGTGTTAAGATTATTCCGGTATCGTTTGTATTCCTGCTCAAGTTCAATAGAATAGTTATTCAATATAGTTGTTTTTTTAATGAATCCCGTTTATGAATTGAAGTAATAACCTAAAGAAATTTACTTTTTACGGTTTTTAATTTAGTCGCTTTTTCTATATATTCATTGATCGGACTCTCAACGATAACCAGCCGATTAGTGCTTTGGATGACACTTAAAAAGCTAAGGTCCCCGTCTTCCTTACTCATACAAATCTCAATGAGACTTCGAGGGTTGCTTTGCAACTAAGTTGGCGGTTAAAAACACACTTTTGAATGAAGTGATTGTAAGATGTTTGAACGTCTTGATTAGTTACTACATTTATCCACAGCTCGTTGCTAATCAATTTCTCAAGTTTTTCAGGATTTATTTGTTTAACAATTGTTTTGTTTCTAGATTTTGCAGAATTTGAATTTTGTTCTAAGAATTTTATGAAAATGGAGGTACTGAAATGATCGGTGATATCAGTATGAAAAATTATAGGGTCTATTTGTATTTCATTCCTGATATGGTGATTTTTTTAACAAAAATATGGTCAATAGTAGATTTAGATTCAAGTGTAACGCGTGTTGGCTCAATGTATGAAACAAATACATTTAGGGTCAATAAATCAAGATATCTATTTGTTTCGCTCAGATCTAATCTTAGTAAATTGATGTTGATATCTCCCAGATAAATTTCTAAGTTTTGCTTGTCAACTGATAACAGGTATTCTTCTAAGTCTTCAATATAACTTAGAGTGCTTGTTGAAGGGGGTCTATAATAAGCAGTTATACCAATTTTATTATTATTCTTCAAACTGAAAGTAGCACGAAGGAAATTACTATCGTTGATTTTTTTTACTACAATGGATGGAATTATATCATTATTCATGTAAATGATAGTCCCGTCACATTTATTTATGATCGAGTTATTATAATAGGCTGTGTGATTTGGTATTATGAAATTATTCAAGTCAACTTGCCTCGTTTCTGATAAAACTATCACATCTAAGACATCTTTCCCCTTTTCCAGATAGATGAGCAGTTCATCGAAGTGCTTCCTTAGACTACGAATATTAAAATGTATTATGCCAATACCATTCTTTGTTTTTCCATTCACCTCATCCATATATTCTTGTAAACTACTAAGTTCTCTTGTATCAACTTGCTGTTGACTATCTATTTCATTCAGAAAGTCCAGCATAATCATTGCGAAACCTGAGGAACTCCTGTAGATATTATTTAGTGATTAAGGCATGAGTATGTACACGAACAGAAAAAATTGAATACATGTGTATTATATACATTCATGCAGACACTATACACACCTACATCTGCTTGTAATAGTAATATTAGAAGAAGTTCATGGTGTAATGTGAATTTTTGAAATAACAAAGCGGTGGATACTTCTATATCTGCTATCTAGACTGCCATCAGAGAACACATCGTTTTGCTAGCAAAAACAGCCAAAAACGTTAATCCGTTTCACCAAATATTAGTACGGGCGATTGCTTACTTTTTCTCAGCTTGTCGAACCACTCAAACTGAATTATATACTGTACAACTGGGAAAATATGAGCGCTGATTCCCTAGAAACTATTTTGAAGAAAATTGAGGAAGTGGGAAACAAAAACAAAGATGAGATAAAAAAAGAGATAAGGGACGAAAACAAAAAATTGTTAGAGAAGTTGGAAATACAATCAGCTAAAATCGGCGATTTGGAAAAGAAAACAGAGAACTTAGAAAACAGATGCAGGTACTACGAAAAACTCTTGAGAAAAAACAATATACTTGTTTTTGGTCTCGAAATTGAACAATCAACTAATTTATTATCACTTACTGTCCACAAACTCAACGAACTACTTGAAATAAAAATTACTGAGGAAAATATTAGTAACATATATCAGTTAAGAAGTGAGAAACCAACGCCCCCCATCAAAATAGAATTTACACGTTACCTTACGAAAGTACTCGTCATCAGCAATTCTAACAAACTCAAGGGGAAAGGGATCTTCATTGCACACGACCTATGCAAGGAAGACAGGGATGATCAAAAAGTACTGTTAAAACATCGGAATGAAGCAAGAGCAAAAAAATTAAATGCATAAATAAAAGGAAATACATTACAGGTTAACGGGGATATATATACAGTCGATCAATTGAAGGAATTCGATAATGAAAAAGAAATAATACCAAAAAAATCAATATCGAATAGTGCTCCAGGAACTCCCAATAGCTCTCATCTTCAAAACGAGATATCTAAAGTGGCGGAAGTAGACAAGAGAAAGGTCAATACATCAGTGGCCAATCAGGGACAGGAAAAAGGAAAGAAAAAACTCGACAGATCTGATTCTGTATCAAGTGACAAAAGTGAAAGAGCAGCCAGATATCACCAGAGAGTGATTAAGTGATTACTTCTGAACGTATTATAGCTTATGATAACAAGAAAACTTATATTTCTCCTACAATATCATTTTGTTCATGTACCATTAAGCTTTTTATTAAGTATATAGATAGTTGAAATTTTTCGCCATAAGTGTTATTCATTACCTTGAGTTCAAACATTTTTCGCGCTTTTTAATCTGAATAAAATGAGCAAAAACTTATCTATTTTCCAATTGAACATCAGATCATTAGTTCCCCATCTAGGAGAGCTCAAAGAATGTTTATGCGATTTAGATCCCGACATAATATGTCTTACTGAAACTTGGTTAAGTAACGATATCTCAGATGAACAGTTATCTCTAAAACACTATAATCTATTCAGAACTTATCGTCTTGACAGAGGCGGTGGTGTTGCTATGTACGTGAAAACTGATCTTATTTCGGTGAAAATCACTGACATTATCGCAATTTCTGATATTGAACAGCTCTGGGTGAGAATAAACGTTAATGACATCTCAATCGCGATAGGGGTAATCTATAGACCACCTAAACAAAATGTTAGTATATTCCTTAATAAATTTGAGGATAGCATGGGATATATGTTCGCCACATATGATCAGTTTATATGTTCAGGAGATTTCAACATTGACATGTCACGTATTCAGTCACCAGCTTCTCGTTTGTTCAACAATGTATTGAGTTCATTTGGGATGGTCCAAGTAGTTGAGTCTCCAACTAGAACTTCCTATAATTCATCAACCCTCTTAGATCTCTTTATATGCTCTGAATCTGTTGATGTTGATTCTTGTCGTGTTCTCACAAATCTCAACATAAGCTCGGATCATAGTCCAGTTTCATTGAAACTCAATCATAGGATAACAGAAAGTTGCGATTCACTTTTCATAAGAAGTTTGAATAGAATTAATATTGAAGCTTTCAGCCTCGATCTTCATAGAGCCCCTTTTCAAAATATTTATAATACTGACAGCCTCGAAATCAAACTAGATATCTTCAATAAAGTTCTAATTGAGCTGTTTGACGCCCACGCCCCTGTAACCAGTATCACAGTACATCGAAATAAGAAATATAATCCCTGGATAACTAATAACGTCAAACTGCTCATGAAGCTTCGAGACAGAGCTCTTCAAAGATATAAAAAAAGCAGAAATGAGTCACATTTCGATTATTTTAAACAGTTGAGAAATTATACCAATACTGCAATACGCAATGAGAAAAGAGCATATCTCAATTTTTCACTCAGCCAAAAAAAGACCACTAAACATTTATATCAAGAATTGAATAATCTCAATATCTATTCCAAAAAGTGCAACGCAGATTTACCTTCCAATCTAACTGATGTTAACGAAATCAATAATTATTTTGTGAGTCTCTCTAATTCTTCCCCAAGTCCAGATGAAGAACTGATCGATCAACTGAGAAATACCCGAGAATTAAATGTCACTAATTTCAAATTCAACAATATCGATGAAAATACTGTATATAAAGCACTCCTGTCTATAAAATCGAATGCAGTTGGTGTTGACGATATCAGCATAAAAATGTTACTCCACTGCTGCCCCCATTTAATTCCCTATATCACCCATATCATGAACTTTTCAATCGAAGAGGGCAAATTTCCCCAGCAATGGAAAACTTCGTACGTGATACCACTACCGAAAGTTAAAACTCCAACGGAACTATCACAGCTTCGCCCCATCAGTATGTTGTGTGCCATCTCTAAAGTATATGAAAAGGTGATTTGTGAACAAATCAAGATACACTTGAATAATAACAAACTCTTGCCCGATAACCAATCGGGGTTCCGACAAAAACACAGCTGTACCACGGCGCTGCTAACCGTGGTTGATGACATCATCTCCGCCATTGATAAAAATCAGTTAACCACTCTAGTACTTCTGGATTACTCTAAAGCTTTCGACAGATTAAACCATCGTATTTTGCTTGCCAAACTTCATAATATAGGTTTCGAAAATAATGCATTATCTTTGATGGAAAGTTACCTGATGAGTCGGTCACAAATAGTTAAATACAAAAATGTAAAATCTAATAAGCTTGGTATCTTCTGCGGCGTACCTCAGGGATCTATATTAGGGCCGCTTTTATTCACAATTTATACATCTTCATTCAGAGATTGTTTGACTCAATGCACCAGTCATTTTTATGCAGACGACACGCAGATATATATGTCTTATGATGAATCAAGTATTGAAACATCAAATGAAGTCATCAGTTCTGAATTGAAAGCTCTATCCGAAACATCTAATAAATATTGTCTCTCTCTCAATCCTTGTAAGTCCCAAGTGATGCTTTTCGGTCCGAAAGTTATGAGAGATCGATGCAATCATAGATTGAAAATACAGATAGAAAATAATATTATTCCCACGACTACTACGGCTAAAAATCTTGGACTCCTACTCGATACTGACTTGAGATTTGATATTCACGTAAATAACATCATTAAAAAAGCTTACGGCAGCATCAAACTTATTTTTGCTAATAGAAATATCCTAGATATCAAAACTAAAACCATTTTATGTGAAGCACTCGTATTATCACACCTCAACTTCGCAGATATAGTATACGGGCCATGTTTAACGAAGCAAAATGAGATGCGATTACAAAAAATTCAGAATTTTTGCCTCAGATTTGTTTTCAATATGAAAAGAAGGCAACGTATCTCACACAAACTTACGGAACTGAACTGGTTGAGCATTAAAAAACGAAGGTTTTTACATAGTAGCTGTTTGTTTCATAATGTACTCCAGCTCAGAACACCTACATATTTATATAACAAACTTAAACTTCGCGCAGACGTACATAGCATCAACATACGGCACAAAGATAATCTGACGATTCCAAAACATAAGACATCTTTATTTAAAAGGTCATTTTCTTATGTAATTTGCAAGGTAATGAATGCGCTACCAAGTCAATTGAAATGTGTTGATGCAGCTCCATTTAAAAAAAAAATAAAAAGGATGTTACTAGAAGATAGATTAGTTATTGAATTCAAAATATAGTTCGTTATAGATTACTTAGTAACTTAATTTGTAGCCATGATATATTAGATCAATTATTAATTATTAGAGTAATTATTGTTAATTAAACTATTTTAGTTTTAGTATCCCTCAAGGCCATATGGAAGAACAGGGTCACAATCCAATCTCTGGTTGAATTGTGCCACTGAATATGGTCTTTTTCAATAAGTATTGCTGTTCAAAATATCTGTATCATGTTATGTATACAAATGCTTGCTTATTGAATAAATTCATTTATTATTATTATTATTATTATTACATACATTCATATGTGAATGAAATCATTCTGAAAGAAACAAATTGTTTTATTGTACAAACATGAAAATTTATTTATTTATTTTGTAGCTCTTGGAGATTATTTGTACTGGTAATTAATTGAGTTCTTTCATTATGAAATACATAAATTTTCCCATTTTCAGACCATACATTCTTAAAACCAAATTTTTCAGCTATTTGATTCACCAGATCCACTTTTTTCTTGGTCAGATCTTCTTCAACGACTATCCCAGTGCCTTTGAGCATCTTCTTCTTCGCATATAATAATATGTTTTGTTTCACTGCTATGTTACTTAACTTTAAGTATGTACTTCGGGATTGTTTATTATTTTGTTTACCCACTCTGTAACATATTTCTATTTTTTCAGATTTCAGCTTCATCCCCATTTTTGAATTGAAAAGATTAATTAATACGGTCCTGGTATTCTCTTTTGGCATTTCTCTGAGGTTAAAGATTCTCAGACTTGTCTGTCGACCTAGTTGATCAAAATATTCAAGTTTCCTTTCAGCTTCCTCTCTTTTACGGGTTTCATCACTTATGGTGTTTTACAATGATTGAATTTTTTCTGCAATTTTATAGTGTGCAGAATCAAAATCTGATTCGAGGGACGCCACTGAATTCTCCAAATCGGTGAACCGTTCATCGAGAGTTTTTACAATAGCCTCAGTCACATTATTAGTGATTGTTTTTATGAATTATTTGCTCTGTATGCATTTAATTACTGCTTGATTTACCGACTTTTCTATCTCTTCTCTTATATCCCTGGTTATAACCATGATTTGTTATTACAATAAATAAGTTCACCACTTTAGACACGTTATGAACTTACTTTCAGGCCTCAACACACCACAGTAATCAGTTTTTTTATACTTTTTCAGGAGCACAAGACACATGCGACTATTCACAGTGAGCCATGGAATATGGAAATAAACAGTGAATATATACCGTGTCTTCATTTCAAAACTTCCCACCCCTAGTACTTCTTTTAGCAGGGAGAATTTGCCGTGGGCAAAAAACACGTCAATTTAGATATCGAGGGGGAAGTTTAAAACCAGTGCCAGTGGTATTTTAGGTTTAACCCCCTTACCCCTAGCTACCCCCACTTAATAATTTTAAATCTTGTAACACATCATTTTGAAGATCTTAAAAATCCTCACTCAACCCCGTTTAGAAAACTGAAATTGGTTGATTCGTTCTCGTAAAATAGGGCAAAAAGAAAATTAATTATAACAAAATGCAAAAATTTATGGAACCGCTACTACTGACTCAATAACGGTATGTTTATGTTTCTTTTTTACACATAGTTTTTTGCTTTAGCTGAAAGTGAGATAAGGGCACACAGTTGCTTCTTGGCGTCAGTTAAAATTAAATGGTGAAAACATTTATCAGAATTAGTTATTCCTGATTTTAAACTGTTTGTCAAGTGGTGTCAGTTGCACTGACAGTAATACAAATCGTAATGGTGTACACTTTACAAGAAAGAACTGAAATTATTTTTATTTATGGTGCTGAAGATAGGTGTGCTCGTAGGACAGCCCGGGTTTTTAATGAAAGGCATGCAGGCCAAAATGTGAGTCACCGATATGTTCAAGACCTTGTTCAAAAATTTGAAGAGACCGGTTCTGTGTGCAACAAAGCAGTAAAGCAGCCGAGAGTTCTTACGGAAGCCGCACAGATTGCGATTTTAGGCCAATTCGCCATTGAGCCTACTACTTCAATTTCGAAAGTCGCTAAGTTAGTAAATATTTCAGTTGGTTCTATACACAAAGTGTTAAAACTGAACAAGTTCTTTCCTTAAAAAATGAGTATTCATCAGCAACTCAGTGAGGATGACTATGATAGGAGAATTGAATTTTGTGAAATGATGACTGCGAGAATTCAAAATGACCCTAATTTAATAAAAAATATTTGCTTCAGTGATGAATCAACTTTTTTTCTTAATGGCTTTGTAAATAAGCATAACTGTAGATACTGGGATAATGAAAATCCACACTTGTTTCGAGAGGATCATACGCAATATCCAAAAAAAATAAACGTCTGGGCTGGAATTCTGGGAAACGAAATAATTGGCCCTATTTTTATTGAAGAAAATTTAACTGGTCAATTGTATTTAAACTTATTGGAAAATGTAATCGATCCACTCATAACACAGTCCTTAGAAAGCCAAGTTGGTGAAGAAGACAACCCGCTCTTGGATGAACAAAATTTACATTTTCAACAGGACGGCGCACCGCCACACTACGCATTGCATGTCCGACAGTGGCTCGATCAACGGTATCCTGACAAATGGATTGGCAGAAGAGGCGCTCTGGAATGGCCGGCGAGATCTCCGGATTTAACGCCATTGGATTTCTTTCTCTGGGGTTATTTGAAGACAATGGTATACAAAACTCCCCCGCAGGACATTCAGGATCTAAGACACAGGATTACTGACACATGCAGACAAATTAATAACGAAACATTTACAAAAGTCCGACAGGAATTCGAGAATAGATTGTACTTTTGCTTAGCTACCAATGGTGCACATTTTGAACACCTAATAAAGTAAGGTACATTTATTTAATTGCAATAGCTATTATTTTATTTTTTATTATAATTAATTTTCTTTTTGCCCTATTTTACGAGAACGAATCAACCAATTTCAGTTTTCTAAACGGGGTTGAGTGATGATTTTTAAGATCTTCAAAATGATGTGTTACAAGATAGGGGGTGCCATTTAAAATTATTAAGTGGGGGTAGCTAGGGGTAAGGGGGTTAAACCTAAAATACCACTGGCACTGGTTTTAAACTTCCCCCTCGATATCTAAATCGACGTGTTTTTTGCCCACGGCAAATTCTCCCTGCTAAAAGAAGTACTAGGGGTGGGAAGTTTTGAAATGAAGACACGGTATATTTCTCAAATATTTGAATTTAGAATTATTTAAATTTCGATTATTTGAACTTCTGAAACCGTTGTATTTTCTTCATTGAAGCTCGAAAAAAATTCCAAGAGTTGAGTGAGCAAAGTATTTTCTATATGGACACTGATGGAACCTTCCTTGAGCAGGATATTATCATAGAATATATCATGGAAAAAAATTAAAAATCAGAGATGGTAACGTTATTGGTTTCATATATAGATGGTGAGCAATCTGTGATAATCTTGGAACTTCATAGATTACTTGAATTTTTTTCTCAGATAGTACCACCGGGTCTGCTACAACAATGACGTTCAATGAAATCGTTAACAGTTGGGTGATTGATACTCCAAGTACAAGCACTAGCTCAATGAATTTTACACTTCTGGAAAATGATTCTAATTTGATAAATACAGAGAATACACCACTAGTGAATTCGGTTGTGCAATCGAAAGAATTCATGTCTATTGAGGTTGGTTGATTGTTTTTTTGAATTTCAATTGATATAATTCAGTTATTTATGTTCAGGATTGGAGATCATATATGAATAATGTTGGGGAAAGGGAGATTTTTGCTATTTATAAGAGTTTATGAGAGTTGATACCACCACATTGGAGAAAAAAGTTAGTCAATATATGTTGCACGAAGTTGACAGAACTGTATCAGTTGAAAGTACCTGAGAGTGCTGGAAGAAATTTAGCTCATAGTATCATAACATTGTTTCCCAATCTGCGAGATCAGGCAGGAAGTAATGGTTATGTGAGTATCCTTAATTTTCTCAATCATTATTGTCATAGCTTTTCAATACTTTCTAATGAAATATTCATTCTGTTTATCAATCCGATGATGAAACATAATTTTTCTATTATCATGAAGAGTAGGAAAGCAAGAAGTTGATGTTCATTGCATATTTATAAATCTAATTGTTACTGTCTCTCTGTCACCATAATCGCATAATTTATGTGTTCGGGTGTTTGGTGTTCCATAATTCAATACTGATTCAGGACGATAATCTTTGGATTATTCCTGGAAAAGCTCCTCATATAAATAGGTCCGCAACCACTCCATATCTGAGTTACTAGGTGTTGAAATTTAACAAAAAAAAAACAGGTTTCCCCAATATCCCTGAAACCGCTTTGTTAAAAGTACCTACTTAGGTATATAAGTAATTTTTCCAGGATGAAGGTTTCAGACATATTGAAGGAGAACTAATTGTTTTGTTAAATTTCAATACCCTGTATATCAGAAATTGAGCGGTTGCGGGCCTGTGTTAATATGAAGCATTTTTATTGAAATAATCCAAGAATATAGCATATACTGCAAAATTTTTAAATAACTGACTCACAGATCAAGTTAAAATTCCAGTCTTCCTAGTAGCAAACCAGATATCTTCATCTGAAAATCGCACACCTTTAAATAAACCCTTTCAAGCAATAAAAATATCACTATTGAATTTGATGTTTTAGTAATATGATACATTTATACTCTTAGGAAGCTTTCTACAGTAATAATAATGGTGGAGAAGGTTATATATGTTGGCGTTTGAGAACTGTGGCAAGAATTCTCAACAAGGGGGTAACGAAGAGAAAAATAAAATCGAATTTGGAAAACAATAACCCACTGGGCAAGGAACATGAAAAAGCTGTTTGCTGATGTTATTTTTGGATATTTTTCGAGTAACAATAGTGACGTTTCGTGTTCACATATCAGTTTCGAATATATGATGTAATTCATGAACGTTGTTGCTTTAAGATGCCTTAATAACGTTATCCGTATCGTTGCCGTGTCATCCATAAGGTGAGGTATCCAAGATATTTCCATTACGTAACCATGCCGTTATTAGTTGACCTCGTAGAGTAGTTATGTTAAAACAAATCAAAGTTCGAAACAACAACGGAACAGGTACGTTTTCACGTCAACTTGCTCCAGGGGTGAACTGAAGTGAACAAAAGCACATTAAAGATTCGTACTAGTAATGACTCATTTGAATTATAAGATATGTATTTTGCAAGTAACATGTATTTGAATTGTGCTCTGCAGAAACATGAAAATTATGGAATATTATAAAGCACAGAATAGTAATTTTATCGTGTATTGAATGTTCTCTGTTTCTCGACTGTTATGGACCGTGTCAATAGATTGTGACATCAAGTGAGTCAAGTGACATTCCGTGACGGTGGGTGGAATATAACCTGCAAAATAGAAAAGGCGCCATCAAAGCCCCCGAATGTGTTTCTTTTGTTCGTCGGTTCCTGTTCAATCACGTTTGATATTTATTAATTAGTCACAATTTTATTTATACATCTCTGTGACAATGGAAAATAGTTATAAGGTAAGTGATTTCATAACAGTCCTTCAATAGCGTCGTACTAATTTTCTTAAAGATTTCACACATGTCTTGTTCAATATATCACCCATCAAATATTCCACAAAAGAGGCTTTTCTTTTTTTCCACATAGATATCATCATCAATCATATGTTTTCCATAATAATATATGTATTTTTGTGAAGTGTCCAGGAGTATCCATACTATAGATAAGTAGTAACTGATTATGCTGATTCAAAATTAATCCTCTATTGTAGAAACTGTGCAAACCCTATGGTCAATATTCCTCAAGACATTTGCGGAGAATTTTGAATAGGGAAAGATCGGCAATTAATCAAAAAACTAATGATAGGGCTGAGAAATTGGCATCACTTCAGAAGGAGATTCCTGTTAAAAATTGTATTGAAACGTTGATGCATGCTCATCAAAATCAGCCTCCAGAAGTACCTGGTGAAGATGAACCTAACTCATTGTCATCAAGTTCATTTTTTACTAACAAAGAACAGATGACTCCTGGGGAATATGAATATGTTCATGAAGAAAGCAGCACAGTTCTTCAGAATGATTTGAGATCTTGGGCTATCAAAAATCATGTCACCAGGGATAGCTTTGATGAAATCTTGTTGATTCTCAGAAAGAACAAGATACCCAATTTACCTTTAGATAGTCGTACCCTCCTTAAATTGCCAAATAGCAATAAAAATAAATTAAAAAATATTGTACAAATGAATTCAGGTTCATATTCTCATTTTGGCTTGCAAGATGAGATTGATTTCATGCTTAAACTATGTGATTATAATGGTAGTGAGACTGAAATTCTACATTTTTCCATAAATATTGATGGACTGCCATTAACTAAAAGTAGCAGCAGTCAATTTTGGCCCATATTAGGACACCTCGATAATATTGAAACGAGTTCACCATTTCCTATTGGAATATATCATGGTACAAGCAAACCTGATGATGTCAATGAATTTCTTAAATATTTTGTTGAGGAATATGTACACCTGGGGAAAACTGGTTTACATTTCAGAGATAAAATGTACCATATTAGACTCTCTAAAATATCATGTGATGCACCTGCAAAGTCATTCATTCTAAATGTGAAATCTCATAATGCCTACTTTGGATGCACAAAATGTATTGTAGAAGGTGATTTTATAAAAAATAGAATGACATATCCTCATTTTGATTGTGCACTCAGGAAAGATGAAGATGTCCTTCATATGGTAGATGAAGATTACCACAAAGGATACACTTTATTATCTAAAACAGAAATTGGTCTTGTATCACAAATACCATTAGATTATATGCATTTGGTATGCTTAGGAGTCATGAAGAAATTGTTAATATTCTGGATAAAGGGCAATCAAGGTGTGAGATTATTCAAAGAAGAGGTTGATGAAATTAATCAGAGAATATCAAGCATTCGTCAAAGTACACCAAAAGAATTTGTAAGAAAACCAAGGTCTCTTGCAGAAATAGATAGATGGAAAGCAACAGAATTTCGACAGTTTCTCTTATATTATGGTCCTGTCTTAATGTACAATTTTTTGAAGGAACCTTTTTGGTCACATTTTTTATCATTACATTGTGCATTTCGTATTCTTACTAGTGATCAATTATCTAAATCCCACATAGATTATGCTGAACAATTGTTGCTTTATTTTGTTAGTAATTTCAGTCAGTTGTATGGAATGGAATATGTGAATCACAACATTCATAATTTAATACATTTGTGTGATGATGTCAGGAGATATGGAAAGTTGGATAAGTTTAGCTGTTTCAAATTTGAAAATTATATGTGTACTATCAAGAAAACCCTCAATAGTTGTCGGTATCCTTTACAACAATTCGTAAATAGAATCAATGAATATAAGCAATTTGCTATCAATAATGAAAAAGTTTGTACTGATGAACACATTCTATCTGGAGAATTAGAAATGACAAAAATTGAAAACAAATTTGTAATTACATACAAAAATGTAGTTTTCAAGAGAATGTTCTTCTCTATAACACAACCAAACTGTTATTGTTTATTAGATGATGGATTTCTGGCACAAATAGTGTGTATTTTCAAAGATGACAGGACCATTTATATTCAATACAAGCAGTTTTCCAAATTAATTCCATACTACAATACACCTTGTAGTTCATTAGAGTTTACTTGTGGATTGATCAGTCATTCAAATGCTGTGATCAATATTTGTGCTATAGAGAAGATATGTTACAAAGTTATGAAATTAGACAATGTAATTATTTCATTAATTCATACTGATTAACACACATTATACCATTTTATGTTCAATTAAATATAGAAAGGGTCAGCCATATATAGTATCTTTTATTTTGAGTTGAAATGTCAATGGAATACCTCCTCTCTTATTCAGCTTATATGGGGCATTGACGTTTAATTTTTTAATAAACATCCCTATTTGATCAGTATTTTTTAGTATTATGTTGTGGTCTTCCAAAATGATGAAATAATAGTGATACCAGCTTCATGGCTGGGAGAGAACAATAATGGATCTTATTACTCCCATTGGCCAACAACCTCAAAAACTTTGAGAACCCAAATCATCAGGTGTACAGAACCTGAGGAATCTTGGAGCAGATACCCAATCCTGAATATATTTGGAAAATATTGTAAGTACACATTACTTAGGTACAATATGTGACCTTTTTCTATTATGAATTTATGTAGGTATATATTATGTGTTCAACATGTTTTTCAATATTGTAATGATATTCTAATTTCATACAAATAATTTATAATTTAAATTTATGTATATATTATGTGTTCAACATGTTTTTCAATATTGTAATGATACTCTAATTTCATACAAATAATTAATAATAATATAAAAATAATTATTCCTTCAATTTCAGGTAAATATGAAGAAGCCATTAGTGCAGAAAAGTGTGCAGTAGCCAGTTCTGAATCAGAAGGAGATAGAGGGCCGGGAAAACGCAAAAGTAAACAGAAAAAAAACTATGAGATAGATCAGCCCCCTACTCTTCCGTCATCAATTCAAGGAAATCGTACTAAAGTAGGTTAGTATGGCAAAATATTTTCAAAGTGTGATTGAAAATATGAATATCCTCAATCAGGATATTTTCAATAAGGGATATAAATTTTTTCATTCTTATCTTGGGCACACTGTTCATTGAACATGATAATTAAAAATTCTGATTCAAATCATAGTTTTATGAATAATTAAGCCTATTAAATCATATTTTTCAGGAAGTGATGTTTCAAAATGTGCTGAAGTAAATAATGGAAGTTCATTTTCCAATTCATCAAGTGCTGACTATAATTTGGACTTCTTTCACAATGATGATGATAATGGAGATAAAACACTAACAGATAAATCATTGCAAAATGAGAATAATCCAACAATAATTGAAATTGAAACCACAGATATTGATATGACAATGATTTGGAACAAATTGTTGGATATTGAAATCAAAATGAACTTGATAACACAACGCCTTAATGAAATAGAAATCCCACATCATAGTACATCCGATGTACAGCAATTTGACAAGATTTCTAAATTCATACAAGTGTCTTCAATTGAAGAACTTCTTAGTCTCGAAGAGCTCCTCAGTTCTGACAAAGATGCATGTAAACAATTGGTAATGTCTCATCATCAGTCTACACAATTATTACAATCACTACATTATAGTCTAAGGAATCAGCATTACTTGATTACTTGGCTAGTGAGAACTCCTATTTATATTTGTTATTATTCATATTATATTTCAGTTTTATAAATTTCTCCAAACAAGTGGAAAAGATCCTGGAAATTTTTTGAGGAGATGTCTGCAGGTGGTTGTTACTAATAACCTGGCTACCTTATGTTCCTGGACTGGACAGAAAAACAACTTCAGGGTGAAAGATTGTTGTTTTGTCAAAGTGTTGAAAGGTTAGTTATTATATGTGCAAACAAATATTAGATTAGAACAATATACCACAAGATTCTTATTAGATAATTATTGTTTATGTTCATATAATGTTCATCACTTGATTTACTAAGTTCAACATACCTACTTGAATACAAATATTTGTAATAAATACGTTTTTGTTCCCTAACAATTTTTCTCATAATTTTTCATGAATTTGTTATATATTTTATCATACCTATTACCAGCATGTTCCACAAAAATTATATTTACTCACTCATATCAGGATTTAAAAAATGATGGCTTCCACTATGCATTTGCAGATTCAGTTCGCAAGCCATTTCCATTATTCAGTGACACTGAATTTGAGAAAACAATCATGGAATGGTTCCGGCATGCACAGCAGCGGGTTAATAGGGAAAATAGAAATTAATCCATGAACCCAAATACATTTGGATTAGTATTCTGATCTATGGGATAGAAGTTCTTTTATGTTTCATGTGTTTCATGTGTTCCTGTGATGGTTATTTATGTACCTGAATGGTTTCAGCTGTGGTGTCATTTTTGTACAATTTCTGAAAATAATCCTACACTTTGTATATCTGGGTACATAGCTATACCATTAGTTTAAGTGCCTTCATTCTAACTGATACTCTGAGTTGTGTTACTAATTTTATCGTTATAATTAATGAGTACATTTTGAGTTAATGAGTTTGCCTCATCATATTGTTTTATATTTTTATAGTTGAATGGATTAAAAAATATACATCAACAATTTCTTTATTTCCTCTTCTCCAAATTTTGACACTCTATATATGTTTCTAAACAAAGCATTATGTCATGATGATTTTTTCAGTTTGGAATATTTGTATACATACTTTTGCTGGAAAAAATATGTTACCAGGACTTTTGAAATATTTGACTTTAAATTCTAATTGGTACACCCTGTATAGCAGGGTAAAAAAAATGGCAATCGATATTATGCTTTATTGATGTAACATGCTTTATTGATGTAACATATTCGTAAAAAACGAGTATCTGTGCCACTCATGAGTATTTAATAGTTTTGTATCAATAACGTTCCCAACACTAACGTAAAAACGACTTGGTTTTGTCGAAGTTGAAGTTTCATCAACGTTCTGGCAAAATAAAGTAACAGGTACCTTAATATAACGAACTTCTGATAACGTAAAAAGTCTTTTGTTATGTTGAAGGACATTCAACGAAACTACGAGGTAACATAAACTCTATTGTGCCCCAAATAGTAATGTAACATGTCAACAGAAATAAAGGAATGTGATGAAACTACCATGATTTTTTGCCCAGTGGGAATGAACCACTTTTGAAAAAACCGCTAATCATAGGGTCACAGGTTGAGGAAGCTGTAGATTTTCTGAAGAATTTAAAAAATGATAGAGATATGCACAGGATAAGACATATGATGGAATTATCTCTGGAATAAAGAAGATTCCTGGGAGTGGAAATATTGGATATTTTTCCCAGATTTCTAGATATGCCGATTTTGGTAAGAATAGGTTTTGAATAATAATTCAAATATACAAAAATTTATAACAGCTTGAAATTCCTAGTAACTTTGATCATTGAATAGCTTCAAGTCTATTTATTCATCATGAAGATTATCGAATTGGGCTTGTTCTATTATTGAACTAGTAGTCTCGTGAAAAAATTGTACTGATCAAATAGGACACGTACCATAAAAAATACATAATTTCTTTATTCAATTACTTCTGCAAGGCGAAATATCTTTAAGTGGGAGAAAGATGTAAAAAAATCATATCAACTTGTTATTGTAACTAGAATGTTATTGTTGCATATGCTCAGCAAGGAGTGTAAGCCAAGTATTGTCTAGAATTGAAGGATCTCAATATAAATTTTGTTTTATATTATTTCTAGAACATTCTATTAGAAATATTTAATCTTACCTTCAATTCGAAGTTCGTCTTCTAGGTTTCTTATGGTGTTGGAAATGGCGTTGGAAAGGAAAATAAGGATAAAAGGAAAACACCAAACTTAATGTCTAATAACGCTTATTTAACTTGAGCACTCCGAAAAACTCTATTTTCCGCAATTTTCTACAATGTCAATTTACTCGTATGGACCGACTACCGAGAGCAACCTAGTTTTCGAGTCTGTCTATTCAATCTAAAATTCGCAGGCAAATTTCTGAGCGCGAGGTTGCCAAATCAACAAAACCAAAATACCTTTTCAAAAATGAACATGCTACGACAATTTATAATTTCGATTTCTTAATATTAAGTACCATAGAAATGATTATCATAGGGCTTGTATTTCCAGTTCTCAAACACTTGAAATACAATTTTACCTGTTTACAAACTATTCTCGACCGGTAAAGTACACTGATAATTCTTCATTATTGCTTTGTTGCCACTTGAATTATTTTTTTCCTATTCTTGTATTCAGTAGGTTTCTAAAGAAGAATCCACCACCAATGAATCACTAGAGTGACCAATGATGTGTAATAGAAGGTTGTTGTGAGTCTATTATACTAGAGCCAAACCTTTTTTAGATTGATATCGACTTTCAGTTGAGATACCCGGTTGCTGATGACTTCGAAAATACTTTCAAACAGGACATCGAACAAATTTTCAAAATATACTATGCTTCATGATTACTTCCCCGCAAGGATCTCTTGTGTGATGAAGGTAATGTAATGTTTCTTCACTTATTTTCAGAACTCAATATATGTTAATATTTACAGAATGGGATGAATCAACCCGGGCCATAATAGCCACTTTATGTATGTTGCCTTCCACAGCTAGAACAAGAAATAAAATAAAAAAACGTTGGAGCTCTGGAAGATAGACTGATTCAGTTGAAAAATGTAAGTTCTTGTTTTCCGAACATTTATACAGCATATATTCTTCAACCCATCGAATTAGAGAATAATCGAATAATAGCGCAGAATCAACACTACATACAGAGTAATCAGATTTGACATTATACCTGGGAGCATGAAGTATAATGCAGTTCCATATACGGTTATGATACAGAACTACTATTTATCTTGATAAACCAATGTTTATTTTCTTACTTTTTAAATTCAGTGAAGTCTGCGTTATTCTTGATTATTATTCAAATGAATAATATGTCGTGTCGAAATTCAATAGATGAATAATATCCATAGACAGTTCTTATGGATGACTAAATGGTGCTTCTGTTTATTTGCGTAGGCCAGATATTTATGTTATAGTTATAATCATAAAATTATTAAATTATGTTAGATCTTAAACTTACATTCTATTCTGATTCATGAATCTGAATCATGATGAGGATGAGAAGTACATAAAAAAAGTATGATAACTTATTCATAAAAGCTTCTGAACACCTTCTAATACTGGTGAACGAAGTGAACCTCTGCAAAACATGGTCATCTAATTAAAATTTTTCTTCTCTGAGGTATAGACAAACACTCCTTTATCGGAAATAATCCAGAAGAAGCCTACCTAACAACCAATTTTGGTAGCCCAAGGGAGAGATAAGGGAACCATCACACAATATTCAATATTAGTGGATGAAAAAATAATTTCTTGTCCTCTTCTCTGCAGTTCTGTTAAAGCTTCTGAACTTTATTTCAAATGCCACTACAATTTCAACACAGAGAACGATGAACTTTTGAAAACATTCTTGGAATTTATCCAAGTGTATTATTTCAAGATAGACTGTGAAAATGTGAAAGTGACTCCCAATATCATAGAACAAAATTGTCTCATATGTGATTTCTGTATAATTAAATCATTCAGTCTAGATGTAAATGGGATGGTGACTCCAAATATCATAGATCAGAGAAAAAAGTTGTCTCATGTGCTTTCTGTACAATGGAATCGTTCAGTTGCTTCAAGTGTTCAGAACATTTAGACACATCTTCTGATCTTATAAAACATTTAAGAATAGTTTATAGTCTTTTTGACAATCATAACCTTACTCTGAAATGCACCTTTTTGAATTGTTATTCTACATATAATTCTTTCAGTGGATTTCGAAGAAATTTGAAAAAACATGAGACATTGTTTATTCCTGAAACAGTTCATATAGAAAATGATTACCTCTGAGGACTATAACCTATACCACCGAAAATGATGATGTAGATGCTGATCAGCGGCGTGATAATTTCAAAAAATCTTTCGATATCGAAGATATTTTGAAAATATTTTGTTGTTAACTTTTGAAAGAGTCTATTCCTAATTCGTTGAAACAAACTGTTTTTAGTTCTGTGAAAGAGTTATTGTTTGAGAATATTTTTAATAATTTATTAGACGAGTGTGAAGATTTGAATGCAATCAAATTCATAAGACAAAAATACATCTTGCTCAAGAAAGAGTTTAACCGATATGATACTGTATACAAAAGAAACAAATTTCTCAATATTTTACAATACGTGAAACCTGAAGAAATTGTAGTTGGAATGAGGTTTGAAAATATTCTCAATAGAATCGAAAATGATGCTTACATTGAGAAAAGTATGCCCTGTACTTTTCAGTAAGTTCCTTTGTTGGAGACTTTGGAGTCTATTATATGTAAAAACAAAGACGTCAAAAATATATTGAAGAAACGAACTTCAGAAAAAACAAAACTTCAATTGTGTTTCTACGTAAAAAACAATGAGTTGTATAAAACAAAAAAATACTTTTTACAAATTCAAATTCACTATGATGACTTCGAGACCACTAACCCTCTTGGATCTAAAACAAGCTGCCACAAAATGGGAGCCTTCTATTTCACAATGAAGAATCTCTCGAATCTTCATAATTCTCATTCGAAAAATGTTCATCTTTAGGCTTTAGTTTTCACAAACGACTTGAAAAGAGATAATATTTCAATAAACTCTACTTTCAAACCAATTATCAGAGATTTAAAGATTTTAGAAACTGAAGGTATTGTTATTGATGATTTTAGTGAACCAGTATTTGGTACATTGATATCTCTTTCTCATAATTTGGGTGCTAATGCTCTTCATGGCATGGTTCAATCTTTCCAAGCAAATTATTATTGCCGTATCTGCCTCCTTGATAAAAAAGCGGCTCAAAAGTCAATGTCAGATAATAACACTCATTCGAACAAGCGATTTATATAAAGAACACAGTACACTGGCAATAGAACAAAATATAGTTTATGGAATAAAGTTCCACAGTATTCTAAATAATTTAAATTATTTCAAGTCATGTGATACGATGTCTGCAGATATTATGCATGACGTTTAAGAAGGATGTGTCCCTTTAGAAATCAAACTATTTGTAAATTTTCTGGTAAGAACTTCATTTCTTTCTTGAAATTTATAAAAGAATCTATACTTTTGATAGTTATCGGAAGTTTGTTGTGAATTTTCATTCCCATATATCTAAAACCATTCTCTAGTTTTGTGGTTTTGTGCATGGGAACACGAAGATGATCAGAGTTCCTGGTATCGTAATCATGATTTCAGGAATTAAGCTGAAATTCATCTAAGTTTTTCCTAAAATATAATATGCAGTGATATATGTATACACAGTAAAAAGGCATGATTTTATATTTAATGAATGTAGGTCTACACGTTTGTTTGATTTCTAGGTTGAACATTTTTCGTATGATTTTCTTCTGTGTTATAAATATTTTGTTAGCATCTATCGAGTTTCCCCATAAAATCAAATTATAACATAAGTGCATTCTTTGATTCGCGATATTGCATAAAAAGTCTTATTCAGTTTCATGTTGACTGCGTTACCTTGCTCTGTCCATCTGAGATTTGCATCGATATATAAGCCCAAGAACTTTGTTGTTATAGTTGATTCAACTATATTATTGTCGAATCGACACGTTAGAGATGATGAGTGTGAGATGATATTATGGGAGTGAAAATATATGCATTCTGTTTTATCGATATTAACGATCAAACCATTACATTTACACCAATTTACGAAAGCATTCACAGTATCTGTGATAGATGGCCTGAGTTCCTCTGAAGTCAATCAGTCATAGCAGCATGAACCAGAGTGAGAAACCCAGTCCGATATGTTTAGATAAACCAAATAATTTGATTGGTCAAAGAGTCTTGGTGTTTTCATTGATAATAGATGATCTCTTGATTATATGATCATCATTTTATCTCCTATAATAACAGATGATATGATAAATGAGCTAGAGAATCTGATATCGAATCATCATACTTTATTCATGAATGAATTCAATCATCACTTGACACCAAAGCTGCACTTTATATCTCATTATAGTATCTACCGATATTCAATCAAACAAAAAGAGGGTGGTTAAGAATTCTGGATTTTGAACCACTATTTGTTCAATTTGTTTCAATTAAATGTCAGTAGATTGTAAATAAAAAGTGAATATGGGGTCATTTGAGCTATTCTAACCAATAATTAATAGTTTTGACACGAAATATTCCTAAAGTTGAAAAATCTTGATTTTTCACACACTAATATCATTTATAATTCCTGCTAGACCTCAAATGTGATGATAGATCGATGAAATTAGCTCTTCAGGGAGAATTTGAAAATGTTATAAAATACAGTGTTTTATTTCAAATGAGAAAGTTTTAATTGACCACTGTTACATGACACCCTCTGCATAAAAAGTTTTTGTTGAAAAACTGCATTTTTAAAAATACCAATCGACGTTTCGGAGCGTTTTTTCGAACACGCTTCCTTTTTTATGGAATTTATTCCATTTGGCTGATAAACACTGTATACATGTTGAATGTGTGTATAATAATTCTTAGATCTATGTCCTCACTTGTGTTTTTTTATAGTTCCTTCATAATGGAATCTTTGTGATGTAATCATGAACTAATATTTTTATGGTTTTTTAAACTTCAAGATAATAAATGTACTTTATACTTAGAAGGAATATTTTCATCAATGGAGTACCCAGCCCAGAACTTATTATTACTTTATTATTATTTCAGAATTAATGGACCAAAATTTCAATACAAGAAATACAAATTCTACTCTTGAAAATGTGGATATTGAGTGATTAATTGAATCAACCTTTGGTAGATCCATTCAATGAATAGTGTTCACTATAACAGTTCTAGTGTAACACTTCCATCTGAACAGAGTATGCAATTTACTCCATCACAAGTAGAACCCAACATCGAATAGAGTTAATTTCAATACTTTTAGTGTAACTTTATAATCTGACTAGAGTAAATGTTTCTCTCTATCTTGAGTAAAGCTCAACACCAAATAGAATTCATTAGAACAGTACTAGTGTAATATTATATATTATATGTAATATTGATAGGGTGAATGATGCATTTTTTCTGTAGTGAAATACTACACTAGAAAGTTTATTCGAACAGAATTAGTGTAACATTATAATCTGGGTAGAGTGAAAGATTCGTTTCACTGAATGGAACCCAACACTTGATAGGGTTCATTGAAACAGTAGTAGTGTAGCATTATAATCTAAATATAGTGAAATATCGACTCTCATCTTCGATACAATTTAACACTTACCAGTGTGAATTCAATTATGTAAGTGTGGTGTGGTGTTTTTGAATAATTGGAATATATTTACTCTATTTTTATCATCAAAACACTATAAAGTGAAGCTTCGAACAATACAGGGTGGTCAAATAGCATTCTAATTAGAATGAATGATTTAATTTCAGTGTAACTTTAAATAACGTTTTTATTTAACATTCACACTGATCAAATTGAAGGAATTACACTATGATATACTCAATTATAGAGTAACAGGTTTAGTGTTAATATTCACTCAATTTTTCTTACTGTGTAAAGAACAAATAAGTGCAATTGAAAAAAAATCATGCTTAAATTACTAAAATATTCTATACACTACGTAAAATATCAAGTTTTGTATTTTAGACAAATTTCTGCTTCTGTTTTCTACGATATATTATGTTGAGGTCGACATCCATTTACACTCATGTAATTTCACCAATATCAAATGATTGATAAGGAACTTGAAATGTGGCATACAGTCATCTATTAGCATTGATGATATATTCTCTGATACATTTTTTAGCTTTCTATTTGATTTTCTCAAGATATTGTCACGAATGGAAATGCCCAGTATAGTAAAACCATCCGGTTATAAAGTCCACGTGCGTATTCATATATTCTAAAAGTTAAGTCAATTCATATTTCTGATAATCGTAAAAATCTTTCACCTCTAGGAAATAACCATTCATGTGTAATTCAACCCTAGCTCAGGTTACACAGTTCATGTCGGTTACATGGACAGGAAACCGAGTTTAAGTTGAAAACATACTATTTATTGAAAACTCAAAATCGGCAGAATCGGAATATCTATAACATAGAGTTCAACGTCGTGCGAGTTATATGAACAATGAAGTTGCCGATTCTGCAATCTTGCACGAATTACCCATAAATATCAATCGCACTAGGATTATTCATTATTATCTCTGCGTTCGAGTCATTATCATCTCGTCACTGAATTCATTCAGGCCTTCAGCCCTTTAGCCGGTAACTATTCGCGAGTGAAAGAACTAGGGAAGCCACCCCAGCCATGGTCACTTCTAGCAGACACATCTCCTCATCCTGGGGAGCCTTGTTCACAATAATATCAATGTAAGTACCAAATGATCAGAATTTGTCGTGAAAAGAAGGTACATTCGTTTGTCGTCTTGCTTACCCCCATGTCTCTTTTGGGCCGCTTGGCCACAATTATGAATGTATAATCCAGGAATGTAATTATAATCAATTTATAACTCACCAGATAATTGTCCACTACTTTTCCTGGACATAAAGTCACTTGTTGTTTAATCACCAGTTTTTATTCACTGTATTCACTATTCACGTTCTTTTATCAAGTTGTTCACTTTATTTCAAATTCACTTTGTTTTATATTTAATAAACTGTTTCATCCACTATTTTCATGTCTTCTTTCCCAAGTAGTAGTCAGTTAACCTCTTGCTGTCAAGCATAACCCCCTTAACTAAAGTCCGACAAAGGGGTAGCAACCCCAGGTCGTGACATATGGTGGAGGAGCCTCGTCTCGAATTCCTGAGGCTCCATTCTTCATAATGGACCTAAATAAAATATAAACAGATGTACCTACTTCTCAATTATTGAAATGTTTTTTTATGTAATACATTGACAGTTTACCCCACGGTTCACTCTTAAAAATTGTACCATTATCAATTATTAGTGGTTATTCATTTTTTTTCTTCAACTTCTGGAAAAGTTGTTGCTGTGAAAGTTGATTAAAGAATCATATGCTTGTGCTGATATAGACGGGCTTTCCATTCAACTCCCTGAGTTGTTTGTCTGCAAGTGTCTGTGCGCGCCATCAGGCTGATCCTTTTTTCTTCATAACAGTAACGTATTTCTTATGAAATAACAGTTACTACCAAGTGTAGGCTGGTTTGTTACTGTTATTTGATAATTCAGTTCAACCCCCGTAAATATTTTTACTTTTAATGTCAAATAATGCCACGAAAAAATCATGGAAAACGCCAACGAATGTTGATCAAAAAATATAAACAAGCCCAACAATTTTCCCAATTGAAAACAAAATTAGTTGTGCAAATACCTCTTTCAATTTTATCAGTACCCATAGTAAGAGATCTGAAAGTTAAAAAGGTAATTCAAGAAAAGTTTGATCGTCTTTTTTTGGGGATGTCTAATGGTACAATCTGATTTTTTTTTGCTGCGTTTTATGAACATTCACATATACTGATGAAATTGATATTTCAACATATATCACTAGTAGAATTGAGGATAAATCGAATCCACGAAAGCATAATATATTTCAAACAATTACAAAATGCACCATAGTCAGGTATGCCAGGAAGAAAACCATTTACGAGGGGAGATAAATTAGTTTTAAAATTAAATAAACCCCCATTTGAACCTCCACATCGTAGTACTGAATTTTTTGGGGAAACAAGTACATCACCAAACCCTTTTGAGAGGTCAAATTTACTTAACCGCTCTCCACCCTTAAGCCCTATTCCGTCAAATTTGTCATCTGAGGCAAGAAATTTATTACCAGACTTTGAAGAAACCAGCCCACAAATTGTTTCAAATAAATCGGAAGCCCTGCCAGAAAATATTGAAGGAAAATTACTTGAAAATCTAGAAGAAACCGTGATAAACATTGGAAATGTTACACTGATAGAGGAATTTCCCTATCACGACATTTCCGAAGAAGGGGTAGAAGGACATAAAATCGAATCATTTATACAAAACGGTCAACCCCTGGCTTCACCCCTAATAAAAGGCTCACAGACTAAAACTATGGCAAATACCACCTTGAACGAGGCACTAGCGGCCGCAAAGACAGCAGCAATTCCAGAATTCATCTCTCCCCAAACTTACAACCCCTCCAAGGGCAATGCTAACACTTTTATAACTGCTTATGACAGAACAGCTATAGCCAATGGATGGGATGATAAATTGAAAATTTATTATTTTGGAACTTTCTTGGAAGGTGCAGCTAATATATGGTACAAGATATATACAGAGGTACCGGGAAACAACGGGAAAACCTGGGAAAACATAAAAACAGACTTTATAGCGGAATTCGGGGACGGAGATATAAAGAGAAGCCTAGCAATTCGTCTCCTGCATCGTGAACAGGGTAACGATGAATCAATTAAAGCATATTTCTACGACCTCAAAACCCTTTTTCACGAATATGACCCGAATTTGAGCCCGGAGGAATTTCGTAAATTCTTCGAAAACGGGATAAGACCAGACATCTATGGGGCATATCGCCTTATTCGTGACGATGAACGATTTCAGAAATATCATCAATAAATTAGAGGACGTCATGACCAACTCATCTTTGAATCTCATCCCTTTAACAACACCAGTAAATCCAGTGGGGGTACATCAGCAGTACCTCGGAGAACAACAATATGACTTTCGACCAAGGGTAAATTTCCAAGCAAGAAATAATTTTTCTCAGGGTAATAATTATCAGTTTCGGCCTAGAAACAATTTTCAGCCTCGCTTTCAGCTGAGGAATAACATCCAGACCAACAATGGCTTCCAGCAGTATCATCCCCCTCGTCAACAGAACAACCCCTTTGTACCAAATAACAGATATCCACAAAATAATCTACAAATTAATCAACAGCAGAGATATGGATAACAAAACTATTCAGGCAACAACAGGGTATACGAGCAACAACAGCAAAACAATTTCACACAAAGACCTCAATACAACCAAAGACCACCCAACCAACAGTATATACCAAATACTAGAACAACATATGGTCGACCTAGATGTTATGCGTGTGGAAAAATAGGACACCACGCCTCTGTCTGCATGAGTAATCCTAGAAACCCAAACGGAGGTGGACGCCTCAACTAGACCCCGGCGTCGTCCTATCCATAAACGGGGCACCTACTAAAAATTTTCGTAATCACAACATATTAACAGTCACGGCGAGGATAAATAATGGAGAAACTATAATAATTTTGGATACGGGAGCAGAGCAAAACATTGTGTGCAAAAAGTACACAAGTTCCTGTGACATAAATGAGCAATATTTAATAGCAGTTGGGAACCGAAGAGTACCTACCCTGGGTACAGCATTGGTTGATCTACAAATTGGAAATCTTTCAGTAGAATGCAAGGCAATTGTTATTGAAAAACTGCCATACCCATTAATTCTGGGGATGGAATTTTTGAGAAGGTACAAAGCTATAATTAATTTAAATAATAATCTTCTTTCCTTGTCAAAAGATAACGAATTTCATGAAATAAATTTGCACCCTAGTGAAACAGAAAGCAGTACGACATCTGCAAATATAAATTTTTTTACCATAAGAAACCAGAAATAAATATTTCATACAAGCAACTCTACAGAGAAGAGTGCCTTATGAATATTAAAAATAGCATGCAACAAATAAAATTACTAGACCCATTTGAAAGGACTGACCAACAATATCCAAACATAAACCAACAGACAGAAGAAAACCAGATTCTTGGAGCCACCCTGTATGTCGAGAATCTCATTTCATTTGAAGAAAACCAGCCACCACTTATTGATCTCAATGAGGAAATCGATAAAAATGTAAACTACAATAGTGAAACAAAAGGTACTTCTGAAAACCAAGATCACAATGCATTTCATAACCCTGATATACTGTAACAGAATCACCCTGTATTTGATTCTGTTAAGTTCATTTCGTCTATATAAAACTAAACGAAAGCGCAACGTGCTATCGAGGCTCATGTAACTTGATACGAATCATAACAGATTTAACGGATACATTAATCGTTGGGAAAACTAAATATTTGGCTCCGAGAAGAGACATTTTTATTATGCAACACTTGCGTCTGAGTCTTCGTTCTCGAAAACCATCAACTACAATGTATTTTGTTGAAGTCATCGAAAAAAACTCTGGGAACCGCTTGCGAGCTCTAAAGAAGTGCAACATACAGAAAAAAATTGAGATGAATATTCGAGTTGGAGAAAGATAGTAAGTTTTCAGCATTCAGTTTGGGGGATTCAGTTCAGACAGTCAGTTGCGAGAGTTCGGGAAAGGCACCAGCGGGAACTGGTCGCCTCGGACGAGGGTTTCCTCCCCCTCGGGGACGGAACCCTGGTTTCGGGAGTGTTTGCACACAAGTCGAAAGGGGTCGCCATAATTTGAAATTTAAAGACATACCGTGCATTTGCTTTGGGGTAGTATATCGATGGGATAATTCAATCGAATCGGAAATAAGAGGGTTTGATTTTTGTGGGGAGTTTTGTGAACAATTCAATATTTTGAAACAACGCAGTCACAGGATTGGTCATTCTGTCTTAAGGGTAAGTCGATATTGCATTGAGTGTTTTCAGGATATATTGGCCAAATGTTAGATATTTTGCTTTTTTGCTCTAGGTCACGAGACAAGCGAGTTCCTTTCAAATTTCAAATGTTAGGTGGAAATGTTTTTTTTAAGGGTTTTATCATTGGGATTTGAAACAGAGTTAATTACAAGTTTATTAGGGCGTTATCTGGGATACTTCACAAACAAACTTTTGATATGATGATTCAGAGATCTAACATGGGTTTTCAATGATAAAAGTTCAGACAGTTTCTTGTACAAAGGACACAGAGTCCATATAGTTACGCAGTTCCCAAAGTTTCAACAAATTGATTGGAAATACGAAGGGTCCGTATTTCTCGGTATTTGTTTTTATATTGAAATGATAATTTTGTTCTATTACTTTCTTTTTGGTTTTGGCATAATTTCTGATTTTGTTTTGTTGTTTTTCTTTATTTAATCGCAATACATTTTATACGTAAAAGTTGATTTGAGTTTTTATTTTGTATCTACTAAATTTCACATTCCCTATACTGAAGACTACGCATTTGTGAAGCCGTAGCCGTTCTCACCGTCCCCGAGGATATATGGTGGTCTAGTTTAACCAGTAGCCTATTTGGAGTTTGGATAATCAACGTCAAAGAAATTCATATTTATAATTGAACAAAGGAAACATCTTATTATACAACTTGTTTGGTCAGTGCGAGTTGTAAATCAAAAATCTGACCTGGTGGCAGCGCTTCCATTCCATTCCTATTTTATTATTATAAAAATGATACCCCAAATCAATCCATTTTTTATTACAATATTATTAATTAATAATTGCAAGTTATCTCCATTTAGTGATTAAGTATTAAAGTATGTTAAGTTTATCTATTATGTATTATCAATGTGCAGGGTTAGGTGTAAGAGTAGCCATGATGGCTAAACTTCGCTCTGCCATATGATTGTATAATCATAAAAAAATAAAGACGTTTATAATTATTATTATTATATATTACTACCCCCTGATGATTTCACATACCATTATATGAACATAGTGGACATACTAAAACCAAGACCCAGTGAACCCAAAGAAAAAATTACAAGAACAAACATTCAGAAAATAAATTTAGACCTATTTTCAACCACTATAGAGTATGCCATGGCTCATTGTATATCAGCTGATCTAAAAATGAGTAAAGGAATAGCTAAGACGTTCAAAAACAAATTTGGAGGAATTCACGAACTACGAGCACAAAACCAATCACCGGGTGGACTAGCCATACTACAAAGAGAAGGGCGAAAAATATTTTACCTAGTAACAAAACCATTTTATTATTCAAAACCAACCCTGGATTCTCTGAAATCGTCCCTTGTGAAACTTTGTGAAACCATGAAAGAAATGAACCTAAAGAAATTAGCAATTCCCAAATTAGGATGTGGGTTAGACAAACTCGAATGGAACGTAGTGGAACCAATGGTCCATGAAATTTTTGAAGATACAGATATCGATTTACTTATTTGCTCCCTACCATCTCAAAAGGAGCAGAAGACTATGAAAAAAGTAACTTCAAAGAAAGACTACATTATCGGGACCAATAAACAGGTATTAATTGAGGTGAAGTGGAATACAGACTTGAGACAATATAAGAAATTCAAAGTGAAGGAAGATTTCCTTATAAAACGGGGTCTACTATGTGAAAGCCAACCAGAATTTCCGGAAAAGAACGTAATGCTCATAAAAAATATAACTAATCATGAAATCAAAATACTGCAAGGAAAAACAATTGGTTGGTTGACTGAAATAGAAAATAAACCAATAGGAAGCGCCATCGTACTATACACAGAACCTACAAATGAAGAAGTCACTCTAGAAGATCATGACACTAACCACATCCAAGATCAGGAATTCAAAAGGAAACTTAATAATCTGTTAAAAGAATACAATGACATTTTTTCAAAATCCACTAGACAAATGGGCTTAACAGATTTAACTGAACACAAAATTGATGTGGGTAATGCCGAACAAATAAAGAGTCGCCCCTATAGGGTGTCCCAAAAAGAGCGAGAAATTATTGATGAGCAAATTTCGGAAATGTTAGATTACAATATCATTAGGCCATGTCATTCCCCATGGGCAAGTCCAGTGGTACAGGTGAAGAAAAAAGACGGGTCAACACGCTTTTGTGTAGATTACAGAAAGCTAAATGATGTCACCAAAAAGTAGTCATACCCAATACCAAATATGGACGATATTTTAACATACCTCGGAGGAGCCAAATACTATTCTACATTGGACATGTTTAGCGGCTATTGGCAAGTGAAGATCGAGGAGGAATCTAAATAATATACTGCCTTTACAGCACAAGGACATGGGGCCTGCGAATTCAACGTCCTCAGCTTCGGATTGTGCAATGCGCCTGCTACCTTCCAGGAAGTAGCAGACAGAGTATTTCAGGGAATGAAATGGAAGGATATATTAATATACCTAGATGATATTGTAATTTTTTCGGACACTCTAGAGACCCATCTCGAAAAATTGAAAAAAGTATTTGAGAGACTACGCTGGGCTGGATTGACCCTGAAGCCGAACAAATGTATTTATGTTAAAGAATGTGTCAAGATTTTGGGACATGTGGTGAGTGGAAAAGGTATAACGCCAGACGAAGATATTATTACCTCGATTAAAAATTTTCCAGTACCCAAGTCGATTAGACAAGTTCAAAGTTTTATTGGATTGTGTAATTTTTACAGAAAGTTCATATTAGATTTCGCAAAAATAGCTCGCCCACTACATGAAGCTACCTAACAATGTAAGAAATTTTCGTGGGGGCCAGAACAACAGCATGCGTTCGAACAATTGAAAGGAAAATTGATATCTGCACCTGTATTACAACAACACTACAATCCCAATAAGGAGACAGAATTGAGAGTGGATGCGAGTATAGTGGGAATAGGAGGAATCTTACTACAGGAAGGAGAAGACGGCCAACAGCACCCAATAGCTTACATTAGTAGAAGCTTGTCTAAATGTGAACAGAATTACACAATCACAGAATTGGAGGCCCTTGCAGCAATTTGGTCGCTTGTTTACCTACGACACCTCATTTACGGAAGACCTGTGAAGATTGTGACAAATCACCATGCGCTGTGCTATATGCGGTCCCTCAAAGATCCCACAGGTAGGTTGGCAAGGTGGTCCCTCAAACTATCCGAATTTGACTACGAAATAGTTCACAAAAATGGGAAGAATCTGGATGCGGACAGTCTGTCAAGAAATCCTGTCCTGGAAGTAGAAAGTGATGACATGGAGGACGTCCCAACATTCCTGATGTTACCTGAAGACATGGTCAAGGAACAAGAACAGGATGGTGAACTGAAACAATTAATACAAATAATCAATAACCCCATTGACCCAACAATCCCAATTGGGTTAGCAAAAAGAGCAAAAAATTTTAGAATTATTGAAAATGTATTGTATAAAGTAAACCCCACAACAAATGGTCATAACAAGACATCTAATTGGTGAGATTTTATTCTCCAATCATGCCGAACCCTTATCCAGTCACTTGGGAATAGCGAAGACTCTGCACAGAATCAAATCAAGGTTCTACTGAAGCAATCTCCAAAGAGATGTCGAGAAATTTGTCAAAGGCTGTACAGACTGCCAAGCCGGAAAGGGGTTAAAAAATAAAAAATCAGCAGATTTGCTTCAACCAATTCCATTAGGAACACCATTCGAAAGAATTGGTATCGATTTACTAGGCCCATTTCATGAAAGTAGAAATGGAAAAACCATGATCGTAGTCGCCACAGATCACTAGATGGGCTGAAACTGCAGCCCTACCCAGTGGAAAAGCTGGGCCAATTGCCAAATTTTTATTAAATAATATTATATGTCGACACGGCTCGCCCAGATATATTCTTTCAGACCGTGGCCTTACGTTCAGATAACAACTAGTAATGGAATTTTTAAGCATGATGGGGACAGTTAACCAGTATACAACAGCATATCACCCGAGTTGTAATGGATTGGTAGAACGGTTGAATGGAAGCTTGGCCAAAATGTTGTCTAAGTACACCAATACGCAACAAACTGACTGGGACGAATTTCTACCCCATGTCACGTTTGCGTACAACACATCCAGACATGATACAGCAAGATATTCCCCATTCATGCTGGTCTATGGAAGGGAAGTGATTATTCCAACAGAAGCAAACCTGATGGAACCCGTTAACTCTCCTAACGCAGAAGAAATCAGAGAACGGGCCCTGGCAGTCAGAAGTGAAGCTATTGGAAATATTACGAAAAAACAAGTGGTTGACAAAGCTAGGTTTGACGAAAGATTTCAACGTCGTGCGAGTTATATGAACAATGAAGTTGCCGATTCTGCAATCTTGCACGAATTACCCATAAATATCAATCGCACTAGGATTAATTATTATTACGATCTCTGCGTTCAAGTCATTATCATCTCGTCACTGAATTCATTCAGGCCTTCAGCCCTTTAGCCAGTAACTATTCGCGAGTGAAATAACTAGGGAAGCCACCCCAGCTATGGTCACTTCTAGCAGACACATTTCCTCATCCTGGGGAGCCTTGTTCACAATAATATCAATGTAAGTACCAAATGATCAGAATTTGTCGTGAAAAGAAGGTACATTTGTTTGTCGTCTTGCTTACCCCATGTTTCTTTTGGGCCGCTTGGCCACAATTATAAATGGATAATCCAGGAATGTATTTATAATCAATTTATAACTCACCAGATAATTTTCCACTAGTTTTCCTGGACATAAAGTCACTTGTTGTTTAATCACCAGTTTTTAGGAGTTTATCCAAAGGAAGAACGGATAGACATGATTTTCGTTCTGGGAGAATGTTTGCAAAATTGCTTATTGGCATCTCGTGTTTACGCTGAAAGGTATCCTAACCGAAATCACCCTAACAAAGCCGTCTTCGAAAGATTATTGACTCAATTTAAACGAACTGGAAGTGTTTTGCACGAGAAACCAAGAAGAGAAAAGCCAGTGACAAGAAATGAGGAAGTCGAATTAGCAGTTATTCTGTCAGTAATCGAGAATCCACATATAGGCCAAAACCAAGTATCTGATAATATGCATATCAGTCAAGCAAGCGTTTCCAGAATTCTGAAGAATCATAATTACCATGATTATAAAATTCAGCTTCATCAAGAACTGTCTCAAACCGATTTCGAAAATCGCGTTGAGTTTTGCGTGTGGGTGTTAGACAAAGGTGCAGAAAACGATAACTTTTTTGATTTGTTTCTGTTCTCTGATGAGTGTACGTTCCACAATAATGGATCTGTCAACAGGCATAACTTCCTTTATTATTCTGATTTCAATCCACATCAATTCAGAGTGATGAATAATCAGCATAGGTGGTCAGTGAATGTGTGGGGTGGAATCATGAGGCAATATTTAATTGGCCCGTATTTCTTCCAACAACATTTAGATGGCGCACTATTCTTACAATTTCTTATGAATGAACTTCTGATTCTATTGCAAGACATTCCGTTGGACATAAGAACAATGATGTGGCTTCAAATGGATGGAGCTCCCGCACATTTTCATCGTGACGTTCGGGAATTTTTAGATGCTCGTTTCCAAAATCGTTGGATTGGAAGAAGCGGTTTCCAGAATTGGCCCCCAAGGTCACCCGACTTGACCTCTCCGGATTTCTTTTTATGGGCATTCATAAAAGGAACTGTTTATAACACACCACCAAAGACACCAGATAATATGAAGGAGCGTATCATAGAAGCATTCAGAATCATAAATCCAGAAATATTGGCAAAAGTTGCTGAATGTTTCAAAAAACGAATACGTTTGTGTTTGGAGTCAGACGGTCACCACTTTGAACACTTGATATAAACTCAAATATTATTGTTCAATTGAATTCGGTTTTTCCATTTTAGTTATAGTTCCTTTCATTTTATTTAATCCTATTCGAATTGTTGGTCATATTTTGAACAATTTTTGTAATGAATAATAATGTTAAAATATTCCTGAAATCTTAGCTCTGAACTTACAAATAGCTTTGGTAAATTCGTTGATTTTTTCCATTCATAAAATCACCTAATGTAACTTGATGAATATTGAAATTGACGAAGGTGGGTTCGAAATCTGAAAAAGGGGTATTTTCATAAAAATGTGTAGAGTTAGCCATAGGGAAGTATAATAGTTTTAGTTAGAGAATGAAATTTCACATCTGTCCTCGTGATGAAATACAGGGTGTTCCATTTGAAATAATGAAGTTATAACCATTCGAAAGTAGCAATAATTCAGTGTTAATTTTTGACCACCCTGTATACATTAGTCAATTCTCCATACTTGTGACACGAAAGTTGATCCATTACTAATCTCCAAATTGAATTTGGTAAAAAAAAGTTCAACAACCATTGAAAATTGAATCCTCAAAAAGATGACTACATTTTCACAAAATTCAAAATATCTCGGGAACTTCAACGTTTAAATATGATGAACATTTATAAGAGTCACCTTTATTTTCATCGTAGAATCCGAAAAAGAAAAAATATATAGGGCATTCCATTTAAAAAACACAACTTTGATACATTTTATGTTTTTGGGATATCATGACAATAATTTTAAAATATATTCCTAATAGTCCTCTATCTGTCCCAAATCCGAAACATTCGAAAAATCGAACGACTTAGCCACAATTTTCCGTGTCGTTTGACGTGAATAACCCTGTATAATAAAATAAAACAAAATTGAACTGTTGGAAGTTCTTATAGTGTTGTGATTATAAAAAACCTGTACGCCTCTTCGACGTTCTTCCCAGGCCCTTTGCTCCCGTAGCCACTAGCCACGAACCAGGTGACCCGTTGAACCTACGTAGCCTCTCGAGTAGCCTCTGAGGAAACTTCCTGGTAGGATCGCCCCTGAGTCAGGACCTCCACAGCTTCGTATTCTCTCCCTTTGCTGAGCATGAAATTGGCATAGGGCTGATGCAGGATTCGTCGACAGCCAAGAACAAATGCCGACCAAAGTAGTCCCGGAGGTGTTGAACTCCCTATCTGGTCTGGTGGGTATTTCAATTCCCGGTATGGCAAATGGCGTCCTGAATCTAGCCCTATCGTAACAGGCCCGCAAATCTAAGAAATAGATTTCGGTCAGAAACAAGAATACCTTGAAATATGTTCCACTAGACCCCCCAAAAGGATAGAGTTAACTCACCTTCCCTTAAGATAGCCTGGTTACCACAGAACTCAAACTGGAACTGATCGAACCGATCCATCCGATCCATTTTTACAAAGCACCTTTTTTCTGTAATGGTGACACTAGGAGTAGAAGTTGGACGTGCTGGAAGAATAAATGTTGCGCACAAATTTGTCCAAATCCATATTAAAAACAGGAATTGTGTATATCACATTAAACCAAGTTACTGCGCATCTCAAAAAACACGACGTGTTTACCAACTTGATTTGAGGCTGATATTTGATTGGTTCCCATTAATTTGATTACAATACTACCACTACATGTCATTAATTCATATTTCCTGTATTCGAATTCACCAGTGTTCAATATGTGATTAACTTCTGACCACTGAACTTAATTAAGTCAGAACTTGGGCATTCCATGATTGAAGTAAAGAATATCCCATGATGGACACTGGACACTTGTCAATTAGAAAAAGACATAGACATCAGACAATGACATAAAATTGCTGTCTATAGAAAAATAATGATATGTCAGTATATTATTATTTTTAATAAAACCTATTCCATGAGAAAAATCAAAATTTACATTTACACCATCCATTTACAAGGTATGTATACTATATTTTACTAACTATAGTATTCATCCTTCTGATAAATTCTTCACTTTAACATAACCTCTGTGTACATCAATTGTTATATCAACTTAATTTTCAGAAAAAGATGCTTCAATCTGGGTTATACCACAACTTCTGAACTTCTGTAAATGTGGACAGAACTATGAAGCGTCCAATAGCAGGAATTATAAATTAAATGTGGGTGAGCTTATTTATTTTTACTGGTGAATTCCTAATATACTATCTTTTTGTTTATAGGTAGTCTACTCAGGACTTTGTCAACCTCCGAATTATGATTGAAATAGTGTATTACTGCCTATCCAGTAGTCTACACAGGACTTCATTAACCTCTTGAATATGATTGAAATGGTGAACTAATGTCTTCGAATCCCTTCTTGATCAAAATGCTATACAGAGTGTTTTTGTTTATTATGATCAGGCCCTATGTTTAGAAAACTGATCTAATTAATGAACTGATTTGAGTGATGAGTATTCAAATAATGATGGGTTTTTAATTGTTACCATGTAAGATGAAATTGGTCAAATTTCATGTTACACATACCCTCCTCCGGAGAATATAAATATTGTGAACATAGTGAATAATTTTTATGAGCACAGATACCGTTTTTTAATTTTTTTCAAAAGGTGCGCACCTAACTATCTCTCAATTAATATTTACATCTTAGCCCTAAGTTAATTATCAACATGCTTATACACTTCATATCTGCATAAAGCTTATAATGTTGGCAACAAAGAGAAAATCGACCTTTCACTCTGGTGAAACAGATCCGAGATCCTCATCTTCACCCGAAAAATCAGATATTGGCCCATGAAATGGTTTCAAATCTTGAATGTGCCATTTCCCTAAATTAGTACCATCCTCAGCACTTTTGAGAACACCAATGTAGACTTTTTTTAACGATGATGGATTCCACCCATCGTGGTGCTAACTTTTTAGCAAAATCATCTGCCCTACTAGAAAGGACAAAATACTTTTTCCATACGTGATCTCTCACAAAAAATCCATATTACGCCTTCGCTAATTGTAATATTTAGCATTTTTTTGTGTGCTAGACTCATTTTTCATTGAACTTCCTGATAAATGTCAGTTAAATTCCCTAAATTTTGAACCCAATATTCTCAGTGAGAAACATCAATATTGACATCAGTTTTGCCATAATATTTCCCACTATTCGGAATTTCCCTATCAAAAAACAAAAAAGCTGGACTATACCCAGTGACCATAACGTTCCACTAGTTTCTTAAATTCCTTACTGACAAATTGCTTTCCATTATCACAAATGTTATGCTGAGGCCTTAGATTTTCTTATGGAGATTAACATGGGGAAAGTGGTCGAAATGTCCCAGAACCGGTGCAGCATATTTACTAGCGCATATCCATACCCCACAATGATCGCAGAAATAATAAAAAGAAGTGGAAACGTGATCGCGGATTCATTTGCGAGGAACTTCGCGATCAGGGAAGGCGGCACCATAAACAATCTGAGAGCGATATTGATTTCTTGAAATCTATCGGACTGAAAGTGCTACAGAAAAATAGAGATGGTTTCCGCAACTTCCACTAGCCTCCAATTGGAAGTGTATGATGAACCAATCTTCGATCATTCCCTAATCAGCCTGCATAAGCACAAATACGAACCATACGACTCTGACGAAATAAGAATAGCTGTCAACTTTCAAGATTTGATATTGGATATTGCAGAGAGCTAAATCTACATCGAAGGAAAATTCACACAAGACAATTTGACAGCAGATTGCTATTTATCCAATAATGCTTTAGCATTCCTCTTCGATGAAATTTGCTATGAGATGGGTGGTGAACAAGTGTGTATGATTCGAAAACCGGGCATCACTACAGCTATGAAATGTATGATCTCCTATGGGAAAACGAATAAAAAATTTCTAGAGACGCTCGGTTGTGGAATTAATGATGATAATCAACAGATCCTAGACAAATCAGGTATTCAGCGGAAAATTACCACTTAAATACTTGATGGGATTCACTGAGGACTATAATAAGGGTGTCTTGAATATAAAAAAAGAGTTGATACTAATCATTGCTCACTCATTCAAAAACTCCTATATTGGAGTAGTTGATGCGAAAATAAAAATTGATAAGATTGAATGGAGAATAAGGCATATCATGCCGTCAGATAAACAAAAACTCAAACTATTGAATCGCATCAATAAAAGATCAACTGCGAAGATAAAAATAGCGTATAGGATGTGGGATTTGTATGAGTTACCAACTATCCGTGCAAGATCTGTAGATATTTGGGATGTCAAAACTGTAATAACGATGGGTTTGTACTTATATGATGATGATATATTTGTGTATATTGATCTATTATTTATCAATCTATACTCTATCGATATTGAAATATCTCACCGCCATCACCCCTTGTAATAAATCATCATATCTTATAAGAATGTCTTGTCCGTTATTTTTTTATAATAACCTACCCTGTGTAGATAGGGTGATTATTTTATTAAAGGAAGCGCTGCCACCAGTGCAGATTTTTGATTAACAACTCGCACTGATCAAACAAGTGTGCTGCACACCTCACTAGTTGATAAGATGTTAAATTATTTTTGAATAGGCCGAGCGGATTTGTCCTATATGTGAGGTGGTAAGCTACAGATGTTATTAGGGTTCGGTTTTACAGGCGGATGAAATAACAATGGCATCGATTAACTTAATATAAACATGAAGTATTTATTCAAAAAATATCTATGGTGGTCTACTGACATATAGAAATATTATCAAGATTTATAAGTACTCCTGAAAGAACCATATTAATTCACATAAAAGAATACAAAGTCGAACAATCATACATGTAAATATCCCATCAAGTTCAATACACAAAGCTATTTTATCAGTCACTCTTTTGTAATCAGAAAATCCTACGTCAAATACTTCAATATATTCAAGTACAACCCTGGCTATACTATCCGACAAACGACACCCTCTGATATGAATGGCATAATTCCCTAACATGTGCCTTTTAAACTTTTGGGTCAATGATCTGAAATATTTTCCTACGGGCATTTATATAGACTGGTTTTGGGCAACTTACATATTTTGTATCTGGTTCACTTTTCACTTCGTTTGGAAATTCGCGACACTTGCAAACTGACTGGTTTAAACTGAGAAAACTTTCAACTGTACAATTTACTTTTACAAAAACTATTGAGCTTCACTTTCAGCCTGAAAACTAACTTTTGCAATGTCTAGCGACAACTTGCAAAACGGACAAAGTATGTTCTGATGTCTGTCGACAAAGAATCAGCTACTTAAAAGTCCGTTAGCTTCGAAACAAACCGTGGTGACCACGGTATTAAAGAACTTAGCTCCTCCGAGCCATGATTGTGACTGCTGACTACTGACTGCTCTCCATTGACTTTCGGTCATCATTTTTATATAAAAATTCACCCTTTGTTTCTATCAAAGCGGCAATTCGACAAAAGAACACGTGCACCATATTTTGTCATTAAGTTCCAAATTTATGGCTTTGTTTTTCTCTGTGATATCAAATTTTAAGATATTTACTCCTTTTATCAGTGCCCTTTTAGGTCATTTGTACATAAATTCTTGTCTTCATCATTCTAGTTGATAAACGAAGTTGAACATAACTTAAATTTTCGGCGCTTTTGAGATTGATCTGTTTATGACTTGATATAGGCCACCTGCAGTAATAATTCTTCTTTGGACGTGATTAGTTTATCTGTATTTGACATTTGATCTTTGATTACTTTTCACAATCATGATGCATTATATCCGTGCCCAGCACACAAGTTGTATGATGTATGATAAGATGTTTCCTTAGCTCAATTATCAAAATGAATTCCTCAACGTTGACTATCCAAACTCCAAATAGGCTACTGGTTAAACTAGACCACCATATATCCTCGGGGACGGTGAGAACGGCTACGGCTTCACAAATGCGTGTAGTCTTATTCAGTATAGGGGAGGAGCAATTTAGTAGATATCGAATAAAATCTCGAATTAACTTTAACGTACAAAATGTATTGCGATAAAAATAAAAATCAAACAAAATAATAAAGAGAAACAAAATGAAAATTAATAAAAAACAAGATATTATGCCGAAACACAATATAGTAATAGAACAAATAATCATTTCGACATGAAAACACCACGAAATACGGACCCTTCGTATTTTCGATCAATCTGTCACAACTTTTGGAATTGCGTAACTATGTGGACTCTGTACTTGATACGAAAAAACCGTCTGACTCTTATGAATGAAAAACCCATGACAAAACTCTGAAACATCGTATTAAAATCCTGATTCTACCGTTATAGCAAAGTACCCCTGATTACGCCCTAATAGTACCTTTCGAAATAACCGCTGTTTTCACCTCAATTATAAAACTCTAATGAAATTAAACCCCTTATGTCTAAAATTTGAAAGGAACTCGCTCATCTCATGACCTAGAGCAAAATTGCAAAATATCTAACATTTGGCCGAATATATCCTGAAAACCCTTGTAATGAATATCGACTTACCCCTGAAGACAGAATGACCAATTCTGTGATTGAGTTGTATCAATATTTACTCCCGAAACAGCCCAAAAACCTCCATCACAAAAATTAACCCGTTTTATAAAAAAACTCTAAAACCCGATTAATTAAATTTATCCCAATCGAATACTACCCCAAAGCTACAGCTTAAATTTGACTTTTACGGTGACCCCTTTTTAATACCCCAGCAAACACTTCCGAAACCCGGGGGTTTCATCCCCGGAGAGAAACACTCTTCCGAGGCGACCAGATCCGCTGGTGCCTTTTTCGGACTCTCCCGCAAAACTCTTTCCCGATTCCGACTCTTCAATCTCTTGATCTTGATTTTCCGTCCCCGTTCTCAAAGTGCCTTTTCAGTCCTAAGCTACGATATGTTGATCTGATTGGTTAGTAAGTTCTCCCATTCTACTGTTTAGCCAATAACAATTGATTTCTCTGGATATTATTCCCCAACATGTATTCGAAGGCGGGCCTTCGTCATATGTAGTGTCTGTGCAGTGAACACCTGTGTAGTGTCTGTGCAGTATTGTGAGAAATAAAACAGTAAAACAACTCATAATTCTGTTGAAATTTACATCAAACTGAGCAGATTGAATTCTGCTATTGATCTATATAAGTTAAACAGAGCATTTTTCGCTGATTCATGCTAAAAATCGTATGAAAAGTTATAGAGGTGTGGAAGATCGAAAATATTTTCAAGCATAAAAAAAAACACATCAACATATAAAAACTAGAACTGATAATAAAGACGATCTATACTGAATTAAATATCAGTGGCGTAGCAAAAATTTTTACAATGTCAGGAAAATGCTTCAAGTGTGAGGCGGAGTGTTTTTTGAAAGAAATCAAAGGAGAAACATTTGGCTACCCATGTGATCAATGTAGACAAATTGTATGCAGAAACTGTGCCGGTTTATCAGCCTCAGAGGTGAGAGCGGTAATGTTTCCTACTAGAGTAATGTCTTTCTACTGTCCTCCATGCAGAGCAAATAGTATAACTTCTCTTGCCCAAAAAATGAATAAGCTGGAAGAGGGAATCCAAGATCAGTCATCAAATTTTCATAGCAAATTCATCACTATTGAACAATGAATATTGAAGATGGAACAGATATTAGAATCGAACAACCACCTGGAGCAGAGATTATTGAAAATTGAGGAACTCATCGAATCAAACAGATCCTTGAACCATGAAGTTTGCGAGATAAAAAAATGTGTCAAATCTCAAAATCAGATACAAGTTGACAGTGAAGCATTCTACAGAGAGATTCAAGACAGAGCAGACCGATCCAAAAATATAATTCTATACAATGTTCAAGAATCTGAATCCCAAGAATACAAGGAAAGAATTACATTTGACAAACAACAATGTCAACATGTGATGGATATATTGAACGTACGTGACAGTGGTGGAGAATTTAAAATGCACCGTCTTGGTCATCCCAATAATAAACCACGTCCCCTCAAAATATCATTTCCAGATAACAATATCGCTCTTAGTTGCCTGAAAAACAAAAGAAAACTATTGGACAATGAATCTTCTATTCGTTTGAGTGCCGATCAGACTCCAACTCAACGTGAATACTTCAAGAAAATTAAAGAAGAATTTAATATGAGAACTGGAAGAGGAGAACGTAATATCGAGCTGAAGTTTCACAAAGGAACTCCTGTGATTCAGCTTAAATCAGAAAACAAAAAAAAAACTGAATAATACCTCATTGCAAGTGTATTGTCATAATGTGGTTGGTTTAAATACAAAGCTCTTTCAATTATCAACAGCAGTTGCATGTTCCAATTATGACATAATAATTATACTAGAGAGTTGGCTAAGCAGCAATGTTTCCAATGTATCCCACAAGGATCACACTGTGCACCATTGTTATTCAATCTTTTTATTAATGATATTAGTGATTGCTTCACTTTCAGTAAATATTTAATGTTTGCTGATGACTTGAAAATGTATCACCCTGTGAACTCATTTGATGATGAATGTAATCTTCAAAGAGATTTAAATAATCTGACCGCCTGGTGTAGTCGAAATAAATTATTTCTTAATATTGACAAATGTTCTTTCATAAGTTTTCATAAGATTAAAAAAAAATATGACTCATCTTATTATATTAATAGTGAAAAACTTTCATCAGTATCATCTGTTCGAGATTTGGGCATAGCGTTTGATGAAAATATGACTTTCATTGAACACATTAACAACATAGCAAACAAGTCATCAAAGATGCTAGGGTACATTCTTAGAAGTTGTAGCACTTTCTCAATCCATACAGTTAGGTTGTTATATATGTCATTGGTGGTTTCTCAATTGGATTATGCCTCTATTGTGTGGTCACCACTTTACCAAATCCACAACTATACTCTTGAACGTGTTCAAAATAAATTCCTGAGGTTCTGTGCCTATAAACTCAACGTTGTAATAGAGAACCATGATTATTCTTTCATACTAAATGATATGAGAATGCAAAGTTTGAGAAATCGACGAACAACAAATGATATATGCTTCATTTTCAAATTGATAAAGGGAATGATTGTGTGTCCTAATTTGTTAGAGTTGATCGATTTCAATATACCAAACAGAACATTGAGAAATAATAACCTCTTTCGAATATCACATCATTCTACAAATTATGGCCAACACACACCTATCGAGAGAACATTAAAAATTATAAATGAAAGCGAGTTAGACATTTTTCATGGATCAATTGATAGTTTCAAAAAACTTGTTAAATCTATGGTTTGATGTTTATTCATTAGAATTTATTATACCTATATTTATTTTATTAATAGAATTTCATTAGTTTTTATAATATTCACCACATATTCGGATTGTGTATAGTTTTTTTGTGATGGGGTTTTCCGTAATAAATAAATAAATAAAATAAATAAATATTTTTCTCTATGTTTGCATTATCAAAACTTGCAAGCCCTCACCAAAGTTGGTCCGTTAGTGAACACAATGGCCACGTTTATACCGTCTCTTGGTAAGCCGACTAATGACTTTATACCAACCAAATACCCTTGGTCATGTCGGAACAGATGGTCAGGTACTCAGCTTGGTTTGGTACCGAAAATTGTTGCGTACCAGACTAAAATAGTTAGGTGATCAAGATGGTGTAAACACCTTTTGGCGTTCTAGCCATAATCTAGCCTTGACTTTATAGCAAGATGCAAAATTTGGTTTGAATATACGCTAAGCCACAGAATACCCTACCCTGAGTTCTGTGCCTTTAGATAATTAATTTTGTTAGGTTATGTTCCATTCCGGTTAAACTAATTTTTTTTTAATGAATCAAATGAGTTGTAGTACTTCAACTTGTAGTAGTGAAAATGCTGTGCCTCCTAGGAAAAATGTTAAAGGTGTTAATTGGACAGATGAAGAAACCAAAGTGTTCTTGAAAATATTCATTGATAAGAGAATTATTTCCCTTTTGGATGGTAAAAAATTCAGGCACCTAGATATCTATAAAACCCTACAGAAAGAGATGTTGGACAGGGGCTTCTTGAAAACGACCCAACAGATGAAACTGAAAATGACGAAGTTGAAACAACTGTATTTCAAATGTAAAAGAGATAATGAGAAAAGTGGTAGCAATAGGAGGTGGTTTCAGTTTTATAGTGAAATGGATTTAATATTTGGAGATCGACCAAATTCGACCATACCGGATTCTGAGGATGTTGTAGATACAAGGAATGAGCTCAGAATGGATGATACTCTGGAACCTGAATAACCTGGGGAAGAACCATTTGTGGAAGCTGTACTGCATGGTAATTCACAACTATTACCTTATGTCTAGCTACTATGGATATTTTCAATTCCATTCAACTAATTTTTGTTGACTAATATTATGTCTGCATGTCTCATTAAGGTGGAGCCTGATAACTTATATTTATATTTCAGAGGTTCCAACCAACTTCCAAGTTGACTCATCTCCAATAGAAATTGTATATGTGGATAAAAATGACACACCAGAAGAGGGTTCCAAGCAGAATGAATCACCACAAAAAAGGAAGGGGAAGAAAAAGGGAAAACAAAGTTACATAGAGCGAGTAGAAGAGATTCAAAAAAATACCATGAAAGTGTTGTCAGAATTTTGTACAAAACAAGCAAACCTGACAGCAGATCTCATGAGATCAGAGAGTGAGAAACAGAGAGAGTGGGAATCAGAACTGATGCAAAGAGAGCATGCTTTTCAGCATCACAAATGGAAATTCTTCTACGCACCATACAATTCCAACAAATGCCACCATTCTCCCCATATCCATCATATTCACAACAATATTTTAAACATTTTTCTGAATCCAATGATGGTAGGCAGTTAAACCTAATATACCCATCAACTTCAAGAGTCAGCAACTCAGTAAATAGTCATTCCACTGCCCCTACAAATGAGGTGAATGATTTCTCAGATGACTCTTCTACAAAAGAGAATTGAGATTTTAATACTTATTTATTATTTATTTTGTTTCCAGAGTTGGTTTTCTGTTTTTTTTATTTTTGTTGTAAGAGTTGTTTTTTATCATTTTCGTTCCAAGAGTTATGTTTTTTATTATTTTTATTGTGATCCAGTACAAATGGTATTGAAAGATCATTTACTTTAGAGTTTTATTTGTAATGTTACACCAGTGTTCACTTCATTATTAAATATGTACCTGTACCTACCTTTTTTACTACTGCAAAATAAAGGACATTACATGAAAATATCTCATCAGGTTAGGATATAAAAATGAAGTACTATATTTATGAAATTTCTATTGAGAATATATTCAGGAAACCATGTTTACATGTATCAGACTTATCAGAGTACAAAAGATGATTTCTATCTAATTATTGTTTTTCGAAGTGGAAAATTATTAGCTAAATATTCTTTCAAGTGATTTCGAATTTATGATGCATTTGAGCCTACTCTTTCCACTATGGGTTGATGGGGTTGTGGAAAGATGATATCTGCATTTGATACCTCATCAAGCCATGCCTGAATAAACATTTCTTTTTTGTTTTCCAAAAAATTGTGTAAAATACAACAAGCATTGATTATTTTCGGCACAAAAGAATAGTGCACATCAATCCTTTTCTGCAGAATTCTCCACCTTCCTTTTAATCTTCCGAGAGCCATTTCCACAGCAACCCTAGCTGAACTCAGATATACATTAAACGATTCCTGCTCTGGCATCACTGTCCCTGGAAAACCCTTCATTAACCATGGTAAGAGTGGGTATGCAGGATCACCAACAATCATGAAGGGTATTTCTTTACCATGGAAATTTCTTGTATTCTAAAACACTGAAAATCAACTGTTATTGTTCAATTCAGAGCATATATCACCTGTGGAATCAGATGTTCATAATTTTTAAACAGGCCCCAGACTGTTTGAATACAACGGCATCATGGGTATCACCAGGATGTTTTATACAAACATTTCGAAATCTGAAAATTATTTTATGATTAATTGATGAAAGCTTGTCACTGATCTGATCTAGATGATAGTTATACCTGCATTGATGATCAACAACTGCTTGAAAATTATAGGATGGCCACCCTTTTCTATTTACATAATCCCTATATCCATGATGTGGTGCCAGAATTGGTATATGACATCCATCTATACATCCAATTATTTGGGGAATATTGGAGGACTGTTCGAAATGCCATGCAATTTCCTAACACTCTTGCAAATTTGGCATCACTATGTATGAAGAACTCATGCATTCATTGATTGCTGAGATCACATGATGGAAACATTTTCCAACAGTGGATTTATGAATTCCAAAAACATCTCCTACCACACGATATTCACAAGAGCTTGCTAATTCATAAAGAGCAACAGCAACCTGTTTTTCCACAGACACTGGTTCTCTGGGTTTGAGTGGATTGAATTTAGGTGACAATTTGCTTCTCAAGATATCTCAGAGATTGAAGAATGTGTTTTTTTTTCATTCTGAAGCTTTCCACCTAACGTGCCTCATCATATTCTTGCAAGACAATATTATTCCAGAAGTCATAACTTCTTGGCTTCATCCACAAGGATCTTTCATGTTTCAGTGGAAGTATTCCCAAGAAAGTACTACAAAGTGCTGAGACAGAGTCTAACTGGAATCATTAGAATGTATTGAACTGAACAACAATTTCATAGAGCATTTTCCTTACCTGTTTTATTCTCAATTCCTGATATTTTCTCAAAAGTCTTCTACGAAGTCTTATGATTTTCGACAATCTAGCATGTCTTGAATTATTTATCATCTGCCAATGAACTAACAGTGCCCTAGTGTCCATTTGGTCCATTTGATGAATTGAAATAATATTTAAAAAAAATAATAAATAAATATTATTATATTTCAGATTGACATTTCACAATTGACGTTTTTTGACAGGTAGCAGAGTTGCAAACCTGTTCCACGGACCTCAAATAGTTCAGTGGTAACTGAATAACCATATGATTACCAAACATTGTAAACATACTAAATCAGAATCAAACTGTTATTTGGTGTAAATAGGCAACTACTTATCCCTTTGGTCTAAATTTGGTATAATCAATTTGGTCAATGTACCATATTTGCGTGCGGTATAAACGTGGCCATTGACTTTGAGATACGAATCGAAGCACCGGCAATTCAAACAAGCTGCCAATATTGTTTCTTCCAGAGTGAATATTACTCATTCACTTGCAGTGAAACACCAATTACAATTGGCTGCAAGATTTGTTAGTAATGAAGGTTTAGTGAATTATATTTCCTCTTTAAATACCAAACCCTTGAATAGTCACATCTGTGCAATTCTTTCAAGTGTACACCTGGAACAGTTTAAAACAAATGTCACCAATGTTTGTAGAATAACTCACAACAATACAGTTTTCAAAATTAAAGATACAATTGTAATTTCCTATGATGAAAATCCATGTTTTGGAGGTATAACAGCAATATTAATAGGTGAAGATAAAACTATTTGTTTCATTTACAATGTAGTGGAAACCATGAATTTTTGTGAGCATTTATTTGCTTTTGTAGTGAGAGAATCTCTTATTTCACAATATGTATTACTGGATGATATTTATTATTTTGACACATTTGGAATGGTTTCACGTAATGGTAAAAAATATATTACACTTTTCTCATGAATTAGTTTTGTAAGATGCTTTAATTGTTTATTTGTGAAATTTCGTTTTACCTCTATCTTTTGGAGATACAAAAACTACCTATTTGTTTTAATTGGTATATTATATTCACCAGGAATATATTATCCATTTTTATTAGTATTCTGATGCTCATTTTTTTTAGAATACCAGGAGCTCATTCAGATAGAACCCTTAAACCCTTGTTTGTGTGGAAATGTAAAGGTATTCTTGAGAAACCAATGATCAGGTACATAATGTGTTATTATTTATTTCTGTTTTTTACCATTGAATAAATATTTTTATTTTCGTTTTATTTAGATTGATTAATTTTTAAGCCCAGGAAACAAATCAATAGCAAATTTATTATTTGATTTTCAGAACTGAACATGACTTTGAAAACTGAATATGTAGAAATTATTACTAGTTTTCATTTCCAATTATTTGGTAGATAATAATGAAGAAGGTTGTCTGCACTGTGATTTCCAGGATGTTAACAAAACAGGGATATAGTACACCAAATTTATTGTGAGCAAGTTCTTGAATGTTTTCGGCATCAAGCCATCAGGAGAAATTTCTGAAAGTGAAAAGTTATGTTTGTTGAATTTTTGAAAAAAATGTCCTCTTTATGCTTTTTCTTTCGTAAAAGGTATTGACATGTGAATATACACTTGAAAATATTCTCACTTCATTGATAGTATTCTTGAATTTCAAGAAATATAATTTCCTTGACATCAACTCACTTTCAGAAATGTCTCCTGATGATGGCTTGAAGCCGAAAAAGTTTGAGAATTTGCTAGCAAAAAAATTTGGTGTATAGCCCTGCTTTGTTGATATCCTGAATTATTCAATCAACAACTTGACCTTATTCGTCTTACCAATTACTGCAATGAGGGGGAACTGAATGATTGTTATAGGTTTCGAGAATAACAGTTAATATGCAAGTGAATCATAACAATGCAATGCCATTGATTATCCTAAATTGGTTATCTGAAGAATTTATCAGAATGTGTGATGATAGTTATTAAAGTAACCGATTACAGTAATCCAATCCTGCAATCACTTTGACATACTTCATCGAATTACCGTAATTAGACCATCTGATGGAGATCTGATGTATATGAAACAAAAATAATTAGACAACTTAATAACTATTATTAGGTCGTCATAGCAAAGTGAATTGAATAGTAGTTATCAGACAGCTAGGCTGGCCCCTATTTGATTAAAATTTTTAATGATGGTTACTTGATTTTTAATAACGGTCACTGGATTTTTCTCTCAGTGTAGTCATTCTCGATGCTCCTCAGTTTCAGCAAACAAAAATCGTGGTCTCACAAAATGGTCGGCCACTATACCTCTGGTATCTTGCCTCTCCAGAAAAATTAGACAAAAGATTTTTGATTTTCAATCGCACATGAGAAAAACTATGCTTCTCGCACCACAATACCCCAAAGCCTCTCTCTCGTTTTCAGAGGAAGCAAAAAAAATGCCTTTTCATCAGTTGGCCTTATTTTGAACATTTTGTTTTCGATCGACGACTCAAGGGTATCAAATTGACGAACTTAAATCTATCGTAGGATCAATATACGTCATCACCCTGTATGGCCTTGCATCCTGTCATGGAGGAAAAGTAATGGATGGCCTCAAAGAAGAAGACTGCGTATTCCAATCATTACAAATGGAATCCACGTATAATAATTGTCACCAAATCCGAATACGACCCACTAGGAATATTGTTCAACGAATTGACGAGTCCCACTACATAGTAGTATTCTCAAATTGAATGAAAATCCAGACGATATGCGAGCGCACCGACCTCACAACCCTGCAAGGAAATTATATGATGCCACTGGGATGCCTATTCGAAACTGATAGTGATCAGTTCACCAACCAGAAGGAAGTATGCAATGGTCAGCTAATGCTTTTACCCGAAATCATCGTCCCGCATAGTCCATAAAAGATGCCCAAAACCAGAATCGTCATCGACTATAGCCAGCTAGACCAAATCCACGCCCTTCAGAGTGAGCAGAAGAAACTTACGCCGATGATCCTCAGCCACACCGAGAAATCATCCAGTAGCCATTGGATCATCCCATATTGATCTCAGCTGGAATCTATTGCATTGTTAGATTCTTTCGTAACCGAAGAATAAGAAGAAACAAGAAAGAAGCAACCGAGGCAACGCCGACACCACGAGATCACATCCCAAGCAATTTCAAATCCATGAAATTTGTTTTCCACTAGGGATAGAGGAGTTACGTGAGCGATATTCACGGATTCCCATGAAATAGGAATCGCTTCACTAGCAATCAACCATTTTCTTGTGAGAAAGCTGAAACGCAATTCCCGATTTGCGAGAACCTTGTAATAATTTTAGATCAGTCTTGACTTGATATCGATGTAAATTTATTACTTTTTAAAACCAAAACCGTGGTCCGGATCATTTAAGTTGTGTGATAAAAGCAGTGGCGGATTAACGTATAAGCACTACAAGCACGTGCTTGGGGCCCCTGTCCTCCAGGGGCCTCCATTCTCTGCTGGCGTTTCATTTTATACCTACATTTTATCGAGATTCACCCACATGTCCGAGATCACAAGGCGCGGGCAGTCCGGGAGTGACCCCTCATACAGATGAGACAGTCAGACAGAGCGAATAAAATTAGAGCGAGATGTCGAAAGCGCTTAATTCAAAGGGCCAGTCATAGATTTGCGCAGGCGCTAAATTATTGATCGCGTGTTTTGTTTACATCGAATACATCGTTGTCATCATTTTGTTGGTTATGTTACGAATGTTTTCGTTTCACACGATTCACGGTCCAATATTTAGGATGTTCTCACAATGTGCAACATATTTTATTTTCCATAAACCATAATTCAATAGGAAATGTAATAAGGGTTTTGAGGATAATCACATCACGAGCAAAGATGAACAACCTGTTACCTACGTACCTACAATATATATTTATTTCAAAGTTTATTAGCTTTAGATTATAGGATATATTATAATCTGAGATTACTGACGGCCTGTTTGCTAGTAATCCCAAGGTAGGTACTCATTTCTGGTACCTTACTCTTTCAAATGAAAGTAACAATGAAAATTGAATGCATGTGAGTTTTAGATCAGAGACTTTGTGTAGTGTGTGTGTTTTGAAAAGTGATCTATTCCTGACTGTAGAATTGTGGTTCAGACAAAAAACAAGTGTTGAATTAACAATGAGTGAATCAAAGAGAGAAGGTGCACCTTCCAGTGGCAAACATCACTGTGTGTATAATGATTGCAAATCATTTTCTAACAAAATTGAAGAATATATAATTACATTGTTCTCAAAACCTATATTGAGATACCTATTATTGACTTCAATCAAAATTTTCCATTTCCATGAGAATATTAACATTTTATGCTATATCACATTTCAAGTTTCGAGATGAAAGTAACACTTTTTGTATTCTTACTCAAAGTTCGAGGCATTTTTCATAAAACTTACACCTACCTCACCAAACAATATATAAAATCGCTTTGTATTAATTTTTTTCTCAAATATATCTTCCTGATATGCTTTTCAAATTCAGAATACTCTGTGTATTTGTTTATACATTACATCATCAGATAATTGAATAGTTTCATTTTTCCTGATGACAATGAATGGGCTAAAATTCGAAATATTCGAATTTCATATATGGAACTTCATTCAGAATACATCGAGGAATCCATCTTATTCCTGATAGAAACTAATCTCTGATTACAACTTGTTCATAATAAATCACTCATAAGGATGTAACCTTTTATATTGTTGTATAGTTGTATACCTATCATGCATTAAAATGGCAACATTGCACATCACTAGTTCTAGCGGTGACAACGACAATCCGGCAACTGCAATGCGCCGAATTTAAATGTCCGAGGTCAATGAAAACGGATGTCGGTACATCAAACAAAATGGGCGGAGTGTCTCAAATGTAAGGTTTTCTAATCTGTGCTGTTAGTGTCGTCGCGCCGCGACCGACCGAGTGCGCAACCCGCCCGCGGGGTAAAGGCGAGACCGTGGACCTCGTCTCCCGCCTCGCCACTCGCCTGTATGTACCCTGGCGGGTTGCGGTGTTGCGGACGAAGTTGTCGAGCTATAGTTGTCTTTACTTTGCAAATGATAGCGCAAGCGCACGTACGCATATAACGCATACCACACGTACCTACTTTATTTACGAAGTGGCTTTGATTGATACTATACTTATCATTACCACACACAAAGTTGTCAGGTAAGTTCTATGATTATGCTTTAACCATTGATTACTTACACGTATAAAGACATTTTTAATTATAGCTAATTTATTTCAGGTAGGTACGCAAGCACAGTACGTATACAGAAGGTGATATTTGTTATTGTAATAACCACAAAAACGCAAACAGGCAGAACTGAAGAAGAAAAAAACTGATGCATTCAGTCAGAATCTGGCAAAGATAATAAAAGAATATCAATCTTTATCATCAGTTACAACACAAATTGATAAAAACAGTACTATAGGCCCCTCAGATAATCATTCTGATGACGATGAAATAACTGGCGAAATTAAAACACCTTTTCCTGTTCCCGATAAATCTGAACCTGTTATTGTTGCCATTCCTGAAGTTTCATAAATTGAACTCATTAATTCTAATAAAAAGACAGATGCTGGTCTATGGACGGAATTTTCTAAGGAAGATATTTTCTATTGGATTGATCACGGTCCAGAAAGTTGTCAGCACCATCAGTGCTCATTTCATGAATCACGCCGTACATATGCTTGTGGTAGTGGTAAAAGTGTCCGTTTTTGCACACCACGACTATTTTTCGGTAAAAAAGCCAACGGTGAAACATATAAACGGGAATGGTTATTTTATTCACAAACAAATTCAATTCAATTACTTTATTTCCAGTCAGACTTATAAATACATAAGTATAGGATATTGTCAGTTAAATTTTTAGTACATTACAGTATACAATTAAATAATATATATATATATATATATATATATATATATCACAGCTATGGGTTCCAATTCGGATACAACCTTACTCCTGTTCAAAGCCCTGGAGTACCTTGCTAATGGCAAATCTCCAGCACTGTTTTTGTACCCCATGTTCTGGGAGGGCACATAATCAGGGTGTTCTGGATTATCAGATGGTGTGCCTATGAAATATTTTGAATATACATTCAATATGCCATTGTCAATAACTCACCTGTTTTGAAGTGTGCCGAGCATATAAAAGCATTTTTTACTTTGGACTCGGTGAAATCATCCCTATGGAGAGCGGCAATCCAACTAGCACGTATTTCTACTCTAGCTGATTCTATCTGCCTCGTCCGGATTTCGGGAAATCGATAAAATTTTACATTGTCTCGATTAGAACGTTCAGCACAACCAACAACTGCACAAAACTTCATGGTACTTCTAATAAAACCTGTAAAACAAAACCAAATGTTCATGAATCCACCAAGAACATCATATTTTCAAACTGGAAATTCTATGTTTTTAACACAACTACACACTTTTGCACTTACTTCACAGTATTCACAATCGATTGATAATCGAAATGAACCAAAAATAATCACAAAAAACTGTATATTTTTGCCAAAAATCGCTAAAAATCGCACACGTTCTCTTATGAGATAAAGGTTTGTTTGTCCCCCGATCAGCTGTTCGTCACGTGACAGCTCTAAGTCACTGACACTGCTCTATTCTAGCCTGGGGGACCAGCTCTAGGTCCAATGAAGTTTTTATTCAACAAAAAAAGATTGTTCGTAATACGATGTTCAAGCCCAGAACGTTTTCATGTCGCCAGTTGTTTAAACAACTTGAGCTTTCAACGTTTCCTTCTCTCTTCATTTATAATTGCATATTATATATAAAAAATAACCCAGCTATTCTCAATCAGTCTCGTAAAAATATTGTACACAACTTAAGACAAAACTTCAATATCAATATACCATCCCATCGTTTGTCAACTGTGGCTAACAGTCCGTTGGTTTTGCCGATCAAATTATACAACAACTTACCCACTAGGCTTAAAATATTATCAAATGTGAAGAAATTCAAATTTGAAGTTCGAAAACTTTTAGTTAATGGAGTTTTTTATTCGGTTCCAGAATATATGTGTTGTAACCTGGTATAACCACTTTTACATGTACACTCTTTATACACTATCTTTTATATACCTTTTTATACAATTTTTTGTCTCTATACACTTTATATATATATATATATATATACCCACTAAGCAAGAAACATCACAGGGATAATTTGTAACGTTATATCCTTGCACCCATGCTTACATTTTTGAGAAAACATCTCTAATTAGCTAAAATAACATTTTTATGTGACGTTATCGTTCACTCCTTATTTGGGCCATATTTGTTACATCCCCAAGAAAACATCGCTGCCACATTATAGCTAAATGTACCAAAAACGTCAATGCGATATCAATATTTGCACGTTTACTTCAATGCTTTTTTGTTTCATCCCCAGGAGGTTTTTACATAACGTTATTTTGATCGTTGTTTGTGATAATCTTATCGCGAACTTTGTTCATGACATATACGTTATTACAAATCTCATTCGAGCTGTTGACTACCCATTCCGCCATTTTGGTTGATTTCTTTGTTTGTTGTGACGCTGCCTGAATTTGGTTTACATTTTGACTTGATATAGTTTCAGGTTTTTATATTTTTTTGTGATAGTAGTTCATCTGATGAATATGTTTTGTGTCCGTAGTGTAAGAAACCAGTTACCTCGAGAGTTACCTACTTATAAAAGTTTGCTGTGACTGTGTATAAATAGGTGTACATAAGGTGAGTTTTTTGACAGACTGCATATCAAAATTTAAGGTTGATTGTCTCTATGATGGTGATTTCTGTTATATGTCTCATATAGTGAAACATCAAGTATTTTAAGTTAATGGAAATTTGTAGGTTAGTTCACGAGTTAGTTCATTCTTGAATCTTGTGTGTAATGTGATTTTTTGATTAAATTCATGAAAAGCAAATCGATGGTCACTTTTGATAGATTCATTTTTGTTTACAGGTCATGAATGTTTTATGAAATCTGGAAAGTGCCCACAGTATATGGATACAAAGGAAATATGCAGATGGATATGAAAAAAAACTATACCTATTGAATAACATAAATTAAAACATAAATGTTATTGGGACCATACATTTTTTATTAGGTAGGTACCTACCTATAGAGCAAATAATATCGAAGGAAAAACTCTGATGAGATACCATTTGTCAAAGTATGAGGTGAAAAAATCGAAAACATCAGGAAAATGAGGTAGTGTGAAATTTACCTAATTCTAAGATGAATTATTAATATTTTGTTTGGTATTTCAGGTGAATCATATGAATCACCCAATTATCAAGATCAGAGACCATTTTTATGAGTTCAATAAATTGGTTTATTTGCTTCTTACCAAAATGAAGTGATGAAGATGCTGAAGAATCAAATATGTTATATTTTACAATTAATAGGTTCAGTTGAATTTTTAATGAGCTGTTCATTCTATAGTAATAGTACACCCCGAATTTGCATTGAATAATTTGATATGTGTAACTAGAAATCAAATAGAATAGATAATAAAAACAAAGCTCATCGCATATATTTTTATATATTTTTTTTAAATTTTCATGTTATCTGGAACGAAGCTGGTGAACATAATTTGTAAATTATACCAACTGCACACTATATATAAAGATTCTCAATGGATAAATTTGAGGACTTTCTGAACTGTCGGAAAATAATGAATTATTTTTTCTCAAATTATTTGTTCAACATGATAACATTTTTTTATGATTCAGGAGAAACCAGGTGCAATTTGAGCATTCGAAGGTAGGTATTTCTTTTTGTGATGATGGAATTTGTTGAAGCTGTCGTCTTGATGAAGAGCAGGGTATGACCTAACAGTGCGTGTTTGCTCCATGTATCGATAATGCCGATATAAATGGAAAAAAGTCCTAAATAAAAGTTATACGGCACCAGATAGACCACATTTGTAAAATAGTTACAGATGCATACAGTTGCATTTTTCCGTATTTTTTCGAATGGAACAACCTGTATTTTATTGCATTTTAGGTTCTTCCTGGAGTTCATCAATCTATCAAATTCTATTTTTTGCTATTACGGAAAAATGCAACACCCAGTGCATCTGTAATAATTTTCCTAACGTGGTATTTCTGGTACCTTTTAACTTTTATAGGAGACTGTCTTTCATATATATCAGCATTATCGATATATGGAGCAAACACGTACTTTTGGGTCACCCTGAATTACCCTGTATAATCAGATCTTCGGAATAATAACGTTATAAGCGAGTAGTATACTCACAAGTCGAGTACATTCGGGAGATGAACTTTTGATGTCACAAAATAAAGGCTTATGACATGAAAGCTTCGTTTCAAATACTACTTCAGAATGTACTTTCAATGTAACAGGGCAGTTTCATGAAACGTAGCCGGTTCGACCATCATTTAACGTATCTGCTATTTTGTTACGTTGGTGGACATATAACGACTCTAAGATGGTCTTTGAGACATTATGGGCACAAGAATCATAACGTAACAACGTAACCTGGTTACTTTCAAGTAACGTTATTAGTACGAGTTTTTGCACAGTGGGTATATATATATATATAT